>JAHDVF020000734.1:1200000-1767500 GCA_022606425.2 Lepidostoma basale | reverse complement strand
GACTGCCACCCCGAAGGTTCCGGGTTCGATTCCCGACGAGGGCAGTGTGATTGTCACACTGTCTTTGGTCTGGTGTAGAATTCACGTGACAATAAAATGGCGATAGATTGGCTACCTATCTCATGTCACGATAATCACTATGATATAATACTCTTTACATCGATTTGGCTCCAGCTGTCATGATGGAAAGAGCGATTCAACAAAATAATAATAATAATAATTTAATTTGGATGTCCCTGAAGGATACTTCAGGTAATGATATAAAATCTATTTCATAGCTCAGAAAAGTTAATCCTCACAACAAATCCAAAGTATGGTACATATCTCCAATAGCGCAAGAAACTCTCTAGGGGCGCTTGCTACGGTACTTCAGATTAAAAAAAAGTACGTCTTGGTTACTCGTTACATCGTCATTCGCGAGTATCTGTAAACATTTTTATTGTGATGATTTCCTAGAATTATAAATAATAATTTAAATATAATACAAAAATGTTGACCTTCCCTGACGTCTGACTGGGGGCATTAAAAACTTTCTTTGAGAGGACGAATAGAGATCAAACGAAGGATATGTCTGAAACGGTTAGAGGTGAGGGTGGCGGGCCGGGGGTGGCGGGTTATTAAGAAGGTTATTTATTAATTTTATACCTCGGACGCCATCTCTCCGCGCTTACTGATCTATGGAGAGTCGGATATGTTCGCCACCTAGTGGACATTAAGGTAAATCTTGTTGGAATACGCAAGGCCTATCCGGATATTAACTTGTATATGTCAGAGAGGAATTAGTTTTAATGAACATCAATTATGACGAATAAGTTTTGTTAGTACAAGTTAGTAAACTAAAAAAAAATCGATTCAACCGACCCCGATGTCATAGACGAATGAATCTTCCTTCAAAAGTAAAAAATACAAATATTGTATAAAAAAATTAATCATAAAACTAGATATAATCATTTTCATTATGCCAGAGAGCGAAATACGTCACCCTTAAAAATACACAAGTAACTCCTGACAATTATTAATGTTCTTTATTGAAGTTTCTTGGAAAAAGTTCAATACAAATAATGAAAATCATATAAAAGTCTTTGTAATATGAAAGTTGAAGTAAAATAGGCACAAAGTACCAAAAAAGTATGCAGTTTCGTTCTATATGCGATATAGAACGAAACTTCATACTTAGTTTATTTTACTAAGTGCCTATTTTACTTCAACCATTCATATATACTCGTATTTAATTTATCTTATTTATCCTTTAGATTCGACCTTTTCTACGGGTATATCAGTAGATGACAGCAACCTGCCGAAATCGGAATAAAACAAATAAATATATATATTATATTGACTTTTTCATTATTTTTTTATTGTAATTGTCTTTTATCGAATTTTATTTAAAGATAAATACTTATTCAAAACGAAATAAATTATACGACTGATTTTAAAATAATGACAAGCTTCCAAAAAAACAGTCGGTCCTCTTGTAACTTCCGTTATTCATTTGTATTTGTATGAAAATAAACTTTTTCTTAGTAACTAACTAACCATCACGGCATTTCCCCATTAGGGAGAGAGAGAGAGAGGATGGACTGTCATACTTTGCAATGCAATTGCAATGCAATGCATACATCTCAATCTAAGTTAAGTGACGCTGTAAAGATGGTTGATAAGTCATTGTATTTAAGTTGTCATTTGTATCAAGTACACAAGAGAGTACTCTCTGATGGAGATTCATTATAATCGCTCGATCCTTTGATCTACATTAAGTCGTGATTAATAGTGAGAAAAGAATTGTAAACGTTCTGCTTACGGTTGTTATTGGAGAGTAATCACAATCGAATGTGCGGGAGTAGCACGGAAGACAAAGGAAATACTTCATAACAATGACAAAGGTTTAAAATGGTTCAAACAAGCCGACGTAGTCGCGGCTACCAGTCGCTGACCACGTAGAATGATATTGAACCATTCATCACTAGAAATGTACTAAGAATGCATTTATATTGATAGCTCATGTTCTACTCTAATCTTTGTTTAGTCAGCGGTTCATTTGATATACATATTCGGAAAATTATCAAACGTGCTTTTTTAAAAACGTCACCCTCTATACAGAGATGGGAATTATCTGTTAGTCATAAATGATACATTACAATTATTATTAATCTCGACTTAAGTGTAAATAACTAACTAACTAACCATCTCCCCGAAGGGGTAGGCAGAAAGAATGGACTGCCACACCACTGCCTACACTCAACATTCATACATCGTGTCATGCACGCGCGTCGATTTCTCTGACTCCTCACATGGCCGACATTCAATATTTGATTTATTTGATCGTGCCACGTTTTCCTCGGTCTTCCTCTATTTCTGGTACCATTTACATCATTAACATATAATTTTTTTACCATTCTTTCTTCATTCATTCTTTCCATATGTCCAAACCATCTTAATGATCCTTTCATTATTTTGTTCATGACACCATCATTCGCACCGCATTGACTTCTTATATTTTCATTCGACACTCTATCATACACAGAATATCCACACATTCGTCTAAGAGATCTCATTTCTACTGCATTTATTCTACTTTCATCCTTCTTTTGCCAGTTCCATGCTTCGCTTCCATACATAAGGGTAGGTAGAAGAACACCATTGTGCACTGCCATTCTAGCTTTTTTGGATAGGTTTTTGTTTGCGATGACAACTTTAAGTGCACCATTCACTTTGTTGCCTGCCCCAACCCTTCTTTCAATATCCCTCTCCACTCGCCCATCTCTTGTAAACATACTACCTAAATACACGAACTCAACTACTTGCTCCAAATTTTCACCATTCACGCTAATGTTGCAGACTGTCATGGTTTCTTCCTTTTCAAAAATCATTACCTTGGACTTATTAACATTAATCATCAGATCATTTCGCATGCATACCTCATACATACAATTCACCAGAACTTGTAGTTCATGCTCGTTGTCAGCAAGTAGGACAGCGTCATCCGCATACAAGAGACAGCTTACTGACACTCCGCTCATTTTGGCACCTACATCCAACCCTTTCAGCTCTTTCATACAATTGTCCATATACAGATTAAATAACCACGGGGACATTACGCAACCTTGTTTGACACCTTTATTGATATCAAACCAGGCTGTTAGATCTCCATTTACTCTGACACTAGCAGTGCTTTCCGTGTATAGCGACTTTAGTGTTATAATTATAATTACATTTAGACTACGAAATTGAGAATAACCATGATAATTGGCTTCAATAACCCTAGCTGTGAGATGAGGTATGCCTTCTATGAGGTATGTTGTTATTGTGTTCAAGTTAAAAGGCATGCGATCTTCCATTGAATATCCTTGGACAGCAAGGGTTCCCAGAGATAATCAAGTCTTTAGAATTTAGTTCAACCTCCTAATCAGAAGCAGCCTTGGTGCAGGTGTCGTAATTTGGAGTCCGCATGGTGATAGATATTTTCAAAAGTTGGTGATGTCCCAAATTAAAATTTTGTTAAAACTACCGAAGAAATAGAGTATCTTGTCTTCCTAAAGTCGAACGATCTCTCATACTTTCCTGGTATTTTGCCTGGTCTCAAATACTGTTGTTTAAAGAGTTAGTTATGTAAAAAAATTTGATTCTTCCTTGACTTATCCAAAGGTACTTCTTTTCTCAGGTATGCTAGGTTACTAGTCATTAAAACTGTTGAGTGATAGCAATTTATTTCTAAAAATTGTTCAGAGCTCATTTGAGAACCCCAATTTTTTTAAACAAATAGATCTGAAGAAGATTTATTCCTAGTGGTTCTTTACCTACAATAATTCTGGCATATATTATTTTGAATTCCGCCAAGCATAATCAACCTGACTTTGGTAATGTAGGAAGAGTATTTCTGATGATAAATTCTGTCGCTCCGGATGTGGACATTAATACTGTCAGTGGGACGGAAATACTATTGGAAAGAGCGAGTATTTGTAATCCGCACTGAAAGGTAATATCTTTTGTTTTGATGTCTTATTTTATATTTATTGATTTCTATTGATCTTTATTTATCTTATAACGTATCATCTCTTTGTCAAAATACCATATTCACATGTGTTCAAAACAACCGTATTAATATTATGTACAATATATTCAAATAACTTAATGTATGATTTTTAATTTTCAATTTATATAAAATGATTAGAAAAAATAAACAAATTTAATTTTAAACAAACTTGAATCTTAAGTATTTTTAAACATAAAAATGTAGGTACCCTATTTCGATTATTATCAAACCACTAGTGTATCTTCAAATGCAGATTACTAAGACAAGTGACGATTTTATAACAAGGACAAGGAAAAAATAATAATGACATATCAGTTTTAAGGGCTTGTTAATTAAATATCCTACATCCAAAGAGTACTTTAAGTGTAGTTATTAGAAAATGCAAGAACAAAGAACCCAATAGTTGGGTATAGGTGGACTTCAAGAACATTTTAGCTACGCATTTACACAAGATATTCATGAATTCAAGAAGCACATCTCTGGAAAACAGGATCAAATAAAGGTATACTGGGGAGAATGAACAAAGAGAGAATATTAACCTTGAACCTAGGAACAGTTTCCGAGATAAAAGATAACCCCCTTCCTCCTGAATATTACAAACTACCCTCGCGATTCTTTATTTTCGTGTATATGAAAGACGGTAATATTTTAGAGGCATATTTTGACGCATTTATAGCAGGTAGCATAAATGTTAATCTGTCTAAAATCCTTGTTCTGCTCTAGTTTTAGCCTCTTAGGTAAATGTAACATTTTATATAAAAAATAAATAGTACAGACAAAACACTTTTTATTATTTTACACTACTGTATTTTGTTTTAAACTTATTACTGATTTTGCTCCAACCCAAGTTAGTTTTTTGTGACAATTACATTGTTTGTAAGAAATTTATTTAGGACTACTCTAGTTTGAAAACACAATTTGTACAGGTGTTTAAATAAACGTATAATTATTTAGAACAATGACTTAAAACACCACATTAAATAATTAATACGAATGAAAACATCTGTTTTCAAGTATTTTTAAAATAATTTTTGAGAATGACATGTTTCGCCTTTCAAAGGCATTACCTTAAGTTTGATAATGCCTTAGAAAGAAGAAACATTTTATTCACATAAATTATTTTAAAACTGTCTCAGGCATTATCACATTTTACAATGATTTCATTCGAATTAATTTCTGCTTGGGGGTATTCTAGTCTAGACGCCCGAATTTTAGGTGTTGTTTTGGGCGCTACAAAAAAAAACATAAATATTTGTAAGATAATTTTTTGCAAAAATTATTTATTGATGTTTCAACAATATAAAACAACAACTATAAAAAAAAATCCAAATCCAAAATATGCAGGCCGACAAAGTGGGGGGCTCACAGAAAATGGTACGTCCTGGTTGACAGTATTCCAGTCCAGTGATTTGAAAAGAAAAATTATATTGAATTCTTGAAGAAGAAGATTGTAGTTACCGCATGACGAAGGGAATTTTTGAAAGAAAAACTCGCGAAATGGCTACGATTTAAAAAAAAAATTCACTATTGCCCTATTTTTTTCAACTTTCTAATTTAAAAAAAAAAAGTTAGTTAAAATACTAACAAAATTTTCAAAAAAATTCTACGTTATGCGATAATCAGATATATAAACAAGCTTCGTGCAAAATTTTAAATAAATCGGTATATTAGAACTTGAGATATGATGTCAACCGTATCGGAAAAAGTCAGTTTAGGAAAAACGCGTTTAAAGTTTGAAGTCGTTTAATAGTGTGTTATACGATTTACATTTTCTCATTTAGCAAACCCAGCCTCATACAGTTTTTGACCTTCGAGACGGTTCCATTCCAGGAGACGTTTTCTAATGATTTATTGAGTACAAAAGAGTTCTCATAATGTGGGCTTTTTCCAGGTAGTTAGAGTTTTCCTGTCTGTTTTGTTCATTCGATTTACATAGTTCTTTGCGTCACAAAAATAGCTGTAACTTCTAAAAAATTCAGAATTTCATAAAATCCTCTTTGGATCACATTTAAAAAAATCTAAACATAAAAAATATGTAAAGAAAAACATTCTTTTAAATTTCAACACTAGAATAACCCCTTAACACTGTTAACTCTACTTTTACGTTTGTTAAAGTTTATACCGTTCTCCCAATGATGAAGGTATAAAGCCTTCGAATAATGTAGAGATAAATGAACTCAAAACTTGAATAAAAAGTGATTGAATTCATAAAAAAAATCGTGATCACAGAATTCTAAAGTGTTAATGTCTAAGGTTTAACAAAAAAATGTAATTGTTAATGTGTATGAATCCGATTCTTTTCGAGGGGAAAAAAAATAAGGTCTTCGTATATCTGCATACGCATGTAAAATGCCTCTACATAAAATCAAGATTGAAAACGCAAGACAACACAGCTTCCATTCACCACTGAAATTTCTATTAGACCTTGGTATTTTAATATGCAATCACAATAGATATTTTATAGTAAGATTAGTTAGGGAGGTTGATTTATCAAGTTCTCCACGTTCCCGCTATCGCCCGAGTTTTAAATGGCTGGAATAAATAATTCCTTGTATCTTTCTCGTATATATTACCCTTTATTACCTCCTGAAGATCTGCCCCATTAATTATTACTGAAGCAGTTACTAAACATGTTAGTAAAGAATACGTACATCATCGATAAACCAGCATGTTTGCGAAAAATATAATTGACTTTCATCTATCTCTCTCAAAACTCTCGAAAACTCTCCAAGGTCGTGTTCATAACGCAGAAATATAAAAAAAACTAGACGGCCTTCTATCACATGTCATGCTATCTATCACATGTCACGAGAATCAAGAGCTAAAAAGCTATATGCAGTAAATTAGGTTCAAATAAGCTGTTGTGTACAAAAAATGTGGAAACCAATGAGAACTTATCACATAAAAGGCCCAAGTAGCATCCTAAGAACCAGCAAAGATTTTAGACTTGCTGCGAAACTATTCCAAGGATTTAAACATGAAAAAAATGTAAAATTGAGGATATTATTCGGTGGAGTAGATCCAAGATAATGGAGGGACCATGTAGCCAGAATGGATAGTGACAGACTCGCATATGCAGCTGCTGACAAAATCCCCCTCGAATTGCGTCCACCTGGAAGACCACCTAAGAAATGGAGGGATTGTTGGACCTCATCATCTCAGGACAAACAGCTGTGTCATTTCATTTCATATATTTGAATTAAAATCACAAACATTACAGACGTACAATTCCAATTTGTTTGAAATTACATAATAAGAATTCATAAGAGAAAGATAAAAAAAATCTAAAGAGTAAGAATTAGAAAGAATCATAACATTGATATTGTATCCCTGAGGCAATTTACACTATCACGAAATATGTCAACCTCCGAGGCGACCCGATTAAGCAATGCTCTTCCCACAGGCATAACCATAAGGCAGGTTAGTTCTGCTGCGTGGCAAATAAAACAATCTGTGCTGTCTTTGACGAAGGTAATTTTCAGGGACAAATAGACCTACATCACTCAGGATCGTCATAGATCGTCATATCTATTAAAAGAAAAAGAAGAAAAGGAAGTCTTTCAGCTCATTTTCGGGAATGTATCATAGAACATTTGGGAAAATTTGGCAATAATAACTCAAATTAAATGCGTTGTTTTGTAGTTATTTACTTATAGGAAAAAGATGCGAATACATGGAAAATAAGAGTATTTTAATAATATCATACTAATAATTAAATTAAATTAATTAGGGTTAATTATTGTATAACATTTTAAACCCAATTGTTATTTTAATAATAAAATTAACGTAATAAATTTATGTAAATAATTTCTTAGATTAAAAATTCTATTATGTTAATATGTTATACATATTATAATTTATATTTTGTCTCTGTCATTTATAAATATTTTGACTCTGTCAAAACTGATCTTGACTCTGCCAAAACTGATCATATTTGTAAACAATTTTATAATATTTTAAATATGTTTTTCTAAGAAGAGCCGGTTATCCGAAACATGTGTGATTTGAAATTAATTTTTTTTTAAAGTTAGTGTTGTATATACAAAGTTTTTAAAAAAGAAAATGACAAATAAATCATCTACAAGACATAATATGGCGAACATAGAAGAAATTAAATATACATATTTATAAACGTAATATTTATTTTATCTATACGTACTTTATACAATAGCTGAAATACATTTTCACTTTACCTACTTCTGATTATAGATTTTAGGATACTATTGATCATGTATTCAGGCTTAATCATTCTGTAGAATAATGAACACACCAAAATATATCCGTAACGAGTGCCGTACACCCTGTAGCTAGAATAAAAGGGCTTACTTGGTATTTAGGGTGGGACTTAGTTTAATGACTTCTAGGCCTACTCTAAATCTTAATTACCAATCGTTCTCATTACCTTTTTTCTTATCAGAAACGGCAGATTTCTTAAGTTCATATTAAATTATATCTGTAAAATACGTAATTATGAAAATCCTGCTATAAAAATGATACTATTAAGATAATTAAGTTATTAAGATGATCTCAAAGACTAGAATTATCTTAATCTAAATTCGATTGGAGCAGATTCTCTAAAAACAAAAGGTTACTAAAAAAGTTATTAATTCTTGAAATTAAAAATTAAAGTTATCATTATCTTTTTCCTTTTGAACTTTTTTTAAAAGTAAGAACACGCTATTATAGCTTAAATTTCTTTTGTGTAAATTTTCTTTTATCTTCGAAGTTCATCGTGTTTTTTTATCTGACCTTGCCAACTTGGTTTGCGTTATGTCAAATTTCGACCTATTATAGACCCGTATTCAATATCACAATATCACAAGGGAGAATCACCTTGGTGGAGGTTACAAGGGCGGCAATTTGTTTTAAATGCCTTTATGTATGTTGTTCATGCGCCTAAATAATATTATATATATAACACCAATTTAATGAATACAAATGAAAAATTATTTTATAATCTGGTGGCGGTCTAGAGGATAGTAAGCTTGGCTCCTGATCTAAGGGAGGCCTGGACGATACCAGATTCTTTATTCATAAAAATATGCTATTTTGTACTTGTATTGAAGATTGCTAAATAAAGACATAAATATTTGGTGTTAGCGTTTATTTTTTTCATTTATATATTTAAATGAGTTGGTCGCGAAAGCTGTTTCGCCAACATATGCCATCATCAGGTTACAAACAACTGTTGTTACAGACATGTTTATAATGTTATGTATCATACTGTTTCGGGCAAAACAACGTTACATTCTTTTCGTAAGAATAATTTAAATATTCCATATCACCACATATTGGTACAATAGATTATCTTCGTTTATTTTGAAAATTTTATATAACATCACAAAAACTTTATAGTTGTCGATATCACATATTCAGTAGTAGGCATTCACATAATTTAATAATCTGTTTTATGGTTTCAAAATCAGTTTGTTGTGTGACTTCGTATGTAGTATCAATATAATTTTATTTTTTTTAAACGATAGAGAACGAAAGAAAAGGAGAATTTCGCGAGATCGTAGAGTTGTTTTATAACGCATATTTAACAAGCTTGCGGGTTGTAGGTGGCAACTTGGAACCAGCAATGAGAATGGCTGAGAAGAAGAAGAAGATTTAACAAGCACTTTAATCAACGAATGTCAGGTCGTTGTTAAAAAAATAGTTTTTTGTGTACAGGGAACACGTGGTGGTGATAAAATTGTGAACAATAACTCATTTTGCGTCATTCATTCGAGTTGGACCAAAATTATAGTATCTTGCGCGCTGAAAGAAAATTCATTTCAGTACATACAGTTTAGAATATTATTAATAACTTTTGGTTCCCGGCAATCTGCGATACTAACGGCGCCAGTAACTCTCCCGAAATCTTTTAAGCGGAGGTATGGTTGAAAGCGAAGTGCTGGGCCACTCGATTGATATCTCAAATCTATTTTTTGGAAGATTCTTTTTAAGGTAGAATCTGGAGTTTCCTTACATTACAACTTTGTTCTATAATACTATACTTTTTAACCGATTGCGAAAATCAGATGCAGCGTTCACATTTAGATTTTTAGATTTAAAACACGTCTTAATGCGCCCTTGAGGTGATTACATCGCAAAAAGGCGCTTTAAAAGTTAGCAAATAAATATTATTATTTTTATTACAGTGATGACACTTCAACAGATGGGATAAGTCACATATTTAAGGATACGAATTGTAATATTGAACAAGCATTCAGGTGTTTAAAATCTAGTTGCATCGCAAAATGTTGTGCATTGATATGGTCAGCAATATAAATGTTCTCCAGAGAACAGAGCTGATAGCGAATTGTTGGCCAATATTAAAACCCGTAGGGTATCATTTAAGTCATATCCTCAAACTTACAAAAATATGAAACATTAAAATATTTGTTCATTGAGGGAAAAATACAGGGTCGATGAGGTGTTGGCAGGAGGTGAATCCCCTGGCTACACAACATAAGGGAATAGGCTGGCTTAAGGAGCGTTGAGGAACTCTTTCGAGTTGCAGGGACACCTCATACTCCCCTCTCAAGTGATATAAAACGTCAGAGGGACCTGACGTTACACCAAAAGAAGAAGGATATGAAAATAAGATTGCATGTCATTTAACATAGCCGTTCACTCATAGAATCATCACTTCCGTTTGTCCGTTTTTAAACATCAGGCGACGCTAACAAAATACCGTAAAACAAAGTCCCGCCGGGAAGCGGGAGTGCGGTCACCCCTAGCGCAGTGAACAGACAGCGAATTTTGTACAAAATAGTTTTTCATATCATTTTGTTGAACACGCAGACGTAATAAAGAGCGCGCGGAACGGCTGTAGTAATTTGATACTTTCGGGATAAATTTACGCGGCGGAACATTTTCTGAAAGCTTTATTAAAGTTTAATAACTGTATCCGCGCGATAGGGGCGCGTAATAAAAAAAAGTGATAAAACTTGCTCTCTCAAGGCTGTAATCGAATTTCCAGTAAACGACCTTCAAACAACAAAGCCTGCAAATATTTCACCTAGCGACAGAGGCTCATCCCCTCGCTGGAGACGCTCGTGTATTACATAGAATCCTTTTATGCTTCTTTACTCTTCTCAGATTTATTTTTTGCTTTCCTAAAGGGAATATCAGTAATAACCATTACAATTTTATTTTTCCAGGGTTGATAGAAACAAATATCATTTACGAATTTACACATTTGTATTAATTTTTATAATACAAAACAGAAAGATAAGTCTGAAGAAAGAACGAAACGTTTTTTAAAATAATAAATGATTCACTATAGTTCACATTGATATACTATACTCCATAGTTTATCTCAAGTACAATGAAAGCCTTCAAAATTTGTCTTTGTTTTTACGATTTTTACAAAAAATTTCAAGCGATTTGTTTAAATATATTTTTCAGAATATATACAATAACACATTCTTGCTCTTCATCTTCCTCCTTATAATCTGTGTCTCTAGAATTTGCGTAAATTGTTCAATAAATTACACTTGCTGTACCTCGTCGATGTACCTAATTAAAAGTTTTTGAAAACTTAAAACTGAACTGAAAAGTTAATTTGTTTATGTAATAAAATGTTAAAATCTGAAAATTCACTAAAAAAACTTTCACTTTATAATTGTCTTATTAAAATAAAATAAAAGCCTATAAAATAAAATATACGTTCTTGTAACAAATTAACAAAAGGTGCCCTCACCTCTGTCCTAGTTATTTAAGGTTCCTGGTGTGACCTCCAACCCCCGCCGGCCCTTCCTGAGTGGGGTGGCGCCTTCCCCTAGCCCCCTCCACTCCATCCTGCCAACCTAAGGACGCCCTAGGCAAGGTCAAGGCCCGAGTTTCTTGGCCGAATTAGAGTATTCCCGTTTTCTACGTCGGATGATCATTTAAAACATAACAAAGTAAACATATTTGTTCTCGTGTTTATAAACACACATATATGATAATTTTCATGGCCAAATCAATACTTTTTAAAAGTTGTACAACAATGTTCTTTGAATATTTTCTCTCATAATATAGAATTTATATTAACTAAAACGGAAAACTTCTTAGTCGTTTTTTTTTAACTTACAACCGGCTTTGACGGCTTTGATGGGAGTATTTTCTGTTTTATTGTATTTAAAAAAATCGTTGAAGATTACACAAATTGAAAATATTACGCCGTTTGTCCGGAAAGATTATTCTAGAGAATTGTCCGCCACAAAAATATTTTTGGTATCGAGCTTTACCAACATTTAAACAGCGTTCAGCCTAACATTTCGCACGCTTAATAGAACACTGGCTTAGCTCAAAAAAGCAAGTTTTGCTCAATCTGACATGAGTCGGTGTTTTAACAAATACAGTCGAAAAACACGTACGAATGGATAGCGTAAACATTGTGAACGATTATCGTACGTACGAATGGATAGCGTTAACATTGTGAAAAATAGATGGATAGCGTTAACACAAGCCTCTGTCAAATGTTAACTCAATTGTGACCTAAACCATAATCGGTCAGTTTACTATTAAGCGTGCGATTTATACACACGTCGAATATTCCGAATGTGTACATGGCATAGCTAAATTCTTCAATTAGATGTTCACAAAGAGTGCAAGTTCAACAAAAAAAAAATCATGACTATAAATCATTTTGGTTAATTTTATGGGTAAGCTTTCTATTAATCTTTGCACAAATATTATGAGTCAGAGGGAAATGAACGGACTTACCCCGTAGTGGGCGGGAAGTTCAATGGCGGTGGGCGGCCTCCCAGTGGTGGCTCGTGTGACCTTCCGCCCCTCGTCCCAGCCCCTGTACTGGGCTGGTCCACCACCATTTTAGGGGGGCTGCCTCACCGCCCCCGCAAGGGCGGAAGGGGAATTTTACGATCTCGCTGTGAATGTGATGTTTCGTTTGAAACTTAATGAACGCTCGATATCTATTTCTACAGAATACGGTTATTTAGAACGTAATTTGATCAAAGTAGAAAATGATATTTCGTGGTATTACAATATTATAGGTAGGACGGTCTTTAAACAATGACATAATCTACGTTGAAGAGAACCAGTGTTGACGAGAATTTATTTTCTGACGCATTAGTAAAACAATCCCCATATTTGTTGATCGATTGAAATGTTTTGTAATGGCAAATTGTTACATATTATTGAAAATTAACGTTTATCTCTCAAAATATATATGTTTACGTATTTTTTTCATAAAATTAAATCCATAAAGCGAGTGTTATGAAACACAAACTATTACAATATATTATATTTCAAAATATACATTTATAACACAAACCAGAAGTGATTTTAAGTTTATTTTTATACAACATGTCATACGAGTATGAATCCCATTACTGCATATAATTTGTTTCGAGCTATTATTGAATCTCGTGACATGTGATAGATAGCTAATCTATCGCCATTTTATTGTCACGTGAATTCTACGCAAGACCAAAAACAGTGTAAGAATGACACTACCTGGCCTCTCTGCCACGAAGGTCGGCGAAATTGTCACCACTTTTGCGCCTTTGAGGTTAAAACATTAAACTATTTTTAATTTCCATTTTGCTATTATTATAAGCTTATTTATCTCGAGATGTTAGGAAGATAGTTAACTTCATCCAAAGGAAGAAGTAAAAATGCCTTCGATTAATCGAAGGCATTTAAGCCGAGAAAAAATAATTCCCATACGTATATAAAAAAAAATTATATTAAAAAACTTTCATCAGTAAAAAATAATTTATTATGATTAAAATGATGAAGAACGAAGTTTCTTATTTATACAAGATAGATCAGCTCATTATTTTTCTTTTATTTAAAATGTTTATTTTGTTTAGTTATCATCTTCCAAGTCTTAAACAATGTTATAACTCTAATGCTTAAATCCCCAACCCTAAAAATTTTCCATATAAAATATATTCCTATAAATAAAATATAACATTTTAAAACTCTTTTCAAGATGAGAATCGCATTTAGCCCACAATTGGAATCAATTCGAATAGGAGTAACAAAGAAATTTCCATAACGTTTTCCCCGAATAAATTTACTTTGTATAAAAAGTCAATTGGTAAAGTTTGGTATCTTTCTTAATAGGTTTTCTAAGATTTAGTGTGATTACTCTCACTCGGAAGAATATTTTTTAAAGTTATCGCCGGAGTCGAGATTTATCTATCCAGAACGGGGAAGTTAAATGGGAACTCGCCCCCTTTAAATTCTGTCATAAAATCTAAACGAGGAGTGTATTATAAATATATGAACATACCAAACTATTTTACTGTCTGTATCAGAGAGAGCATTTTAGGCGCGTTAAGAGTAAATAAAACATCGCAGTTCTATGGACAGTATAAAGTTGATTTTTTATTAGCTGTGTTTTTGATTATATGTATTTTTTTAAAACTTAGGCGTTAACACTGCGGAATTCCATAATGACGAAATTAATTAATTAAAAAACAAATTTTTCCACTTATGAGTTCATTTGGAGAATGGTTTAAACTCACAGTTTGTGAAGGTGTAAAGCCTTAAAAAAATGTCGAAAAATATAAACTCAAATGTAAAAAAAAACAGTGTTTTAATTCATAAAAAAAATATTATTAATAACAGACTACTCATATATGTAAATCAATGGAATTTAAATTTACTATACATTGTCCAATACGAGCAGAAAATAGCTCATTATTATGAAGAAGGAATCGGGTCATCTCCAGGAGCCAATCGTTCTGTTCCTTAGATCACCACCGGTTGGTTTTATGAGCTTTGCATTAAAAGATATCAACAATTTTGTTTTTTAGGTTTATAGAAATTAATTATAAGTGCTTACTAGTATAAATAATTATATTTATTAACTTTTGGTATAAAAAAATCTGAGTTAAAATTTCGTCAATCGGTTTTGTCATTGTCATCCATCTTCTTTTAGGTTATTTACGAATAACATTCAATAAAAATTACTTCTGGTAGTGGTTTAAGAATTATGACTGATTTCATGTATTACCGTACGATGCAAAAACAAAGACAAGTAAATTTTACGATAATTTGAGTATATTGAGTAAAAAGAAAGAAAAATTATGATGATTTGATTGAGCGAGATATACTTTAATTTTTTTGATTGTATATTACTCCAACTTGTAAGCGGGAGCAAGGAAGGTATCTCCACGTGTGGTGTTACTATAATATAACTCTCGAGGCCCCTGAAAATGATACAATCAGGCTAAATCTTTCACTGCAATTGCAAGAGAAATCTGAGAGATGAGGCCGTTTTTAAGACCAACCCTACGAGAGATAACCTTGCCTGTGAACGAAAATGATGTAAATTTCACAATAAATATAATCTTTATCTAAAAAATTCATTAGCTCTGCGCTGCGACAGGCCTAAATTTAATAGGGATAGCCACCCATTTTATATTTATATATTTTTTTGTTTTAATAAGCGAAAAGTTCTCGAAATCTCATTTTCCCCCGAAATTACTTTTAGATAGAAGGATAGGGCTCTGTAATAATGAGAATACAATATCTGCCGAGTTATTAATTAAAAATAATAAAACTTTTTGTTTTTCATCATTTACTTTCATATTGTAAAGGAGAGGGGTGTTAGATATTTTTTATTCTAATTTAGTAAGATAATTTTAAGTCCATCCAAGTGTGGGCTTTACATCTTTTAATTTCAACTTTACTATAGTCCTGGCCAAGTTACATGCACTCTATGGTTTATTTAATATGAACTATTTTTGTAAATTATGAGATTATTTATGAATACATTTTGACTTGATGTAATCAGTGAGTTCTTTTTTTAACGTATCTAGATATCTAGTTTAAAAGTCATAGCCTTATAATCTTCTCCTGAAAGAATCATTAAAAAAGTTTGGACAAAGAATACATTTTGACGATATAAATGGAGATAGAAATAGAGGAAGACCAAGGAAAACGTGGCACAATCAAATAAATCAAATATTGAATGTTGGCCATATGAGGAATCGATGAAATAAACGCGCGTGCATGACACGATGTGTGAATGTTGAGGACGTAAAATAAGTATGTCAGGAAAGAACAGTGTGGCGGACCAATATTTCTGCCGACCTCTCAGGGGAGACGGCGTGATGGTTAATTAGTTAGTTATGTTTTTTTTAAACATAGTACGAGTGGAACACGTTTTGTAATGTAAAATAAATAGTTTATTTATAATCAAAAAATTTATTCCATTCTCATCGTATTTATTTTTCAAATCCTGCAGGGGGAACGAAAGGCTTTCCCCTCTAGTGCACTCGCCCCTACCCCGTGAAGAGGGTGTCTGGAACGCGAAGGGTGAATGCAACAGTTGCCCGCTATCGATCTGTTGCCTCTACTGGTGCAAGAAGAATCAACAAGTTGAGAGGGTTCTGCACAGTTGGAACTAAACTTAAATTGGTTCAGTTTTATTATAAGGGTTGAAAGGGAAAACATATGAATGGAACTAGTATTAATAAAATTGAAATAATAATCAACCGAATTGTAAATCATTACCTTAACCTTCAAAACGTATCGAGCAGAACATTGATAACATAATCAGCGATCACAGGTCCCGAGTACAGAGCCGAGTCATCCTTTATCCGACTGACTCCGTCAACAATGACATGATATTCGTTCATCAGTTAATATCAAAATCTAATCTAGTGTGACGTCATATTTATTCATTAAAGTTTTTCGGGATTCTTAAAGGAATGTTTTTATCAACACATTTTGATTTCACAAGATTATCAACATCTATTAAATTTTCTATGTAAAAATACTTAATGAAATTATGAATTAAAACAATATTTTTTCCACGATTGAGTATATTTTTCTCAACATGTTTCGAAGGCTTCATATATTCATCATCTGGAGAACGATATAAACTGTTTATATCGTTCTCTCAATGATGGAGGTGTAAAACCTTCGTAATATGTCGAGAAAAATAAACTAAAAAGTCCAAAAAAAACCCACCAATGTTTAAATTCATGAATAAATTCGTGGTTGTTATAGTTATTATCTCCAAAAAATGAAGTAAGGCACATTAGACCTTAATACTTTTTTTTTGTTAAAAAAATACCTTTAATATTACACATACGAGTATTTAGAAAAAATACACATAGGTTTATGGTTTCGATCGGTTTCGACAGCTTGCTGCCATCTTCTGCAGCGAGCCATTAGAAGAGTTAGTAGCTAGCTGTCAAAACCGGGCGAAGCCATAAATCTAAGTGGAATGTAACTTAATATATATTGTACAATACAATAATAAAAAATCAAATAATAACATTATTTTGAGTATCTTGGGGATATCCAGTTATGTTTAAGTTAGATTTTATTTCTAACTGGGTTAATAATTCTAAATTTCTTAGATATTATCTAAATAAAGCGGATATAATTCTAAATCTTAAATAATTTAATTTTAATAAATTTTCAACAACAAACCTATGTTTGTTTTGTAATAATTTAATAATTTGAAATTATTATAAAACAACGATTTTACGATTTAAAAAAAATCAACAACGATTTTACGATTTAAAAAAAATCAACAACGATTTTACGATTTAAAAAAAATCAACATTTGATTTTACTAAAGCTGAAGTCGATTATAAAATTGGAAGAAACATTTTACTGTAACTTAGTTATGGTCACACTAGAAGGGGGAGTTGGTTTATCTCTAATACTTATTGTGTATATTATTTTGATGATAATAAAACTATTAATTACAAAAATATAATAAAGCTGCTCTACAAATACTCTACTAATTATTTAGTGTAATCATTTAAGTGAAAAGGGTAAGGTCATAGATTATTTCGTATCTTGAAATTTCATTTTCATTTTATAAAATATTCATGAACGGAGTGGGATACACCCAGTGCCGGATTATCGATATAACAGAAGTAGCAAGTGCTTGATTTTCTGATAAATTAATAAAAAACATCTTTTTCTGGTAATCAAAAGATTTTACTAAAATCTCTTGAAGGATTTTAAATAAAAAATGAAAAGTGTTAAAATAAAAAACCTTGTTTTATGTACCACAATTGTATTTTTATTTTACGCGACAGCTATTTCGTCAACCTATGTTGACATCGGGTGTTACAATGTTGCTTAAAGGATTTTTCCTGATGATATCTGATGGTGTCTTATATTGAAAAACAGTTTTTATAACTTTTTTGACTAACGGCAAGTTTAATTCCTCGCCAATTGTGTGTGGTTTTCTCGCTTGCAATTAACAATGAAATATTATTTGAAGTTCCTGGTCCATCATCTTCTTGTTGGAGAAAAGCGGCAATAAAATATGTGATTTAGTTGGATGTTTCAAATATTTATTATCCATTTCTTGATAATTGGACAAACGTTTGTCTTTGTAATGCTCTTGTACCCTAGAAGGCTTCATATGAAATATTGAAAAGGCGTTTTGACAAATTAAACAAGTTGAGTGCCTAATTACAGCTAAATTAAAAAAAACGGTGGATACGTGTAACATAAAAATAATGTAAATAAACACAAAAGTCCGGATCGTCCATGTCAACATGTGCAACATCGAATAAAACATTATGTGTTATTACATTATGTGCTAAATTAAAAAAAACGGTGGATACGTGGAACATAAATTAAATAGACAATATGTGCACCATCTAAAAAGAACATTTTGTGTTAAATTATTTTTATTTTGTTATTTTATTTTATATCATTGTATTTTATATTATTTGTTTTAGACTTATTTTGTGGATGTTGGACGATCGAAGTGTGCGCGGAAGATGCCTATTGGTGGCGATGAGGTTCGCAACCCATCACACCGCGTCTCCCGCGGGGCGAAAAGAGAAGAATGGAGTGCCGCATCAATAAAAGTGTGACAGTCCATTC
This sequence comes from Lepidostoma basale, assembly GCA_022606425.2. NCBI lineage: Eukaryota > Metazoa > Arthropoda > Insecta > Trichoptera > Lepidostomatidae > Lepidostoma > Lepidostoma basale. Next base: position 1,748,653 of record JAHDVF020000734.1, on the reverse strand, counting down.
TTTCTGCCTACCCTTTCGAGGAGACGGCGTGATGGTTAGTTAGTTAGTTAGTTAGACAAATTAAACACGTAGATAAATGATTGGTCTGTGACTGTCACTTTTATTTTAATTGAAAATACCAAAAGATGAGTTCAAAAAGCAAATTGATATTTTAGCAATTTTTTTACTATGGATTATGAATAAGTGCATAAATATTCACAGTTGATAGCAATCTTTTTTTCGAATCTTGGGTATAGCCGTGAAACTTGTTATCATTGACCGACTTTTCGGATATCGTTACAGGGTAGTTATAAAAATGTTGTACTCGTACATACCCTGAAGATAGAAACTATTACAAAATTACCTGCAACGATTTCCGAAACGTAAGTCAAGGATACAGTCACTCGGATATACCAGAGATTCCAAAAAAAACATATTTATTATGACTTAGTAAAAGTGAGAAATCTTGAGATTTTAAGCGTTCTTTTTAATTTTGCTCACATGAAATCGAGAAAAGTTTATTCATAAAAGTTGTAATTACTTTATTATCATACAAAAGCCAGGGCCTCTTGGCAACATTCGCCTCAGGTCCCGCGCTGGTATAATCCGGCTCTGGGTACACAAAAAGTATTGATTAGTCAAATATTGCTTGAATCATTTATTAAACTACGTATTAAATAATGTAGCTTGAATAAAAGATTTAAATTGTTTTACTAATTGACAATTTATTATCATATTAAGTCTGTTAGGGATTAAACATTCATAATATAAATCAAAATTTAAATATTTTGAACTAATTAATGTTTTTAATTGAAATTTCTTGGTAGAAGTTCATTTTAAATAATGAAAACAAAAAATGTTGATACAAAATTTCTTTATTATTATGTGTTTAGTATGCTTCCACTAGTGTTTATGTTCGAAGACCAGAAGATGGCAGCAAGCTGCCAAAACCAGTCGAATATGAACACAAGTGAAAGCACACTAAATACACATAATAAAACATAATAATAAAGATTTGTATATATTTTTTTTGTTTTCATTATTTAATTTTGAACTACGGAGATAATATTTAAAATGTACAAAGGTCCGTAGGATTCTTTTTCGGTTCACAACTTGCATGGAGACAAATACAAGATCCTCCAATAAGTACATATGTAAATGGGCAAAATTGAGCGACGACTTGCTCCTGACCGACGGCAAACATTTTGGCTGCGCACGTTTGAAGATTGAACTAGAATAGGGAGTGTGGAGAAGTTATTCCGGGCGGTGCAAAATAGAGAAGCCTTTGCAGAAGTTAATTTGGAAGGAGAACCTGAAACCCTATGTAATTCACTTCATTATATACATTAAATTGGATTAAACAGTGTTTAAAATTCTCTTTCCAAATTAACAATGGAATTCCAGAGTGTTAACGCCTTAACCTTCAATAAACTTTAGAGAAGTGAGTGTTGACGCTGAGACCTGATATGATACAAGAAGAATAGGTAATATATCATTTAATGAGTACCAATATTTTCGTGATGCTTTATATAGGTAATTTTTCTTCGTGTAAATCTCTACTTCGTAGCTACTCTCGAAACTCTTATAGGACACTCTGCGTCTAATCACACTTACAGCGGGCGTCTCCTCGGTCCACGTGAGCGTTAGTTGGGTTCCCGTGTAGGTAGGTATTTTATTTTTGAAGCAGATCCCGTGGAAGAGTCCCCGCAAATACGCAAGTGGCGGAGTGAACCTTGAACTTATCTTCCATTGTGCCCCGATGTGTTGAATTAGTTCACGAGCGGAGGCCCGTTCACCCGCACCCACGCTCTCCCAGCAACTTACCGCCACGTTCTGGTCCATCAACTTAATATTCAACAAAATTCATTTTAAAACACATATTTTCTAGATGTTTTATTTTATTTTATAGGAAATGCATGTTTCACCTTACTAAGGCATTATCATACGTGATAGAAAATAGACATTTTTCTTCGTATTCATTATTATTTAATATGGAGTTTTACATCATTGTTCAAGAAACAATAAATTATTTAACGTACCTCTTCCGCGGATTTTACTATTCTCGGTATAAACATGCGTCGATCATATTTCTTTCAATGTTGCACCATTTCAAAGATGAATATTTTGTAATTTAAAATAAAACGTCAGTACTTGAGTTCAAGTAAACTAAGCATCCAAAGCATTTCAACGATATTGGAAACTATCATTTGATGGCCCCAATAGCGACTGGTAATAAGTGGCATCCAAATCAAGAATTTTAAAATTTGATTCTGTTGAGATCAGTTAAAGAATTTTGAATTTGTGTGTTAAATTGAATAATAGTTTTCTTTTTTGGTTAGCATTGTGAAGAATACTCCTGGATACTTTGTAACCGGGTTGCTGGCTAGGGGGCAAAACGTTAACATCACGATTCTGGGGATTTGGGACGACCTTCGTGGCAGAGTGGTAAGAGATCTGATTCCCATTCCAAAGGTTCTGGGTTCGATTCCCGGCGATGGCAGTGTGATTGTCACATTGTCTTTGGTCTGGCGTAGTATTCACGTGACAATAAAATGGCGATAGATTGGCTACCTGTCACATGTCACGAGAATCAATATATCAGCTTAAAAAAAAAAATGTATACTGTAATTGGGTTCAAGCAACCTGTTGTATACGTAAAAAAAAAAAAAAAAAAAAAAAAAAAAAAAAAAAAAAAAAAAAAAAAAAAAAAAAAAAAGTCTGGACAAGACCTTATTTGTACTTAATAATCTTATTAAATATTATATGCTCATATTGTAAATTGAATAACAAAATCTAAAAAATCATTTTGTGCTGTTAAACTTTTTATGAGAATAGAAAAGAAATACGATATTTAATATCGTATTTCTTTTCTATTAGTTGGAGCGATTATTTAAACGCTCCAACACTACAATACGAAAATATCATCATCATACATAGTCGGGGAAGGTAGACAAGTCGGAATGCGCAAATAAAAGCGTGGTTTGTCAATTTTAAACATATGATGGCGTGATGGTTAGTTAGTTAGTTACATTATATAAAAGGCTATTTCAGGTCTAATCATTCGTATTCTTTAAAAAAAACTCTATTATGCGTATCACAATACGATATCAATATAAATAGGATCCAATATTCGTTCGGCAATAGATAAATACTTTTCCGATTCTTTGTCATTTAAAGCTTGTATTGGCTCGGAACCAGCGGATAATGGATTACCAGAGAGCTGTTTTACGTTGCTAAGGTCGTATAGTCCAGACATTTGTATGGTTGTTCATTGGTATATATTTTTTTGGAAAAAGTTCAGTGAGACTGAATTGATTGCCCATTTATCTTGAACAATGATGTAGAACTCCATATTAAATAATTATTACAAATGAAAACGTCTGTTTGTGTGAATGACATGTTTTGCCTCTATAAGGCATTATCAAATGTTTGAAAACAAACTTCTAGAAAACAAACGTTTTCATTCGTACTGCCTGAATGCCTATTATTATATTTGTGTTTTGTTTAAAGTATTCACTCATATTTCACCTAAATTCGCCAACATTGTATTTTTTGGAAACATTGTATTTTCACGACATTTTTTTGCACTTTTCACGAACATGTTTTGGGACACACACTTCCCTTCATCAGTATATGAATTTAAACCGTGTATGATTTCAGAATTCGGGTTAAAATTCATATACTGGGAAACCGAAACATGTGTATGAAAAGTGTAAAAAATTGTTGTGAGAATGCAATGTTTCCAAAAAGTTATTAAATGCTTTATTCTGGCGAAACATCTAAGATCACTTCCGTTGCACTTAGTTTGAAATGTCGTACCTCCGGAACATGTCTTGTTATTCTTGGTATTGGAATGACGTCTTTCTCATTCCAGCAGTTCAGAATTCGTGATTTGTCACCCCTGGGCAACAATTTCCATTACTTTTCCAATTTCTTATTCTTCAAATTCTCTTCTTCTCTATAAAGTCGGCAATAACTGAACAGAATAACCCCCGGTGACCCCACCCCGGGACATTAGCGTGAAACACTTTCAGGGTAAATATCATTACGTTTTTTTTAGTTCGATTTAACTTTGTGCGGAGGAAGTTTGCTTGAATTATTGCCGGGTAAAAAATATAATGGCTTGCCAAGTGGAATGGGTTAGAGGGATATGTACGCTTTAAAAGTAATTCACTCGTTCGTTTACGTATTATACATATTCTAGTATTTCGGAATAAAATGATTATTTAAGTATCAGGAAATTTCGTAAAGTAGCAAAAAACGTAGACAGCTTCAAAGTATTTATATTGGTTAGCGGAATATCTTCGCAAAAATAATTAAATATTAATGAAGAATTATACAACAATACAACAATAAATAAAAAAGTAACCGTTTACCCAGAGGAATAGACAGAGAGAATGACCATACTCTCGAGATTCCTCTACATTCATACATCGTAACATGCACGCTCGTTATTTTTTACGGCTACAAATGTGGCCGTCGTTTAGTGTTTGATTAATTCAAAGAAATGCTTCTTAACAAAATGTTAAAATTACATTAAAAAAAGAAAAATATGTAAATTTTTTTATGAGAGCGCTATGTTTATAATGAAGTAGGCTTGCAAGGTGTTTGGTCGATACGAGTAAATACATTTTATTTTATGAACAATATATATATAAAACCGTTATTTTAAATTCAAATATACAATTATATTTGTTTGGACTTTGTATAACTTCGTAATAGATACATTGAATGTTTCTTTATTCCTACTTACGGGTTTTAGAAAATGCATAACAAATAATTCGTCTCATGCAATAAGTTTAAAGGTAAATTCATTTTAGTTGACATGATTTGCCTTGCAAGGGAATCGTGGAATGTTGATGAACCTTGAAAAATAATAATTTATTCATTCGTAGCAAATTATTCGCTTTCATATTCAGTATTTTCTTCCTTACACTTTCCTCTATTCTTCAGATAAAGTTAATGGAACGACAGTTCATTTATCTCTATTTATTTCAAGGTTTTGGATACTTAAAAATAAGTTTTTTTGTATAGCAAACCGTTCAGGATGAAAAGTGATTTTTACTGAACGTTAGATATTTATATTGAAGCATTTGTGAAAGCCATTTTGAAGAAGTGGAGCGAAATTGTAAGACTGAAAAGTGGGTTTGTTGAATGTTGAAAATGAAACATAATTTGTTGAGATTCATTGGTGTTTCAGATTTGAAGGGTAGAGGGTGGTAACACTGGTGGGGGGTAATGGGGACGGGTGGGGATTATCTTGACACGCATAGTACTTCCGTATTCCCCGGGAAAGTTTATCCTTCCTGCGTACTTCCGGATCGTTGTAGGGGTGGGAGGAAATAGAGTGGGCGGCAGGGGGATTCGAGTTCCGGGACTTAATAAAGAAAAAATACAATTTTGTTATAATAAAACTCAAATGTATGAACTTACTACGGAGAAGATGGTACACCCACGCGGCACGTGCGGGAGTACGCTCTTGTTGTTCATACGGAGGTAATATGTAAATACTTCCGTGGGTACGTAAGTAAAGGGTTATCCATCCGGCAACACAAAGTATTTTTTTCATCAAATTACGTCATAAGGAATAATAACACGGATAAATGTAATTGAGGGGTAGAGACGAATGGAAGAAAAATGCTTTGGAAGCCGAGTACATGACCACAGGCAGAGCATTTAACGAAATACTATTAACTTTTGATGAACTTAAGAAGTTACTGAATTCCATGACGAATTTGAAACATTTGCTGTAAAAACTGTTTTAATTCATAATATATTCCATTCTTTTAGTAATTTCATTTAGAAAAAGGTACATATTTTTCCCTTTCTTACTTACTTTTCTATCAACTTTTATTCATACGAAGAAATCTTCATTGTCTTAAAATATGTGTAAAAAAGATATAATTTTAAATCCGTAAGACATAGCAGATAATTAATTTAAAACAGATAATCTCAGATCTCCGTCATTATCCTCTTGAATTTCTCACCTACAGAGAGTGTACATAGATCACGTCTACAAAATACTAATGAAATAATTATTTTGGTTATTAGACGAGCAGTTTTGTGGAATTAAATCAGTCTCGTTACGTCTCCCGTAGAATGTATTATATCCCGTACATTTCAAAGGTCAAATTATTTTTAGCAAAAACTTTATAATTCATTTGATATCATAGGTAAACAGGAACCCGTGTGTGCTTAGTTAAAACTTTTATAGATCAATAATACCTACAAGGTTTTTGGAGAGAGCTTCCGCGAAGGTTATTAATGTTAAAGGCAATTTTTAACCTACATTAAAGAAGTGTGGGCTTTTTTATAATTATCTAGAAACCCTATGACCTTAATAAGGGGTGGATTTAAAAATAAATTTTCCAAACACATACTTGATTATTTATTACCACTTGTACAACAATGTAAAACTGTAATTGATATTAGATACTCCATACATGCGCTTAACGGTCCCATCTAAGTGCATTCCACAATTTTTTAAAACCGATAAATTCAACATAATTGAGTTCTGATAGAGTCTTTAGCACGACAGTGTGTATTCCTTAAATGAAATATGAATCTGATTGAGTGCATTGTGGTACAATAACCCCGAGTAGTGAACACGATCCGCGATTGTTGTGACTTTACAGAAATGGTGAAGATGTATAATATGTATTTGAGCTGATAGTGAGCATACTTGGGTGCAGGTTTCGAGTATCTTCTTTTGGACATTCCAACGAATTCAGCATCATAATATCTGTCATTAACTAATTAAGTTATGTAGAATTTACATTTAATTCAATACACTTAATAGGGATATCTGTGTTAGATATAAATTATTCTGCAGTTCTCGTGAATAATTATCTATCACAATTGTATTGATGGTTGTGGGATTAGTTCTGTAAAACTCTATTAGGTATTAATTTATAATAGTAAACATGATTGTTTAGTGTTTTTACTGGGATTTAATTTATATAAATTATAAAAATAGTGACAAATTTTTTTTTATATGAAAAAATATATATAACTAACTAACTAACTAACCATCACGCCGTCTTCTTGCCGATTTCTCAACATTCATCCATCGTGTCATGCACGCACGTGTCTTGTCAATATATACATATATGCAAGCGATACGATTTGATGAAGAATGTGAATAAGTCCAAGGTAATGATTTTTGTAAAAGAAGGAAGCATGACAGTCCGCAACACTTGTGTAAACGGTGAAAATCTGGAACAAGTGGATGAATTTGTTTATTTAGGAAGTATGTTTACAAAGGATGGGAGGGTGGAGAAGGATATTGAAAGAAGGGTTGGGGCAGGCAACAGAATAAATGGTGCACTTAAAGTTGTCATCGCAAACAAAAGCCTATCCAAAAAAGCCAAGATGGCACAGTGCACAATGGTGTTCTTGTGCCGACCCTTATGTATGGAAGTGAAGCATGGCACTGGTAAAAGAAAGGATGAAATATAATAAATGCAGTAGAAATGAGATATCTAAGACAAATGTGTGGCAAATCTGTATATGATAGAGGCTGGCCTCTCTTGGGAGGTTGACTCCCAACTATCTCTTCATCTCTTCGGCGGTCTTCCGGGTGGACGGTAGCCGGCAGGAATCTGATGCACCACAGCGTGTGGGATTCTGGTTATTTAATCTATACATATGAATTAAGCAAAAAAAGACTAAGGTTTCTTTTTTTATATACTTTGTATACAACACTCACATATATTAAAAAAATATATTTATATCTAATGTTAACTGACATCTGTCAAAACTGACCATATTTGTAAATAATTTTATAATATTTCTCTTTTTCTTTTTTTATACTTTGTATATACAACACTAATATAATGTTAAATATATATAATACCACTGATGAAGGGCTGGTTAGTCCGAAACATGTCTGATGTTTAATTTTTTTTAAATATATGTGAATGTTGTATACAAATTATATAAAAAAAGAAACATTAAACATCTACAACACAAGTTATGGCGAACATAGAAGAAATATAAAATACTAATTGAAAAATAAGTTGCAACAAGTTTAAAATTTAGTGATTGTTTTTTTATAATACCCAATAGTTTAAGGGTTCCTTTAACACCATTTGCGAAATGAAAAAAATCGATGCGCAAAGATGGTAAAATGGTAACATGCTTAAGATCAAGGAATGTTTGGTTCGATCCCGTTGATCAGATCCCCAGCACTGCACGAGTTATGATTTGTGCTACGTTGTACAAGAGTTTACAAACTCCCAAAACGACATTCGTTGTGATTTTCATATTAGTTTTAAGATGCGTTTTATGAATAATAAAATAAGAAAAGAATCAGTTTTCTAAAGATAAAGTATTAACTTGCAAGCTTCCGTATTGAACGAGGGGGCTAAACAACTTTAGGTCAATAAGGAAATCGGCGATTTGTTTCCGCATAGAATTATACAAATTCCCCATTATGATTAATAATAATAATAATAATACGAACTCGGCATTGAATGTTGCTGTGACGAAAACAAACAATAACAATTTAGTACGATTTTATAAATTTCATTTCCAAAGGTCAACGACATTATTCATTGGTAACAAACTTCTATTTATTCAATTGACGAGATTAAATGTGAATGATGATGGATGTGAAAGTCATGTTTGTATTTAGTGGATCAGGAAATTTTTCCATTCTTCACTTCATAAATAGCCGTTGTCGTTCACCGCTGGACATAGGCATCCCCATACTTCTCAACACACTCCTGTATTGTGCCTTCTGCATTCAATCACCAGCATTTTTTTCTTTTTCTGATTCTCTGCATCTTCTTTGATATTATATTACTTCGATGAATTTGTATTTAATGTTAAATTGTTAGGAAATAAATTGCTCGTGCATTTTAAATTCCGCAAATAAAAATGAGCTAATTGAATGTAGTAATAATGATAATGTGGTAATTGTTCTAATGAAATAAAACATCAAAATCAAGGCTAAAATTAGAAACAGAAGGTAGACATTGAAACAGCTTTGTCGATTATTTCGCACGTAATAAAATTTTACACATTTCTAATATTGCAATGATCGCGTACATTCAAGTAGGTATTATATATTCCTTGATTCGAATGTGTTACATATACTTTGGTTATGATTTATTAATTTCATAAGGAATTTTGAATTCGATCAATTCTAGTAACTTTGGTGAGAAGCCAATACTTAGGGGTTTGACGTATTTAAAAATTGAATTAAACACTTTGTATAAAACTACTTTATTTTGATTAAGGCGCCAATCGGTTTCACTCTGTAACGAGCTTCATCAGGGCTATACACAAACTAAACATCAAACACATAGTAGCAAGTTAAGGCGGAGTTAGGGGGAGGTGGCTAAAATAGAAGGAGTAAGGGAAAGAGATACATAATTAAATATTAATTGTACTTGCGGGAGGGGAAGGGGTAAGCCAAATGACATCTACTGGGTGGTTAAGAGAAAGTGGAAACACATTTCAAATGGGGCTATGAGTTAAATTGGTTTGATTATTCATGGAATTTTTTATTTCTAATGCTTCTAAGTTTCTTTGAAATAACTTAGAAGCATTAAAAATACATTTTTTAACAATATGGAATGGAACAGACAGATGATGAGACTGCATTGAGATGGAAACGACATTATAAATGCGATTAGGATTCTATCCGATATTTATGATTTTATTATCACGCGGCGCTCAATCGTGTTAAACTAATTAATAAACTGTTACATAATAACAGCAAAAATGATGGCCGATCGATGCGTAATCCAGGAAATAAATCCTCGCTTTACATAAGTCGTAGAGTCCTCCTGGACGTGGGGGCCGGCTGGCGGTTATTATTGTAATAGGTAGGCAAGGTCGGGCTGCAAGTAGTGTAAACGTTTCCTAGAGAAAGCCCCACTTGCGGCCCATGCCTGCCGAGTACTGTTAACGTTCGCCTTGTCATTGACATTCAAATCCAATCCGCACCACACGAATTCCTCGGGTTGTTCGCTCATTTTTATAACATTGTTCGGAAAAGTCAAGGACTCTGCCGCCTGACGCAATCGCATATTCTAAACGTAATGCGTCATTTTTATTAAGATTTATTATTATGTTCGTGATGGCATACATACTTTATGCCCCCATGTATCGTAAACACAAATTGTCCCGATTAGAATATAACGGCTAAATTAATTGATAACACAATAAGAAGTATTTAGAATCAAAAAGCTGGATTGGAAATTTTATATCTTCAACGATGTTCCACTGTTCCACATCTATCTATGATGGCCTTTGTGGTAGAGTGGCAACAGCTTTGACTGCCGGGGCTATCGGTGTCGTTCGATTCCCGGCATTGACAGTGTGAAAAAAAATCACGCATTTTTGGTGTGGTAGAATTCACGTGACAATAAGAATGTTGATAAAATAAATAAATGAAATATCATCGGTCCATCCCATCGGTGGCCTTCCGACACTTCGCCTATTTTCCCATGGTCTCCAACTGAGTATCCTGGGTGCCCATCTGTTGACACCCTGTCTAGCCAAGTGTCCAGCCCATTGCCATTTCAATTTTGCCACTTTGTTACACTTTGCTGCCAACCAATCTCTTGGATTAAAACATTAAAAATAACAAAAAAAGTGTGTCATGCCGCATCGGTTAAAGTGTAGCAGTCCATTCTTTCTGCCTACCCCTTCGGAGAGACGGCGTCGATGGTTCGTTAGTTAGTTAGTTGAACTTAAAAATACTAGTGTATTATCCTTTTGTTTATCTGCTAGACTTTCTTCTCTACTGTATACTTGTTTTTTCCACGTGAATGGTACATTTGCGCAGATTAGAAAACGAAGTCAGTCGATTGGACCGTTGGCGTCGCGTTGTCGTCTCATATTATTAGTACATACGAGTAAATATGATTCTCCAAACTAGTAATCTAGAAATTTTATTATACTAGTATAATTATTGTAAACTGATCTTAGAGATCAATTTTTTAGCTAATTTGTCAAGCGAATTTCTTAACGTAGGACATAAATATATTGAAAAAAAGATTTGTCAAATAGCAGCAACTTTTGCTGTTCCGAGGTTAGCTTAAAGTCATATTCCGATGCAAATATGAATGACGCTATCCTTAATTTGATTTGTTTTTATTATTTGAACTTATAAAACTATTAAAAAATTTAATCACGCTCTCAAAAACGGTAAATCAATAAAAAAATTAACACAAAGTGAATAGTTTGTTCACTAATTTTATGACTACTGCTGCAATGGAAGCCATAATCACTTTTGAAGGCCGTCGTGGTTTACGTATTACCCTAGTATGAGTAGGCATCAGATAAAATAAAAAATACAATTATAATTAGGTAAAAAGGACCACAAAACACACGTATGTATACTAACAGATCGGCCTATCTGTTTTTGAGGGACTCAGATTTATTAAATTTATAGCGGCGACCTCGTCTGTCTCGAACTTTTGCTAGACTTCCTTGTAATAAACGAACTTATTGGAAAAATAATGTATGCGCTGAAAATAAAATAACGTTAAATTGCTAAACAAAGAATACAAATTATTATTCCTTATTGCGTTTTTTGTTTATATTGCACTTCTTGTGGCCATTTTTTGTGACTTGTGAATTTTAACATTTTAAATATGAAGTTTAAATACACTTCATTATATTACATGTACGAATAGATATGTAAAATATACGTTATGTAAAAATACAATATTTGTCTATAAGAAACTTTAAAGCGTTTATTTAAATCAAAATAATTAACATTTTAATACGACTATTCTGATTTAAAAATTATATATTAATAAGGCAACCGCGGTCTCTGATGCTCTAAAATCCACATTATGTAAAAATAAAGATATGATCATTGAGAGAAAGATGAGAATTTATAAAACATGCTTTAGACCGACAATAACATATGGCGTTGAATCAAGGGCAGATAATGGACTCCCCTATATTACATTATTTATTCAGTCTTGGATTAATCCGGCGGGGGTCTGTTTGACTCCGCAAGGACTTGCAATGGAAATTTTTTACTTTACAGTTTAGATACATGATACACGAAAAAAACCCAATAATTTATTAAGAAATATTGTATTTATGAAATAATTGCTTTATGGAAAACTATAACAGGATGTAAAAGACATCTTCATGTATATTTTTTCTTTTATCCTATAACGATAAATACAAAGATGAACGCTCACTTATTACATATTATATGTACCTAAACAAAATGTTATTAATTAAGAGTGAATAAAACTTGCGGTTAGGATGTGGTATGTTTCCAAAGTGAATTTATTAAATCAAACGTCATTCGGGAGAATCTGATACAGTTTGCCCTTTATTTGGCATTGTGTATGATCATATCAAAAACGTTTTTGTTTATTATTGTGGGTATTAAAAATATAATGGTTTTACCATTAGTACCATAATAGACGTCACTACCGGAGAAATACAAAATTAAAATTTTATGCTTTAGGCATTCTGCGATTCATACACGAGGAATCTTATTAAATGAAACATCAGATATAATATAATATAATATAATAAAACCTAAAAAAATAAAGAAAGTTTTTACATATAACTTCCTTCACATTCTAACCCCACAATAAAAGACTTCTCAAATTACGAACAAAACACGTTCAGCAGCTACAAGCGCCAAAAATCGATCCTCCTTCAGAGGAACACTCCGGGCCACACAAATCATGCCCCGCATAAACCAACAACCCACCAAATCACCTTTCAAAAATTTTCCTATCAGACGTAAAAGGAATAGACACAAAAGCTGGACCTCTGTAAGCCAGAAGATCCAAGTCCAAGTCTAAGTCATTTAATGTTGAATAACTTTTCACGCCCTTGGACTCTTTTGAAAATAGAACAACATTTTATTATTATGATAATTATTTTGTTGAATAGCTCTTTACATCATTACAGCTCGAGCCAAATCGAAGTAAAGGGTAGTACCTATTATTGCGATTTTCGAACACGATTAAAAACAGTGTGAGAATCACACTGCCATCGTCGGGAATCGAACCTGGGACCGTCGTTGAAAGAGTCATAGCTCTTGCCACTCTGCCACAAGTCGATAAAAAAATCAGACAGCAGAACTAAAACAAGGAATCGGACTAAGTTGGGCTGCCTTTGGGAAACTGGGATACATATTAAAAAATAAAAAAACACCCATCAACTTGAAGAGAAAAATGTATGATGCTTGTGCTCTGCCAGTAAGTACATATGGTCTTGAAACTGCCACTCTGACAAAACAAAGTGCAGAGAGACTAACAGTCATGCAGCGAGCGATGAAGAGAGCCATGCTAGGCCTGTCCCTTAGAGATAGAGTCAGGAACAAAACGGTGAGGGATAAAACAAGAGTGACAGATGTGATCTACCGGGTGACGACTTTAAAATGGAAATGGGCAGGGCATGTCGCTAGTGCTGCAGACGAAAGATGGACCAAAATACTGCTGAATTGGACACCAAGAGACACGAGAAGAAGAGTAGGAAAACCACAAATAAGGTGGAGGGATGACCTGGAACGATACGCTGGGGTGCTATGGATGTAGACTGCGCAGGGGAGATCGACATGGAGGTACATGTAGGAGGCTTTCATCCATAATAAGCGATAAGCTAAAGAAGAAGAAGGATCTTGTTTGCTCCTTGTAGTTGTTTATTTAGAATGTTTATGTTTTCAAAGATGTCTGTTAATAATCTCACGAATGCTTGAACGAAAAGTCAGAGTTGCAATATATATATTTTTTCGAAAATGCATTTGTGTAAACAATGTAACAAATATTAATGATTTGCGCATTGCCCCCCAAGACATTTAAATTGCCCCCCTTAGTATATAAATGTAGTTCTACGTACATTAGAGTAAATGTACATAATTGACACGGAATTACCTACTGCTTGACCTATCATTGACATCCAGGATGAAGCGACGAGACTGGTTTACCTGTCAGAAACTAGTTATTAAGAGAAAAATAAAAACAAAAACAATAGAAAACGGTTAAAAACAAGGCCATGACATTGGCGAAGAATATAATACTTGCCTTAATAATAAAAATAAAAATAATTAGGCTAATTTTTAAAGCGCCGTTTTCGCGAATAACTCACTTCAAGGGCGCTTTGACAATGTTTTTAGTCATCAGAGCTGCATCCGATACTTGCAATAATTGTTTATATTTTATGTGATATTGATAGGTATAAAAATGTTGGTTTTTAAGTTAGATTTAAACTCAGTCGGATTGTCTGACGAGTGCAGGGGGCATATTCCAGGTGGACGGACCTGCCACCGCAAAAGCCCGATCTCTGAAATGTATCCGGGGGCTACGCTTAGGCTTAACTATTCTGCTTATTTCCGGGGAGATTGCTGATCGAAGCGTAGATTACTGCATGTTAGGGCTATCAGCAATACAAAGATCAGATATAATATATTGGCTGGTGCCATTCTGTAATGCGCTTTGAAAACTAAAAGACACATCAGTATTTGAATAACATATAATGGATTAATATATCATTTTTGCGTTTCTTTATTTTATTTAGTACCAAAAATTAGAGTATTTGAAAACACGTATACGAGTATCATAGAAGAGACCAATATAATCTTATAATTGGAAAAATGTGTAATTACTTTATTTTTGTTTCACGATTCTTTTTTTAACTTTTTTTAAAGTGTGGTGGTTATATAAGAAATACATGTTTTGACTTTTAATCTTCTTTAAAAGTATAAAGAAAATTTACTATCACATTTGAACTCCAATTGTTGCTGTTATTTTTACTTACTAAAGTAAAGATATGAAGTTGGTTTATCATTTCACTCGAACTTGTACTGGTCTAGGCTCTATGAAGTAAAGGGTAAAGTAAAGCAAATTGAATCAAAAGTCGGACTTGTGCGTATTTGTTGTAATATTATGTGCATATATCGGAATCCTGGAATGGTGAAGGTCATTTTTTATATCGACCATCAATGTAACAATATTGTCCTGACCTTGCATTCAAATGAGCGTATGGAAATATTTATGATGTCTGATTCAATGCAACGTTTTGAACTTTGTCTCTTTACTGAGAAGGTGATATAAAACTGTGTTCCTATGCAGGCTGATCATTATTTGGAAATACGTCTTTGACACACTTTCTGCTGTGAAAATTATTTTGAAATTATTATGAAGATCACTCGATCGTCTATCCTATTAATACATTCAATCAATTTAAATTAAATAAGTCGAGAGCATTATCTAGAATGCAAATATGTAAATGCGTGTTACGCATATGCATACGTATGAATTAATCACTTGCTATAGTTTAACCCATTTATTTATCTAAACGTTTTAAATGATTCAATGTGTTTATTATTGTATATTCTAAAACGTCAACAAGCTTTCTCAAGGTTGCGTTTAATTTAAACAATAAAGCGAATCATATAAGATACACAATTTATATGTGTAATTGAACAAAAAACGATATTAAGAATAATAAAAATGTTATTAAAAGATGAAATGAGATACAAACAAAAAATCATGAAGTTGAGTCCTATATTATTGAGTGCTGCGAATAAATAATTTTTGGAGGACTTCTGAAAAATCAATATATGCGGGATGTGTGTGAAACTTCTAAAAATAAAGAATGAAGGATTTATTAATAGGTACTAGTTAAAAGGATTTTAATATTTTTAATATTAACATTATCGATCGGCGTGCATGGCAAACTTTAAGGTCACTTCTTTTCAAAGCGCCTGCACAGATGATTTATTTCTGAGCTTATAGAACCAACATGCCTCTAGTGATGTCGGTGTGGTTTGCATTCTAACTGCTGAATACATTCACTTCGGAGACTGCCATTTATTTATTAATGAAGCAATTTTTAATAAAAAATATTTTTCAAATAGTTCCGTTTCTGAAAGTCTGATAAATGTACTCGAATTGGTTAAAAATAAAACAGTCACTGTTACACGCTTGGTTTTATTAAAAAGCTTGGATTTGTACTCTATCCACCCCTTCAGAGAAAAAACTTTTTCGTTGATGCTAAAGAAAAACACGTTTACAGAAGACATGAATAAAAACGCAATAACTAATATTAATACGTAGGTAGGTAATATTAATATGTAGATTTGATATTGTTTAGTCGCTCTTAAGATTTAGGAAATACGGCAAAACAATTTATTGAATGTGTTCAAACTGGAAGGTTATGCAAATTAATTGTTCTGAATTATTTTAGTACCTGCGAAGTCCAAGGATTTGATAAATGCCATTTTTAAAAATTGGCGCGTAGGAACGGTAAGGAGGCGGAAGTACACTATTTGGCGGCCTCCGAACACTCCGAAGGCCGGGCGCCCAATAAAAATACCGAATTATTTGCAAATGAGTATTGGTCCTTTTTTTTAATTTAAATTTAGAACGTAATGATTGTGATCGAATTAGAACATTGCTTCCTGGTGTCGTGACCCGATTGTGTACCTACCTGCAACAACAGAAGGGAGTCATGCGGTGATATCTGTGTTGATACTACTCGTATTACTTACTTTAGGCATAGTTGGATTTTAATTTCACGTTAACGGAAACCCAAAACATTTATCTAAATCATCCACTTCCATACATTTCCCAAAGTCCCTATTTCCGATACATACAGTAACATAACTATTGCGCGAAAAACGTGTAGAAATATACATATTTTTTCTATTTTTAATGCATTCTTTTAGTTAAAATAATATTTTTTGGAAACATGAACTTTTTTATTGTGGTAAATATAATATTCTCAACTCTTAAACGAGCTTCAAATAATGACATCGTGTTGGTATAGTGATTAGGCGAGTTCTTTAAAAATCTCTGAAAATTTTAAATCGGGTTTTGATAATTTTACCTTTTCTTCAAAATTTAGGTTAACAATGTTCAGATCGATATGAATTAATTTAAAAATAAGCAATCGTTTATGTAAATGTATAAATATTTACTCGTCTTTCATTCGGACGCTATATTTCTTGGACACATGAAAAAATTAAGAATTTAAAAACAAATTGGGTCATTTTACTACTTACTTATACAGCCGTTGTCGTCCACTGCAGGATATAGGCCTTCCCCATACTTCTCCTCGTATTCCTGTCTTATGCCTTTCGCAGCCATTATCAATGTCATCAGAACATCGTGTGTGGGATCTCCCTTTGTTTCTTTTATCCTCGCGAGATATCCACTCCACCACCCTGTTTTCCTATATTCGCGTAATTTTCATTTCAAACGCTGTTAACTTTTTCAAAGAAAGTAAAATATAATGCTCGGAGGTGTGAAGTCAAAATGTTGCCTCATCGCATCTGGATCGTTATTATGTAGTGAAATGTTTTTCCTTGCGGATATACGATTACGAATGTACATAAGGACACGTTTTTGGCTCTCGTAATCGAATTCATCTCCTCAAGGCGAGCGCCACACGCCGCGACACATCGCTACCACATTTTACATAACTGTTTAAAAAAACTTCCATTACGCAAGCAGACCGATTATATCTTACAACAATTGCAGCACCGTCAATGTCACCGGCACCTTCCCAGCCTCGCGGGGTCGTGACGTCACAGAGGCAGGCCGGAAACTCGGGCCGTGACGTCACACAAGGTCTAGCCAACAGTCTCAGTCATGAATATTCTTAAGGTTACTCCTAACAATAATGAATGTGAGTCCAGTTGTGCCGATTCCTTGCCGTCTTGCAAGATCGATTGTTATTACTGCTGGTCATATTCCATTTGAGGAATATACATTACAATATGCAATATTTGATGCATTTGACTGCTCGCACAAAAACATAAAATTATTGCTATAAAGGACCATTTTTTACACCATCTTATACTTCATTTGAAGATACAATTGTGTTATTTATTAGAATTTCAAATCCAAAACTAATCTTAACTTTTGGGAAAGGATCTGCGGTTTTTTCTGAAACCGAAGTTTTCGAGGTTCCATAAGAAACCACAACATTTAGTAATACCTAATAATTAATTTTGTATGACAATTGGAATACTTATCTTTGGTCTTAATATTTAAATTAAATATGTTCGCATAGCGACTGAAATTGAAGGAATCAAGAGAGACATTGTTTGTTTCTATTGCTTCTTTTGCCTCCTGATTGTCGTTTTCAATAATAAACAGCTTCAAGCGCGGTGGCAGTGTGTTATACCATATAATATAACAAATTAATTATAGGCTTTACTTTAATAGTGTCAATCAATTGCTGCATTGGATGGAGATAATTATTTTAGAAGAGTTGGCTTATACAAATGACAAGTCTTTAATTTTTGTTATCACAAGATTATCATTTCAGCACATTGCAATAGATTTTGCCTAACATCACAAATATTGTCTTGAATTTTGATTTCAGTGATGAAGAGATAAATTGTAAGCTGTTGCCACTCCGTGAAATACTGTGAAACGGTTTATTGGACATCGGAAGGGTGTATTAGTGAGATATTTGAAAATAAAAACTGACATCTACCTGTAGTTCAGATATTAGTGACAGTTGGAGTAGAACTATAAATAGTGGAATAATTTTGAATAGGAACAGTGGATCCAGTAAAGCTCAATTCGGCCACAAACAATGCCGCCTTTTACCGTTGCCCGCACCAAGGTCAGGCCCAAGGTCTAGCAAATGTCAAACCTGAGAAATTTTACCATTTTACGAAGCCTTGTGAATGAGAGAAAAAGGCGCCAAGCGCCGTCTTCCGTGTTTCATTTGTCAAGGCCGCCATGTTTGTTTTTCCTAAATCGAAGGCGGATCTTATTGGAACTTTAAAATTGAAATGTTTATTAAGTTAATTAAAAACATATCTGTTGTATCTTGTCGGAAAATATTATGTTTACGTTTTTTTAAACATTTTATTTTGATTTATTTCTGATTCGAGATGATAGAGCACCGCTGTGCACGAGGTGGATAGAAACTGCAATGGCTTACCGTTAAAATCTTAATATTTTTTTCTTAACGGTTGATAAATTGGTATCATCATCATCCTAAGCTCGACAGCCCTGGGTGGGCCTTGGCTGAATCCAGGAGCTTCCTCCATTCTTGTCTGTTTGATGCCCCCATTCTCCAATTTCTCACTTGCAACACCGATGCATCCGTGTTGACACTGTCCATCCATCGCATTTTGGGCCTTCCTGGTCTTCTACGTCCCTGTGGTACTGAGAGCGTGAGGCGTTTTGTAGGGTTGTCGTCGTCCATTCTGATTATGTGACCAGCCCATCTCAGGCGCCCTACTTTGATGGATCTGATCACATCGGGCTCTTTATAGATTTATGATAAATTGGTATATTGTCTGGGAACTCGGACGCAGATTTTCCTGTCATACGAGTATACAAGCATCAAATGCACGTTTTTTTATTACTTGATTAATTATTTCAATGTGTTAATTTAAAAATTGTACTTAAATGTCGAGCAATAAATAATTATTGGCGATAATTTCGAAGTTGGCAGTATTTAACTAACTAACTTACTATCATGTCGTTTATCCAGATGGGTAGGCATAGAGTATGGACCGCCATACTGCTCTGTACTGACATTCCTCTCGAGATTCTTTTACATTCATACGTCGTTAAATGTACGCTCGTCGTTTTTATCAACTTCAACTTTGATTATTTTGGTCATGCCATGCTTTCCTTGGTCTTCCACGGCTTCTCTTTTCACTCACACTGCTTGTATACAACATTTTAACCATAATTCGAACATCCATTCGTTCCATATTTCCAAACTATATCAGGGATCCTTTTTAATTTTACTTATGATGCTATACATTTCATCCTTATTTCGTCGTTCGGTATTCTTTCATCTATCGTTTTTCCGCATATTCTTCTCAGTGATCTCATTTTTTCGGCATTTATTATACTTATATAGCTGGCAAATATGCCAGCTCCAAGCTTCACTTCCATTCATAAAGGTTGGCACTAGGACACCATAATTTTTTTTAAATTTTACAATTGAAATAATTTGAATTATTATGTTATTTTTATGTATTTTATTAAAGTTTTAATCAAAATAATTTTCATAAAAATTAAAAACTATGTTTTGACCGGTTTCAGTCTCCTGGCTATTGTGCAACTTTTTATACTAGTAGGTGTGTGAATAATGGATCTATAATTCAATTAATCACGATATTCTTTTGACCTTCTGACGTTTATCCTTGTCCACTTGTCTATGTAAGGAAGAGACATTTGAGATCACATTCACGTTCGAACTCAGCAAACTGTATCTCCTACTATAATAGATCTCAGTGCTTCTGCCAGTGTTCTGTAAATACATTGTTCTTGGAGTAAACAAGTAGTGTAATATAACAAATAGGAGTGACCCATCAAACAAAGTAGGGGTACTAAGCAGGGCAAAGTGGGGCGAACATTCGGCGATGTGGGTCAAGGACGTCACGACCACAGGGCTGGGCTGGGCTTCCCTGGGATAGAAATAACCGCCCAACCGGAGGAGGGTAATCCGTTGGGTAACCGCGAGGCGCGTAATGCCATCTGTCGGACCAGGTATTGTCGTAACCGAGATTTTAATTTTAGAACCATTAGCTTAATCTGAAATATCGAAATGACGCCATATATTATTTTTAGCCGGATAAAATGACTATATTAAGAAATAGCTTTAGAAAGAAATAACCTGATTTTATAAGCTGTAAAATTGAAAGCGCAATGATACAACAACGTGAAATTAGGAAATATGCATTAAAAATATAAAAAAGGTATTATGTGGTTTGAGGTTTACTTTAGTTCTGCATACATGCGTGCACGAAAGATTGATTGTTATTGATTTTAGAATCCAAATATTAAACATTACATTATAGGTTTCGATAGTTCGTTCTGACCCGTATTTGAGTCTGCTTCCTGATGGGGCGTGGATTAATATATTTTTTCATGAATTTTTTTTTTCAATTTTCAAAAATTCTCCCTGTGCCTCCTCCTCTGCCCCCATCTTGTTGACTCACTCCACTTTACTTTTCCACAGACCTCCACATTTTCTGTCTTCCTCTCCGTACTGTGTCCCGCCTTTCTTATATAATATATCTTTTAAGTGTGAATGTGTTATCAAATCAAATTAGTTTATTTACTCAACAGACATTACAAACAGCATAAATGTTGGCATCTACATACTCGTACACATACAACATAATAATAGGAACGCTTAAGAGAGATGTCTAACGTAACATATAAGTTATTCCTTTGTATGATTTTTAAAAAATAAATTGAATTTAATATCTACAAGTGTGGACTATAGAAGGGAGAAAAGTAAATTAAATGTGGCCTGGCACCCCCTTTATGGATATTCGAAATAAATGTAAGCCCCGGATGAGCGGGGGACAGGCGTAGGAAGTGTACGAGCGAGGCTGATGAAAGGGCGCTGCTGCGCCCTATAACAGCCTCGGGTAAGCGGTGGGTACCCTCTATGCATAGGTCTCGATATTCCGCAGTATTACGAAACAGCTAAGCAGTAAAACGCAATGCCTAGATGATGAACATGTCCAACAATAAGCAGCATTGAAGTAGTGCAAAGTGTCAGCCCCCGTGGAAGACCGTTAACCCAAATAAGTATCGAAGTCTATTTTCTCTGGTATGTGTGTTTATTATAACAATGGTTCGCTCTGGAGTTAGAGGTCGCGCCTGGGGCCATAATAATTGATTTATTTCTAAGCTATAACTTGCAGTGTAAACGATTTTTCCAAGGCTCCCAATGGACGCGCAAACGTTGGATTGCTTAAATCAATAAATTATGGATTTATAGAGTAACAATTACGTTATTCCTGTTGTTAAATAAAATTCCACTAGTGACCTACAAAAATCGGGACTGTTTCTACGACGTGCATATGTTAATATTATATTTAATGGCTTGATATGAATTAAATTTGATTTAATATCTAGGAATATATGATGATACCAAATTAAATTAACCAAAATTAATAAATCTATCATGTTATAAGTCAGAACAATCGGCGGTCATGCCAAATACGCTGTAGAAATGTGGGGAAGTCAAGTCTAAGAACAGAAAAGTGATGTAAACACATTCAAAGAGTGCAGAATATACTCCTTCTCTAAAAAAAAAACCAGTTCTTTGAGTTACTGTTTTGAAATGCGCTATTTATATATAGAACGATTGTATATTTATCTTGTAAAAAACTTTATATGGTATTTTGATTTAAATTTGTTTTTTAAATAAAAATATTTTGTGTTAATTCGAATATTTGTTTTCGCAATGGTAGGAACTAGTAGAGTCAGTTGCAATATTATTGGTTGGAGATTAGGTATGTAATTTACCTGATTTAGGTAAAGTAATATAGAGTTTTTTTTTTTTTGTTATAGAGTTTTTTTTAAATAAATTTAAAAGCCACAAATTTTAAATATATATTTTTAGTATAGAATGATACACAGTACCAACGAAATGTAAAATTTGACACCCACGTACGAGTATTTACATGTAAATGTGTATACAACCATCACAACACATTTAGTTTGTATGGAATATTGACAATATACTTAAAAATACAGAACGTCAAAGAGTATAATACACCTCCCACAAGTAGGTACATAAGTGTTCGTACAAACGGCGGCAGGGGTCCTTGAAACGACTCGGTTCCATTTTCAGGTCACTGTCAAGTGTTGTGTGGAACTGCTACCCTTATTTGGGTCACGGTCGGGTGGGATTCCGTAATTTAGTAAACCGTCGACCTCCCTAGCTAAATATTACTGATATCTCCATCATGATATAATAAACCCACAGAAAACTCATCAAACGCAAATGTTAATCGTAAAAAAAATATCCATGAATACCGAGAATATTGCCAGAGTTTTTGTCGGTACTGCTTTACTGCCTTCATGAAACGTTGTAAGAGTGTGAATGTAGCTGCGTGCCAGTTGCGTATGAGAAATAAAACGTATATTTTCAATGGAGTAATAAATACTTGTTTGTTATTAGTTCTCGCTGGTACGGTGTGCGATAGCGCGCGGCAGATCTTATGCTAATTAATTGTTTTTAATTTAGCATGCCGTTTAATAACAATCTTACGAGGAAAGCATGCTAAAAGTCCGACGTTCAATTAAAGTCACGAGTCGTGGGAACTTAAAATATTTTGAAGGATATTTTTTTTAGCGCTTGTAAAATATTTGAAGGAATTACTACTATATACGAGTATTATATGTGTAGTCGAATAAACGTATTTTTAAATTATAGTAATCAATTTGCTGTAAATATATATAACTAATTTGCCTTGATGTCAAGATATGATAATATTGGATATTAGCAGATGCTAATTAAAATAAATAACCGAACTGTTTTCCTTTAAACGTTTGCCTTTGTCCTGCCTTTGGGCTGATAACGGTAACCTTTAGACTCCTGAAAGGGCGATGAAGGTGAAGTTTATCCTTGAGACAACAGGCGAGTTCTAGGAATAGCCCACCTTGCCTTGTGCCTCGCTTTAGTTTTTTTATGTTTCGATGTTTTTTTCCTCAAAAATTGTGTCAACAAAAGTAATATATGCAGGCTTGAATAATAAACATACTATATATAATTGGGGTTTCTCTTTTAAATACACAAAAATATGGCTAAATCTAATTATCTATTATACATATAAAACAGAGTTTCAAATGCAAATATAAGAAGTAAATGCTGTTCGAATCAAATCAAAATAGTTTGGACATACGGAAATAATGTATAAAGGAATAATGGTAAATAAAGTATATTTTAACGATGAACCAGAAATAGATGAAAACGGAAAGAAAAAGTAGAAAGATTTTTATTCATATCGTAATGGACGCAAGCGTAAAAATATAATAATAAATAAGGATGTAATAGTCTGTTTTCTAGAAGTTTAATCATAACTTAATGAAATGTCGACTTTCGTGGCTGAGTGGTAAGAGCTCCGACTTCCATTCTCAAGGTCCCGGGTTCGATTCCCGGCAATGGCAGTGTGATTGTCACACTGTCGTTGGTCTGGTGTGGAATTCACGTGACAATAAAATAGCGATAGATTGGCTACCTATCACATGTCACGAGAATCAATATAATAGCTAAAATAAATTGTATACAGTAATTGGGTTCAAACGACCTGTTGAATACAAGAAGAAAAAAAATGACCTTTCTAAGGAATTAAGGCGAAACATTATTATATTATAAGTTATAATAAAGCTTCTAGAAAACAGATGTTTCCATTCATATTAATTACTTGATATAGAGTTGTAGATCATTGTTCAAGAAACAATAAAAAAGAAAAAAGATATATGGGTATTGGGTATCTCCCATATTTTGAAACCATCTTCTTGTTCGTGTCAATAAAAAGAAAGTGGAAAAAGTAATTGTTCAGTTGTAGGTATTACGAGAAAAAGTTTTTCATCCGAATAATCATAAATTCAACAGTATCGATAAAATAAAAGTCAAATTCTATTTCATACAACTTTTATTCCAATAATGATGCAATGTTATTTATTTATTTTAAAGTGAATGATTCCCTTGTTAATTGATCAGATAGCAATTACATTGGAGATAGCAATTTTCCAATTGACCGTAAGTTGATAAGGCCTAAAGTGATCCGCTGGGCGGACTTGCACCCGATCATTAGGTCGTCTTGCGGACTCATTGCATTCACTGCATATTCCGCGCGATAAGGTAGGCGTGTGTCACCCCAAGGTCGTCTGACTTACCGGTATATAGCAAAATGATTAATTTAATGGCTTAATAATGCAAACAATTTTTAAAATTGTCACTGTTTACAAGTCATATTTTTGTGATCAAGAATCCAGATTTTACTAGATTGATTATTATTTCTGAGGAGTGGTACGCTTATTAGACCTGTCATCGAGTTTTGTCGAAAGGCGTAATTATTATTTTACTGTCTGGGCTGTTACGTGTAGTCTGATGGGTTGGAAAATGATTTTTTAGATTATAAAAGTGACATTAAATATTCAACGCAATTACAAGAATTAATTTTCAACACATTGTATAGATTATGTAAATATAATTTATATTCATAGCTGAACACATGTATAATATACATAATAGTCGGAGAACCTTTTGTTACATATTTATACAAATTATATTTCACCATAGAATTTGTATAAATATGTAACCTCCAGCCGCCACCAGCGCCCAAAATCGATCCTCCTTCAGAGGAACACTCCGGGCCACACAAATCATGCCCCCGCATAAACTAACAACCCACCAAATCACCTTCCAACAATGTTCCCATCAGACGTAACAGGAATAGCCACATGAGCTGAACCTCTGTAAGCCAGAAGATCCAAGTCCAAGTCCAAGTGTAACCGAATATCAATGGTAAATGTAATGAATATATTGGATTTGCCATTGATCTCAAGATAGTGAATCTGTAGACTTGCAATAATATTTTCGGTGTATAATTTAAGATTGCGATATTGTATTACATAATGGTGATACTTCATATGTTTATTGTTTCTTGAATATTGATTTCGAATTGCGTATTAAATTAAATCAAACATTTGATAATACCTTAGAAGGCCGAAATATGTCATTCCATAAAAAAACTTAATAAACTCCTAGAGAAGACGCACGTTTTCATTTATAATATATTAATTATAAAGAATTTTAACCCACCAATAACTTAAACTCTCTCTCAAATAACTAAATGCTTATTTCTGTGTTACTTACTACTAATTATAATAAAATATTATTATTATTAAGCCCAACAGGAATCAGTAATCCTTATATACGGTTTAGAAATTATTCTGTAGATACCAGACGATGTCAGCAAGTTGCCGAAATAGGTTGGAATAAGATGAAGAGTAAGTGGAATAAAACAAAAAAAAAATCAATTTAAATATCTTAAAGGAGTATCATATTTTCTTTTTATATTCATCATTACTTTGTGTTATGGATTCATAATTGAAGAATATTTATTTTACTTCATAAAACAACACTCTATTTAAAATAGGAACAAGAAACATAAGCTCTACAACATTGTAATAATATTATTTATATACAAAATAAACATTTAAAACATTTCAAGAATGTGGTCAGTTTTGATAGATGTTAAAATGTTTTTTTTAACGTTTATGCATTGTTGTTACAAACCTTATCATTTTATGGTAATTTGTTTTTTTGTAATTAAACTTTAATTTTACATATTTTCTTAATTAAATCACGGTTTTGTCCACTTTTTGGTTTGTTTTTCTTGACATGTTTCGTAGGTTTTACATCCTCATCATCAGTTTATATTTTTCTCCGTATAATGGCGGTGTGAAATCTTTAAAATACGTCGAGAAAAAACCCCTCAAAAGTGGAAAAAACATCTTAATTAAAAAAATATATATTATTTAATTCCACAGTGTAAACGCTTTACGTGCATTTACAGCCAAAAGTCTATATAAGGTGGATCTTAAGCGTAACAATGTCGGACGAGATCAGGTCTGACTTACATCGAAATGAAACTACGCAGTTTGGTATTATTATAAATGGACTCAGTATACCGGCGCATTGAGCGGCGGAGCCAATTGAATCATCATAGCAGCCAAGTGCAGCCACGCTGAGAGAGCATCTGACGTGCGGCCGGCTGGACCTATCCCAACGCGGAACGGCGGCCCCAGGTCCGAGGCGGGCGCGCCCGGTACCGAAATATGAAACTTCTTCTTCTTAGAACTGGTTACATTCGAGGAAATGCCGCTCGTACCGCTTTTCCTGCGACACTGTAGCACCACGTACATCAGAGTACGAACAATGGTAAGTAAAGTGTTCCAAGTAAAGTGATAAGGTGTATCAATTTTTGGAATACTTATCCATGCGTACATATTTCTATGAATTCATTCAAAATTCTCGTAAAAGTTGTATGCTATTTGAATAAGCAATAGCTTTAAATAAATGATGCGTGGGTTCTCCAAGCTGGTATGTCAAATGATATTGGTGAAGTTCCGTTAAAACTAGAGGCACATTGAGAAAGTTTCCATGGATACTTGAATTTCCATAAATGTATGTACTAGGAATAGATGGACAAACATATATATTTGAATAATAACTATACACAGACGTGTCGACATTATATATTTTTAGTAAATGACTAAAAAAAGCTTTTAACAAATATTTTACTGCGCATGAAATAAAGCATCGTCTTTTTTATACAAAATAATATTTTATAACTGTTAATTCAAAAACTTTGTTTAATATCACAAATTGTATTTATTTTACTTTACGACAGCTGTTTCGTCAACCAATATTGACATCATCAGGTGTTATAAAAATATATATCAAAGTTTTTGAATTAACAGTTATAAAATGTTAAAATATCATGGTGTTTCGGCCAAAACAATGGACTATTTAAAATAATATTTATATAAAATGATTTATAATGATAAAATGACACCTAACATAATGAAAACAAAAGTTCTGATTGCTCTGACGAGGTTCTATCAGTGGCGAAACCAGTCGGTCTCTCCTTGACGCATTATAAAAGAGGTTGTGTGCATAGTAATTAAACTTTATTGTTAGAATATTACGTAATATAACATATAATATCCACGTTCTAATAAAAATGATAGTTTTTTTTATAAGACAGCTTCTTTAAAAATAATATTTATGATTATACATGTTTTTCCTTGTGGGTCCATAGTCAAACCGATGTCGAAAATAGCGTAGTAAAATATATGGGAGATTATATTTTTGGGAATTATTTTATTTTATTCATCACCTTTACAGGTGCGCTTACCCCAGAATAAATCTTGCCTCATACCTGTTAATGTGTGTACAGATTGCAGCTGCATTCATTTTGCAAAAAATATTTAATTGAGAAGTAACTATTTTGAAATGGAAAGAAAGAACACTGCTTAATTACTAATAAATATTGCAACCTTTATGTATGGAAGTGAAGCATGGAGTTGGCAGAAGAAGATAAATGCCGTAGAAATGAAGTCACTAAGAAGAATGTGCTGAAAAAAAATGTACGATAGAAAATCTAATGATGAAGCGAGTAACAAATGTAAGGCGCATGAATTCGTTCTAAATTAAATTAAGAAAGGGTCACTAAGATGGTTTAGAAATACGGAACGAATTGATGAGGGTAGAATGGTTAAAAATATATATGCAAGTAGTGTAAATGGAAAAAGAATTCGAGGAAGGCTAAGAAAGACATGGCATGACCAAATTAATCAATTATTGAATTGCAGCCATGTTTGAAGTAGGAACAATCGACGAGCATGTCACGATGCGTGAGTGATATGTCAGGATAGAATAGTGTGGCAGTCCATGCTCCAGACCTACCCTATTTAAATAAAAAATCATCCCAGCCACTGAACGAGAAGATAAAATGTTGTTTATTATTTGGCCGAGCTATTACCATATTGAATGTTAGATTATTGGTAAAGGGAACATTGCCCAAACGATTGTTCAATGTCACGAGCCGCGGGCGCAGGTGACCGCTGTTCTATCTGCGATTAATGCCGCCGAATGTCAAACTGATATTGTGAGAAGTCCAAATTGAAATCCGATTATTTTGTATATTGTTCGTTGCTACGGTCTGAGGTCACGTAGAGTGCTCGTATCGCGCATTACCTATTACTATCGGACCTCTGTTGTTGTGTTACAATTCAATTACTATCAGTAGAATTCTATTATTTTTACTTTCTATTTTTCATCATCACCACAGAACCAACATTTAGATGTGCCTTGGGTGCTTCCAAAATACTCTTCCACTGCACTCCATCACGCACAATTCAATTGACTAAGCTCTCTATAGAATATACACAGTTTGATTAACTCCAGGTTTGATTCTAAATTATGATCTCACTTAGTATTTACAATACATAAATATAATATTTCAGGACCAACACAATCGTGTGACCAATATTATGAAGGTTTTAGCAAGGTATTATTTATAATATATTTTTAAATTTATATTTGATTGCCAAACATATTAATTTTGTTTTTAAAGTATTTACTTTTAAAAATTATCTTAATAGCAAAATTGGGATTTCCATTCCTATGATAAACATCCTTTCATATATAATATTAAACATTGTCAAGATTTTGTTACAATCGTTTTGCAGTACCTATTTTTTATTTTAATCGGACTTTACATACATATATTATATATATTTTATATTAAGTATAACAGAGATTTATTTAATTCAATACTTTGGTTGTTTATACGTATGTTTCAATGGAGAAAAGGTTATCAGAAATATATAAAAATACCTTGATGAAATCTACACTTCCGTCAGCAAATAATGTAAGAAATTCCCCAGCAAAAAAAAATGTAAATGGCAAAAACTTATTAGAACTTGTATGATACATACATTAACGTATGAAATTTCATGGAAATAATTTTATTTGAATAGTCACGTGCTTATAAAACGGCGTTGACATTGAAAAGCTTTTCTAATGTGAAAACTAATATTGAAGCTATCGCACTATAACATGCAGCTATGTATTTCTTATATCGTCGGCTTTCATATGACCTTAAACTTGTGACGTCACTGTCTGTAATTCGTTTGATACAATGTCACCCCAATCGTCCTCCAGCCGCCCCCCCCCGACCTCCCCTCCGCACGCGGTTACCGTCCGAGTCGAGAATGACGTCATTGCATCCGTTTTTAGACGTGGACTGGAGTGGGGTCTGAGATAAACCCTTATCAATTAGTTATCCTGATGTTGGCAACGACGTGTCTCTTCGATTTTAGGACAACATTTCGGCTATTTTCAAAAGCTTTTTTGTATCATAGACAAACAAAACTAATCATCCAAAGATCTTAGAAAACGCGAGCCAATTCAAAGTTATTATTTGCAAGTATTTTTTCTAGGCATTCCTTTTATACTGCTTTTCTAGAAGAATACTTAATTATATTATATTATATTAATGTTACCAATGTTTTTTTTCTACCACAAGGAGTTAGTGTTATAATATATTATATATAATGAAATGACAACGATCTGGTAGTTCCATCCTCTTATATTCCATCTTCCCGTGTTTCCAATTTCCAATCGCACGTGGAGCGACTCTCGAGAGATCTAAGCACTGTTGGAGATGTAATTTATCATATACAGGCCTACACTATTGATTTTCACTACTCGTTTGATTGGTAACTGAAAAAGTTGATTTGACAATAAATATATCTGAGAAATGACAATTTGATTCCATGTTATACTTTTTGCCGGGTTTTAATTGAATGAAAATGTTTATTTACTCGAAATAAATTTATTTTTTATGGAAATATACATATTTTTTCATCATATTTTTATCATATACCTTGTGCGTAATTCTTCTACTGATATATGGAGCAGAAACGATAACACTCGCCAAATCGACTTTATAGATACTCCGTGTACGAGTAGTACAAAGAAAACATGAAAGAGCCATGCTGCACATAAAACTCTCAGACCGAATAAGGACCACTGATACCCGTAGAAGGTCTGGAGTAACGAATGTCGTCGAGAGGGTGGCTAAGCTCAAACGGTCATTCGCTGGACATGTTGTCATACTGGTATACCAAAGATGGACCAGAAAGATAATGGAGTGGAGTCTTCGTGATGACAGTCTGATTACAAAAGAAAAAATGCTGGTGACTGGATATAGAAGGAACAAGACAGGATTTTATGGAGAAGTATGGGGAAGATCTATATATTCAGCAGTGCAGGACATCAGCTGTATATAAATAAGTAAACAAATTCGTTATCATGACGAAACATGTCATTCGCATAAAATATACAGTAGCAGACGTTTTCATTGTAATTAATTATTGAAGACTCTACCCATCGCGTGTTCTAAATGTAAAATATCCTTCCAAACCTCCCCTGCCCGCATTTACCTCCTCTGATCCTCACCTGACCTTCCACTGTTATGTATCCATGTGATAGTTTCCAGTAGCTCTGTTTTGTTTAAAAAAAAATGTATTGTGATTATTGCATAAATTTACATTTCGGCGGGACATAGAGGAAATGGATAGTTAAAATGTGGCCTGGGTCCCTCTTGTTTTTCTTTAATCACAAAACCCCAGTAACGCAAGTCCCGCATGGACGAGGGGCGGGCCTAGGGATTGATAGAGTGAAGCTGACGAAAGGCGACGTCCGCCTATAACAGCTTCGGGAAAGCGGTGGGACTCCTCTAAGTCCCTATGGCTTAATTTTTTTATTATTTTTCAAGAAACAATGAATTAATTTACGTGTTATAGAAATTAAAATCAAATTGAATAATATTAATTGACACGCTTTTTAATTATATACAAATTCACGAAAATATAACTAATTAGCCATCACGTATTTTCTTGGAGTTAATGGTACGTACTAGAGCTAATGGTACGCAACACTTTTTTATCCTGACACGTTTCTCGAACGATACGATCTGATACGCACCACGTCGATTTTTCTGACTGCGAACATCGTCGCTTTTTAGTTTTATTCGGCTTGCCTCGACTTCTGTTCCATTCACAGTACTTGACTATATTATATAAATACCATTCTTCCCGCATGAGTTCGTTCCATATTTCCAAACTAGCTTACAAATAATTAATAATCTTATGAAATTGTACATTTCTTTAAAAGCTTAAAAAAATGGCAGTACCAATATTCGAACTCATAAATGTGCATTCAATGAAAAGCCGCACTACCACATAAGCAGTTTGGATTGTTGAGAACAGAGGCGAAATTTCTTATACACAAGCTACGCCCAAACAAGTTTTTTTTTTAAATTGGCTGACCATTGCGCTGTCTAACTTTGATAATCAATGACTCTTGGTGGGCACTACAACCCTTTATAATCCCATCCCGAAGTCAGTTTTCCGTGTCGTGTCCTTCCCTTGATAGAAACCCTTTTTTTAAGTTTACTTAGGACGCATTCATCTGCCATGCATTTTTTCTGCAAATCTATTATAGTAAACGGATTTTGATATTTAAGAAATAATATTATTTTGACACATTTGAATTAATATAACTTGCATAATTTTACAACGCATTCTGAATCGTGGAATTAATCGTGATATAGTACAACATATATTAAACAGTACAAAACTCTCACTGTAACAAAGTACAGGATGTATGCACATTGTCGTATTAAGAAGAACCTTTAAGAATTCAATATATAGTGAAATCACCCCTTTCTGCGACCTCATGAAACATTTCCACTTACTTCCCACTCCTTTGTTCAGTTTCCCTCCCTCGTAATGCCGTTTGCCACCCGCCTCCCTGTTTGGCGCTGCATCATGGATCCTGGAAATTTCCGCGGAGGCTGTAGGTCGTCATGGAAACGGTTGTCGGCCATTTTGATTTAGGAGTGCATTACTCCCCCCCCCCCACCCCCAGTTGTGGAGACCGTGACCTTTCCAGTGCAACCGAACTCTGCTCGTAGTGTTAGTGCAACCCGTGTTGCATCTATATTCCCATTCACTAATACTAACATACAGCACCCGAGTCCTAGTTACATTGTCAGAGTCAATAGATATTTTTGCCTGTTCTCCAGAAACGAATACTAACTAACATAAATATTTTTGTATCACTATATTTTCTATTACGCCCTGATTAGTATTTCTTGTACGCGATATTTCACATGTTATATACAGAATACTTTTCAGATTGTACACAGCATGTTTTAGGACTATTCAATGTTTTGATACTTGTGAAAACCAAATTTATTGAAATTCTTAAATTCAATTCCTTTAAACTCTTATTTTGATATGTTTAATGGACACATGTACATATATATTTCGTACTCTTATAATCTCTCTCAGGATGTGTTTAACCATCTCCAACACGAGAGAATAGCGAACCTCATCCTGTCTCCATATCACAGCACCTCCTTAAATCTGCTTCTGAGTAAGGAGTTACACAGAATTCTTAGAAATCGGTTGTTTTTGAAATTCCTTTAGTAGGCATTCTAACACTAGGTTTATTTCAATTAACAATTCTGCCTATGGCGGACTGTAAACCTAAATAATCCTGTCATGTAATAAAGTATATGGTCTTAGAACAAATAAAACTAATTCGCTGAAAGTCAGTACGTCTTTGCAATATATTTAATAAAACTGAAAAAAAAAACAATGAAAATATGCGGATTCGATTCTGTATGTTTTCGTTCCAATTGGAAATTTATGTTATACTCGAATATGCATATATAAAATGAATGGGATGGGAATTTCAGTAAAATTCAAACTATTTTATGTGATTCGGATAACTTTTTTTTAAATACGAAATTTCGCGGCAAGAACATTTTTTTTAACCGATAAAAATATCACTTTACTAATATTTATGATATCTAATGCCTTGGGGAAGTCATGTTTTCAGTCTACTTGGTGATATTTATGCAACGCTCTATCTATGTAATTCATAATCATATAATATATGAAATATATAATAATGTTCCATTATTATATATTTCAGTCACATAATTGATTTTATGGTATGATTTTTTTGGCCTCTTCTTTCTGAACTGAATAAATATTCACTTTATCATTTCTCGATATAAATAAAATTTGGGTGACTAAGAATATGGTTTGGGCAACTTTTGTCAAATTTGACAGTGTAATGGCTTCTTGTTTTATACAAACGTTGTTTACTCGCATTCCCCCCTCCCCTTCGATAGCAAAACTACGCAACAATTTGCGACCTATTGATCTACCGTAGTCAGGTACTAGAATAGTGAGCTTCATAAAAACAAAAAGGATTTACGTCAAAAGCTGCCCACTTCAATATATCAATATCCCCGCGTACACGTACGAGTACACATCTCACTTGATGTATGGATGGTTTGTTACACATTTGTTTATTTCTCGAAAAATCACATTTTCGCCGTAAAATGATCTGTATTGTAAAATAAAAATAAATTTTATTAAATATTGTGTTTACAATTGATGCATGGGGGAAAGGGATGTTTTTATTAGAGTAGAAAAAAACAATTTCAACTGAATATTTCTTTTAATTCCATCGTGTCATAATAATTTGAGATGGGTTATGAGAACAATGAGATACAAAGAGAATATATTCATTTTCAGCACTCACTTTGTGGTTAGACATTATAACAATATTACACATATAAAAAACTCTGTTTAATAACGAAGGAATTGTAATTATGCCAACTAGTTTTACTTTATACCCAAACTGTATCAAGGCAATATAAAAGAAAAAAAATTATCCAATTTATATGAATACATAGACTATGGTGTTTTCAGACATATTAGTAGATGTCAAAAGTATATATTTTAGAAATTCCTATGTGTTATTTCATTTTATTTCTAAATATGGTGTAATAATAATGTTGTTATTAAAATCGATCATTCTTTCATTTTAATGATTGAGCAACAAGATGGCGTGCGTAGGCGGCTGTCGCTTGAAATCTCTCACAAAACATGTTTTTTATTTCTGCATCTTGGTCATTGTTTTGGTATTTTTCGGAATGTTATAAGCTTTAAAAAAGTTCCATATACATATATGTGCATCGTCGTGGTTGATTGTTTTAATTGTGCTTCAAAATGTAAGAAATATCACACGTTGTGTAATCGCATAACCAAGTTGTTCGTTCTACACGCCTTTCCCAGCTGAAATGATTGAAACTCTGCCTGAATAGGCTTCTCGTCTTCTGGCACAGTTCCTGATCATCATACGAGCTCACTGCTCCATTCTGTCGTTGCTATCATTCTCCATCTTGAACATGTAATCAAAATTTTTATGCAATCATAAAAAGTTCAGAGCTCTGCTACATGTTATGAAATGTATATTACATAGAATAAAGCAAGAAAACTATTAAATATTAATTTACATTAAAATATTCTTACCCAGGGCCATTTAACTGTACAAGGCTGGCTATGCCACTGGGCACTCGTGACACTAATGGAACTGCCCAAGACCCTCGAGTATCTGGCTTATCTCGGCTTCAAGATAAAAAAATGAATCTCAGGCGACAGTTATACAAGGTACATTTATTTTATTGCCTGCGCTTGCGTCATACTTCTTTTACAATGTGAAAGTTTTATTGTGATGTATTTTTATTATGTTTGTAATCTATAACAATACCCATTTTTTTATGTTCATAGCAACTAGAAAAAAGAGGTTGTATTTAGCGACGAAGCAATCTAATCCCGATGTTCACCAGTTCCTTGTTATTGGGTCCAGGAATTCTGGAAAAACTTCAGTTTGCATAACTTTTATTGGAGCTGATACCGTGCTATGTTTTTTGTAAGTGATAATTATTCTATTTAAATAGTCCATTGGTTTGGCCGAAACACTATGATACATTTACATTTTAAACTGTTAAATTAAATAAATTTGTTTTTTGTATCACAATTGTATTTTATTTTACGCGGCAGCTGTTTAATCAACCTATGTTGATACAAAAAACAAAGTTATTTAATTTAATAGTTTAACAGTTTATTCTATTTAAACTTAACCCTTAGACTGCGAAACAAATATTACTCTATCTGTCATCGGTACGCGGCGCGTTTTTTATCCATCCATTTCGGATATAATGTCAATATCCAAAAAAATATCTTCCGAGTTTTTCTACGAGTTCTCCAATGTACTAGAATCAGCCGTAAGCCTCAACGATAAAATTATTATAACTGGTGATCTGAATATCAGGTTAGATCGGCAGTCATCAGCCTACACGGTACGCTTCAACGACATTTTACAATGCTATGGATGCACTCAATGGATCACAGAACCGACACACACTGGGGGAGGAATCCTGGACGTCTTCATCTCTAGGAAAGAAGATCCCGCGCTTCTGTGCACAGTAACTGATATAGGATTATCTGACCACAAACTGTTACGCACAGAAATGGAGCTAAACCCCCCAAGGCCAACTTTCAGGAAAGTTATTTCTAGGTCGTGGAGGACTTTTGACATAGAGGGTTTTATAAAAGATTTGACCAATTCCCCTCTGTGTGACTCTTCTACTATCTCCACGTCTCCTCTAAATGACCTAGTTAACTTATACAATAGTGTTCTAACATCGCTCCTTGATAAGTTTGCCCCAGTGTCCACAAAAACTTGCCGGATTCGCACGTCAGAGGTGTGGTTTGACAATGAGTGTAGAAAGCGGAAGAGAGAAATGCGAAGGCTGGAACGAAGTTTTCGAAGTGGTGAAATACCAAGAGATGCGTGGATAATATCCCAAAAATCCTACCGAACAATGGTAAAAGCAAAGAGAGCTGATTTCTGGAGGGACAAAATAACTGCAGAAAAGAAAAATCCCAGAAGCCTCTGGAAATCAGTTCGATCCGTGCTTGCCAACACCCATCAACAAACCGTGACGTCACTATCTCCTACGGACTTCGCATCACACTTTGAAGAAAAAGTGAACTCCATTCGCGCATCAACCATTACAGCCCCATCACCGTTCTTCTCCGAGAATACTGGAGGGAGCCTCCTTAAGTTTACGGACACTGACCTAGCTTTAATAACAAAATTAATATTAGGATCGCCCAATAAGCAGTGCTCACTTGATCCGATCCCGACATGGTTACTAAAAAAGTGCTGTCATCAACTTGCCCCAA
Organism: Lepidostoma basale; assembly: GCA_022606425.2. Taxonomy (NCBI): domain Eukaryota; kingdom Metazoa; phylum Arthropoda; class Insecta; order Trichoptera; family Lepidostomatidae; genus Lepidostoma; species Lepidostoma basale. Next base: position 1,712,258 of record JAHDVF020000734.1, on the reverse strand, counting down.
TATTGTTAAATATATTTAATAAATCTCTTCGAACCGGCCAAGTCCCCGAACCACTTAAGATGGCTATCGTCACTCCCCTTCTCAAAAAATCTCAATTAGATTCTGAAAATCTAGTAAATTATCGTCCGGTCTCAAATTTGCCTTTCATTTCCAAATTATTAGAAAAAATTGTAGCCAGCCAAATCAATTCCCACCTCACAGCAAATGATCTATTATCAAAATTCCAGTCTGCATACAGACCTAATCATTCAACGGAAACAGGACTTCTTCGTATCATGTCGGATCTGGTATTAGCTAATGAATCGGGCAAGTTAGCACTGCTTTCTTTACTAGATATGAGTGCTGCTTTTGATACCATCGATCATTCTTACCTCATTAAACGGCTCGAGACTACTTACGGTTTCACAGGCAATACAATAGAGTGGATAACTTCATATCTGTCGGATCGCTCACAAGCAGTTCAGGTCGCAGGGAAAATATCGTCTTTTTTCACCCTCAAATCTGGTGTTCCGCAAGGTTCAGTGCTAGGCCCGATATTATTTATAATGTTCACTAATGACATTGTCAAAATAATTGATTCATTTGGTCTGCTGTCTCATTGCTATGCTGACGACCAGCAAATTTATTTCTTTTGTGACCCTCACAACATCAGCCATCTAAAATCTATAACTTTAAAGTGCATTGAAGCTATATCGAATTGGATGGCCTCAAATAAATTAAAATTAAACCCTTCCAAAACGGAATTTCTCTGGACCGCCTCAATGAAGCGCCAGCACTTAGTCGATCATGCTCCGATATCAACATTCGGAATTGACATCATCCCTAATAACTCCATAAAACTTCTTGGAGTCAACTTCGAAGCAGATCTCTCATTAAAAACCCAAATAAATAAGACAGTGAGCGCCAGCTTCTTTCACCTAAGGCAGCTCAAAGCAATCAAAAGAAATATTCCCACTGATGCATTAAAAACACTTGTTAATTCCTTCGTCGTATCTCGACTCGACTATTGCAACGGCATATATGCCAACATACCCATGAAACAAACGAACAAACTTCAATCCGTTTTCAATGCGGCAGCACGACTTATAAAAGGTGTTCCAAAAAACTCGCATATTTCACAACATCTAAAAGATCTTCATTGGCTCAAGTGTCCTGAAAGAATCCAGTATAAACTATGCTGGACGGTTTTTAGAGCGCTTCACGGAATGGTACCAGCCTATATATCTGAACTTTGTGTTGCTGATAGCCCTAACTTGCGGCAATCTACGCTTCGATCAGCAAACTCCTCGGCAATAGGCAGATTAGTTGAGCCAAAGCGCAACCCCCGGACAAATTTCGGAGATCGGGCCTTCGCAGTGGCAGGTCCGTCCGCCTGGAATATGCTTCCTGCACGCCTCAGATGCATTGACAATCCGACAGACTTTAAATCTCACCTAAAAACCCACCTTTTCAAAATATCCCATAAAATGTAAACAACGGTTATCTGATTGCTGGTGTCACATGCAGCTCTCATGACTAAAAACATTGTCAAAGCGCCCTTGAGGTGAGCTATTCACGAAAACGGCGCTATACAAATTAGCCTAATTATTATTATTATTATTATTATTGATAGTGTACTCGTATTTTATATAGTTCAATATATATTATATTCTATTTTCACAGATTTACGAAGAGTTACTTATCTGTTTAAAGTAAGCAAACATGAGATTACGTAACTCGGGAATATGAGATGCACAGTAAATCTGCGGAGACAACACACGCTATGGATATGGAAGGGGTGGTCATGCAGGCATGGGCGGGGAGTAGGTAGATATGGGCGAAAGGGGTGGTGAGCTGCGGAGTGGGCTGGGACTGGGGGATGCAGAGCGGGGGCGGCGGAGGCTACCGGAGTTCAAGTTCACCAGCTCTACGACGCAACACGAACTCTGGAATATACGCTTCTCTGAAAGAAGGGGTAAAACGATTTTTCTTCCCTATTAAATAAGGTCACAATAATTGCTTATTTAATTAAAGTGTATGCACAGTATTTATAATAAATATATTTATATCTGTTCCATAGTGTAATGTGATAGATATTTTATTATTATTTATTAATTAATACGAATTATATCGTCTTTTTTTTAGAAGTTTTATATGAATGACAAGTTTCGCCTGTCTAAGGTATTATCAAATGTTACATTTGATAATGCCTAAGATAGCTGAAATACGTCTTCCACAGAAATTATAAAAAAACTTACAGAAATAAGACATTTTCATAAATATTAATTATTTAATGCCAAATTATTAAAAATCGTATTTTATCATTCATTATTAAGTTACTTTAAAATATTGAAGATAAACTTGTACAATTATTTTTTTAAAGGGTACTAAATGAAACTCTTATAAAATAAGTTTATTGTTTACTTTTTTTATTAAAATAATATAACGTTTCACTCTGCATTTGCATCATAAACCAAAGTTTGTAGCATCAGAGTTAAGAAATAACTTTCATTACTTTTCGGACAGTAAATAGAAAGAGTCGATAATAATGACATATTTTCTTCTTCTTCTTCTTCTCAGACGTTACAACCCTCCAAGAAACGTCTCCAACCCGTCCTGTCTCTGGACGCCACCTCCCAGTCTCGCTGCTCCAGGACCCGACAATCTGCCACGGCACCATTCAACCATCGCAGTCTCGGCTTGCCGACGCTTCTTCGCTCTACATTTTTGAGAAGCTCCAGATCCCCCATGCGATGTAAGTGCCCTAGTCAGCGCAGTCTGTTAATATTTATAAACTTGACAATAGCGTATTTTACTGAACTTAATTTGTGGATTTGAAATAACTTTTTCTTGTATTATTTTGTACGAGTAATTAATGGTCTGGTGAAGTATAAATTATATAACAGGTTACCCGGGCAATGAAATTGGGGATAGTCTATTTAGAACTGAATGCCTGGAATATTAAATAAGTTTAAGTACATATTATTTATTATATCCTCTTCTTCTACTGCCAGCTGTCTTTCCATTTCTTTGGAGGCCATCACTGAGGCCTGTGCCCTTGAAGTAACCCGTTCATTACTGCTTTACGGTCCTCGATCTGCCATTCTGGGCACATGTTCGTTCTAACACTTCTTACATCCTCGACTTTGCATAATCTTCGGATATCGAACAGACAAAATGGGAAGGTCTGCCACGTTAAAAGTCGGAATAATCGTCGTGCGTACCTATATGACTCGCTGTATGAATGTGGAGGAAGCTAGAGAGGTGTGTCAGGATAGAGTAGTGTGGTGGTCCATTCTAATACTCTTTCGAAGAAATGGCGTGATGATTTGTTGCTGTTGTGTTTCTTATTATGTCAATGGATCTGATTGTCTTTATTTCGGTGGTTCTAATGATGCTTTTGATTTTGACTTTTGAGTTATAATACTACTATTGTTAATTCATTGAAAGCAAATTTTGAAAATGTTTGGTATAATTACACCTAAATAAACAATTCGCGAGAATTCATTCGCTCCACTTACATATGCCTTTTTTTATTCAAATCAATCAGACCGTCCATAATCAGTGCAATCATTTACTAGTAATTTCCTTAAATTCGACACAAAAAACATACCCATTTATAAAAAAACTCAAAGTTAAAAAATATTGCATATCGGTGACAGTTGTAATTCTATTAGCCCTATTGCTCAGTCGTTAGATTTAGTGGGGATTTTAATCGCAATGTATTCATTTGATTTCCTATGCCGCGGTAACGGTGAAATGCTTGCAACAAAATGGCGGAAGCGATTAGGTCACATGTCAGTTTTCCCGCGCTTTGTTGCTAATTGGAACGAGCGCACCGGATAAAACTAACGGTGAAACTGTGCACTGATCGTCATTCGCGGGGATTCTCAACCTTAGTTTAGAAAGTGTTTTAATGAAAATTGGAAAAAATATATAAATTAAAACAAAAATATATTATACTTATTACCGTACACGCTGAATATTCGTTTTCAAAATGTAAATCAAAATCTTAACCCCTTTAAATTGTATTTATTGTTTCTTGAACAATGATGTAAAACTCCACATTAAATAATTAATACGAATGATAACGTCAGTATTCTAGAAGTTTTATTATATTTTATGGGAATGATATTGTCAAATGTGTGACATTTGATAATGCCTAAGAAAGGCGAAACATGTCATTCCCATAAAATATAATAAAACTTCTAAACTGTTAAATGAAATAACTTTATTTATTATTTTTTGTATACACTTTGTATATACAACACTTTTATTATAATAAAAAAATGAAATTATATAGACATGTCTCGGACAAACAGTCCTTCTTCAGTAAAGATACATATTTATAAAAATATTATAAAAATGCTGTTGTTTGAAAAAGAAATAAACCATCATAACAACACATAGTTTGCCGTATATATTGTAGAAGAAACAAAGTTATTAAATTTAACAGTTTAAAATGTTAAGGTATCATAGTGTTTCGGCCAAAACAATGGACTATTTAATAAAACTTGTAGAAAACGGACTTTTTTATTCGTATTGATCGTCTAAATTGTGAAAAGAATTTCTCGAAACGAATTTATTAGGATATAATTTGATTCTGATTGAGGTAAGAATAATGAACCACGCAATGTAATTTCGTAAGAACTAGCTTGGCTATTAACATACATCTTGTGCTTTCCTAAGTTAGCTCGGTTCGATGACATAAAACCTTAATAACCTCTCGGCTGACATTTCGGAGAAAACAATTGATGTTATTCAATAAAGAGTATTAGTCACACTTTCACAGTGGCCGCGAGTGCAACAGCCGGCGCGGTTGTCCCAGCCCGCCGTGAAAACTCGGATTGGGGGCATCGCTGGTCACTTTTCCTCTCTCCGCTTTGTTCTGTCCACGCCGCGGTCCACGGTTCGATGCTCGGGGGCAAAGAGCCGTTAGCTGATACTGGAGCGATAAGAGGAAACAATTATTGGCTGATCCACATTTCTCTTGCCCCCGATTAGGTACTTTTTTCCATTCAATGTTTTGTTTTCTCTGATGGATTGATAGTTCCTGCTCTATTTTGGCGTTTCACTGAAAATTCGTGTACATAAAAAACATGTTTAATTTTTGGCCGTACAGATAACCTTTTAGGCTAGAAACGGTAGCTTAGTTTCGTACATCTTTACTAGGGCTTATCCCAGATCTTTTAATATGGGAATACGAAGAAATTTTTCCTTCACACTGTGATCCATATTGATTAAATATTAACTTACAACTTACAACAAAGGAAATAAATCAAAGATTGAACTTGACGTTAAATTTATTTGATTATTTATAACATTTTCTTTATTTTTAATAGAATTATTTTATTTCTAAAATTTCGAGATTGCTTCAAGTTATATTTCTACATATATATTTCACATATTAATAAATTTGTTTTGAAATTCAAGCCTAAATTTGTATAATACAATATTCACAGCTTTAATTTGACTAGGATAGTAATTTCCACAATACGAAATTATGAATCCACAAAACAATTACGGAACTGAAAATTATTTCTTAGGATTTGCCACAAAAAAATATGATTAGATTCTTCGAAAATAATTATCCCTCCCGCAAATACCTACAGACTTTTCCATTGGAAAACTAATTGAAAAATATCTAGTTCACCTGCCCGAGAGCGATTATCCCGGGGCCTTGAGAACACTCGGTTTACAACACAGATTGAAGAGTCCCTTATTAAAATCTGCCGAAATTGTTTCAACAATCTTTCCCGATTTCCACGAAATGATACGAGTACAATGGATAGCATTATTACGCTAATGAAAAATAATGGCGGGTATCAAATTATAATTGTGAGTAAAATAAAGAGAAAATATAACAAATACTGTATCAGTGGATATATGGCATACGAGTATGTGTATTTGACGATTCGGCGATTTGACTGTAAGTCACCAGGACCCACATGAGCCAATTTCCTGAATATGTATCTGCAGATTTACTCAAGATACTGATTACAATATTATGTTAACTTTTCTTGTTAGATTGGTCATATAATTACTTAGATTTATATGTGAACTGACTTTTCCCAACCATACCCAAGTAAGCATTTAATGAAAGGATTATATTATTTCTTCTATATACGCCATACTTTGTGTTGTTATGATGGTTTATTTCTCTTTTTCTTTTTTTAAATACTTTGTATATACAACAATTATATTTCGTTTCAACATGTTTCGGACAAACAGTCATTCTTCAGTAAAGATACATTTTTAAAAATATTATAAAATTGTTTACATGATCTGACAGATCTTATAAAGATTTATTTTGGAACGTTAATGCTTTTGTTATAACAAATATAATGATTCAATTTAAATTATTAAATTTAAATTAATTATGATTATAAGTTCTTATTTGGGTTCATTTGATTATTTATAACATTTTCTTTATTTTTAATAGAATTTTTTTATTTTTAAAATTTCGAGATTGCTTAAAGTTATATATCTATATATAACTTTGAGCATAATCGAAATTTTACAATAAAATAAGCTATTAAAATAAAGAAAATATTATAAATAATCAAATAAATTAAAGTCCAAACTTTGAAAGAAAAGAGAAATAAAGGATTATATTATATTTATATTTTAAATGAACTGTTTCTCGAACAATGATATAAAACTCCTCATTAGATAATTAATACGCATGACAACTTCTGATTTTTTAAAGTTTATGGGAAATGGAATGACACGTTTCGCCTTTCCAAGACATTTGACAATGCCTTAGAAAGGGAAAATCATGTCCTTCCAATAAACAATGATAAAAATTATATAAAACAGATGTTTTCATTCGTAATTATTAGTTTACTTCAAACGTTCGAATGATTATATCGAATACTAAAAAATTGAGTTAATTTTTATTTACTACAATTATTTTGTGTTTTTACATTGAAATTTCTATCTATAGGATATGATTTCGTTGTACATCGCATTAAAGGGTAAAATTTTCTTCTTCGTAATATTGACACCCGTAACATTAAAAATTATGCGAATATATTTAAAGTTTATCTAGGCAATGCTTTCAATAACAGAAATGCGGATTATGCGCTGTTGAATAAAGTTTTTTGGTATTTTAGTTGATGAAGAAAAAAAGGTCTCAAACTAATTGAATAAAATATTCATTAAATCAAAGAAAGCAGTTTCTAGAAGAAAATTAAGCAAATATGGTCGCCCTGAATTGGGGTGCTTTATTCAAGGTTAGAAGAATGACAGTAGGCGTAAGGCGGTGGAGAGGATGAGAGTGCGTGAAGAGTGGGGTGAGGGTGTGTGGTGGCGAAGAGGGAGAGTACGGGGAAAAGCTGTGGCCAGGGTCGTCGCTCCCGGAGATTTGGGGTTAGGCTAGCTGGGAGGGTTATTACAGTTCAATTTCAACTACGGCTAAGATCCTATGTAAATACGTAATGTAATAATATTATGTTCACATAGTTATATCATGTACATTCAAATGATAATAGGGTAATCTGGAGAATACCGCACCAGTGACCGTGCGTGGTTTTCGATATAAATTGCCGATTAAGTAATGTATGGAGACTCCAGAAAAAAAGGGAGTTTAAAATTATTTTGAGCAAAAAACACCAAAATATTCAGGGAGAGAGAGAGAGGGGGAGAGAGAAATAGATAGAGAGAGAGAGAGATTGAGAGAGATAGAGAGAGAGAGGGGGGGGGGGGAGAGAGAGAGAGATGTTCTTTTTGGGGAATTGTTTGTTAAAATTTTTACATTTGCAGATACATGCGTAAAATATACCATATTTTTAAATGTATATCTTATTTAAACAGAAAGTGTTTTCAAACATGAATTCAATTAAAATAAGCGATTTATATGAATATATGATTTCACACCAACACCTTTAACTAAAAAGAAATATATTTAGGAACCGTACTACTATTATATTGATACCGCCCTACGATGTGTACGATATCTGAACGATTCAAGAATAAGGGATGAGTCCCTCACCCCGGAGGGTACATAGGGCGCCGGTTTACGGGGGATGGGGAAAATGGGAAGAGAGACACGTGGCACTTTTAACAGAGGCTTTTCTTTGAATTACTACTCTACTTTTACATTCGGATAATTTTCAGTTGAAGTTACGAAATTTAGACTATTGAAAGAGAAAATCAAAGCGACCCTTTCGGAATTCATACTTTGGTATTCCCGTTTCTGAATTATTACAAATGAGACATTTTTATTGTAATAAAACAGCTAAATTAAAATAAGTTGCATGAGATATTACAAATATTCTTTTCTGAATGTTCTCTGTGGGAATCTGTAAAAAGTATTTTTAAATGTAAAAAGTTATCGGAAAACCTAAGAATTGAAGTAGGTTGGTATTATTATATGGTTCGGTCCGTTTTCGGCTTGACGTCGACTTCTGGGACACCCTGTAGTGAATCAAGTTTGAGAAAAATACAGGGGTGTTCCAGAAGTCGACGTCAAGCTAGAAACGGGTGATAGTCATGCTAGTTATGAGAAAAATGTAAGAAAAAACAGAGTGTTGATTATGTTTTTTCAAATGTCTATAATTTAAAAAATACAAAATTTTGATTTTTTTTACACTTTTCTCATAACTAGACTTGCCCATCATCCGTTTCCGGACTCTACTTCTGGGACATCCTGTATAATGAAACTTAAAAGTAACTTCTAAAATAAAGTTCATATTTAGAACGAGTGTTTTCATCAATATTAAACATTTAATTTGGAGTGTTTTATCATTGTTCAATAAACAATATAATATTATATTTTTACGTTTAAAGCATGACTATGAGATCTCATATTTTTTTAAATATCCGATGTGATATGCAGTTTTATAGTAGTATTTGGACAATAATGAGTATTTTTGAATATTTTTTATAAACAAATGCTTGAGTCTTTCCTTGTGTCATTATGGAATATTGAAATAATTAAAACCGATGAAATCGTCTGTTTTCTAAAAACAATTTAATACGTTATGGAACGACATGTTTCGCCTTGCTAAGACATTATAAAATATCACATTTGATGATGCCTGAGCAAGACGAAATATATTCTTCCTATAATATACAATATAATAAATCTTATAGAAAACAGACGTTCTCATTCGTGTATATTTTTAAACATGGAGTTTCACATCATTGTTCAAGAAATAAATAAATATTACAATTTGAATTAATATAATCGCGCTTAGTATTACAATACTTTATTTCACTTATCACAGACATATGCCGGTTATACCGTAACCTTTTTCAATGTACAAAATTTTTAATGTACATAGAAAAGGTTATGTTATTATATAAACGAAACATGTATGCGATAAGTGAAATAAAGTGTTGTAGTACTAAGTGCATTTATATTAAATTTATTCAAATATGAATCCACAGCACGAAGTGAAGGCGAATATAGAAGAAATATGAAAATGTTATTTGCTTAAAAGAAATATAGTAAATCCTTATTCGAAGTTTGAATAAGAAAATATAGTAGCGGGTCACCCCACCCGTCCCTAACCCACGCAATCCTCCGGGTCGCTACGCTAGGTCGGAGCGCCGCGCCCGCCCGCCAGAGGTCACGGGGTTGTGGGGCGGCGGGTGGAGCGGGGCGGGGTGGAACGGGCTGGGGTGGGCCCATTCAGGATCACGCAGTGTGCGGTGCGGTGACATCACCACAGGGTGAACCCGTGTACGCAGCATATTCAATACATACATGCTCGACTGGCCTTCTTATCGATATCATTTTAGATAATCCATTGTTTTGGCCGTAACATTTTGTACGATCAGAAAAAAAATCTGAGGTATCTCTATATGAAGGAATATGCTAGCTATCCGTGACTTTATCCTGAAATGCTGCAGACCAACTCCCTGCAGCTTCGAAGAGATGGGCATCTCATAACCCATTTCTTTAGATTAATCAGGGGATATTTCGAGGACTCGCCGTGCTGGAGGATGTTGATCTCTGTGTCCCTGACAGATATCTCCGACAGCGACAGCATAGGTTGTTTTATTTACCGGCCGCCAGAATCATTCTACTTCTGGTGATACCGGTGGGAAGAGCAATTAGTCTGCTGAACGCGGACTCCTCGGAGATCGATGTCTTTCATACAATATCAGTGAAAGTCTGTTCAGAAAACAAATACTCTTGTTAATAATGCCCCAGAAGGGCGAAACATATCATTTCACATACAATTTATTAAAACACCTCGAAGACAGGCGCATTCATTTACATTAATTATTTAATATGGAGTTTTACATAATTCTTCAAGAAACAATGAAAAATAAATACTCTTGACTTCTCACATCTCTCATGTCTTCCTGGTGTTATATATATATTATATTGTATCTGTACTCAATAGATGCCTTAAACATTAATATTGTTTGTAATGTCTGTTGAGATAATAAACTGATTTGATTTGATGATACTTTAACATTATTAAATGTTTTAATTTGAAACACTGTTATTATATGTAACACCATTTATTTGAATGAGATTGTCGCGATCATCATTTTGCCAACTTACGTTGGCATCATCAGGCATTACAAATAACACTTGATGATGCCAACATAGGTTGGCAAGAAATTTTTTCAACATTTAATAGTTATTTTCGCCAAATTTACTATTTATTACTTCTTAAAGAATGACGTAAAACTCTTTAATAAATATTCAATATTGATAAACGCCGTTTTTTAGAAGTTTTATTATTTATTATATTTTAATGGATTAACATATTTCACTTTGATAGGGGCAAAACATGATTTTTGAAAATGGCCTGGTCTGAGGTTTTATTGAAATTTCTTAGTAACATTGTAGGGACTGGTAGCCCTACTTGTTTATTTTAGTCGGTTAGTCTTTTCATCTCTGTGTAGCTGTCATAGTCTCTGATCACTGGGTCCATACAGACGTCTCTTAGATGACTTCTGCAGTTTCTACCCTCAGACATTCCCTGAATGATGGTTATAAGCAGGTCGAGGTGTCTGATATTATGACCTATCTAGTTTGCTTGTTACTGAACAATCATTTTAAGGATTTGCCTCGTTTCTCGGGTCCTACTCAATACTCAGTACCTTGCTGTTTTGGACATGACCAATGGATTCACATTATGCGTCTGTAACACCACATTTTAGAAGCAGCTAGACGTCTGCACTCACTCTGGCCAATCGTCAATGTTTCGCAGCCACACAGTACCGACACGAAGGACTGTATTTTAAATAAATTTGCCATTCAATGAAACATATTAATATTAAAATTGACAATGACTTCGAAAAAATGTTTTTAAAATGCCATCCAGAAGTATCTAAAGTAATATGTATATACAAGCCGTGGTTCCTACGTGTTTGGTAGGCGAAATGTCTAAAATGGCCTCGGCCGAGTGTTATTGCCCTGCTCATACCCCCGCCCTCTGCTCGGTTCCATCTGGGGGGATATCTCCTCTGACGTCACTAGCCACCACACCACTCCTATAGAAATGTATTCAGTGCGATGATGTTAGTGTGCGTGCCAAGTTCAAGCGAGGAGTTCAATCCTGGCGCCGCACCACGCATTACTGTGATGCTGTATCTATCCACTTAGCGGGTTATCATTTTTGCCCGAGAAGGCACGTCATATTCAACAAATATAGGCTTCTACTTGGCCGTGTGTGCTCGAGTCGACTTTTATTGCAATGTTGTAATACAATTTGCACGCTTAATAGTAAACTGACCGATTATGGTTTAGGTCAAACTTTAGTTAACATTAAACAGATGCTTGTGTTAACGCTATCCGTCTATTTTTCACAATGTTAACGCTATCCATTCGTAGGTACGATAATCGTTCACAATGTTAACGCTATCCATTCGTACGTGTTTTTCGACTGTTTTTGTTAAAATGTCAGATTGAGCAAAACTTGATTTTTTGAGTTAAGCCAGTGTTCTATTAAGCGTGCGAATTGGTTTTTGTCCTACAAATTAATTTAGAATCAATCATTGCGAATAGTTTTTTCAATCGTAGGTGATCCCTTACCTATTAAAAAGTCTATTGTGTCTTCAGGTAATATACTAATACTCATTCAATCATTCAAATAATAATAATAATTCGAGATATCTATTCAAAAAGCAGTAAGAATTGTGCTTGTACTTCTTCAATAGTATCAGATTGTTACAACATATAAGTGACATAGTATGTTACACTGAAGATCATATTATTATGTAATCCGGTTGATAACCCCTGCCGAAGGCTTTCACGTGGACACGTGTAGGGCACAGGAACCCCGACACACACAGTTGAACAGAAGGATCCCGAACTTTTAGGGGTGAACTTTTCAAGGGCGCAAATTAAAAGTTTATGATATTGTATCCTACTCGTACTATAATTTATGATAAGTGTTTGAGCGAGGAATATTTAAAGTGCTTCAAGTATCGGTTATAAATATTTGTTACATTTATATTTGCGGCTTCGGGTAATATACAAGTATATCAGCAAGTTTACTATCTCGTTCACTCTTTTAACGACTATGAGACTGTCTGAAAATTGTATCCTAATTGATCACGCCGTATATGTGTTATCTTGTACCCTTTGTTAAGCAATCCCTTTCACTTATCCTGTTCAATTAGCTCGATCAGCTAAAAACGGCAAAGTTTTTCTGCGGGTCTTAATTTAAATGCTTATAGTGTTTTAATCGGTCTGACTTTTCCGGTTCGACTTATATGGACAATCCACGCCAGGCGACTAGCTGCTGCAAGAGATTGTCGATACATATTACGGATATGTCGATTGTATCTGAATCTTCAAGTATTTTTAAGGGGCGAAAAGAGAAGGATGGAATGCCGCATCGGTTAAAATGTGACAGTCCATTCTTTCTGCCTACCCTTTCGGGGAGACGGCGTGATGGTTAGTTAGTTAGTTAGAATAAATACTTTAAATTGAAAAAAATGCTCAATGTTAAATCACTTACTTTTTAGTTTTGAAGGAACCGACCACAATCGATTTGAGGTATTCATCAAATATCAATAAAATTGAAAAAGTATTACACTTTCCAAAACCCCGTTTTTCTATATCGGTATGAAGGTTAAATCAAATTTATGTTTCTTGGTAAATTTTGCCGAATTCTTCATAAGAAATTGTCACAATCTATTACTATTCTTACACATCCCTTGTAAAATCAGAGCTGAAAGTATGTATATTAATAACACAGCATAGAATTAACTGAAAATAGATAAGTGATCTGTCTGTAAACTGTCTGCTTTACGCAAACGATGCCGTTCTCGTTGCGGATAGTGCGGACGAATTACAAGTCTTGGTGTCGAGAATGTATAAGGTGCAAGTCGAACGATTTAATGATGAATGTCGGAAAGTCAAAGGTGTTAGTTTTTGAAAGGGAAGAGCAAATGACAGTTTGTAATATAAGTGTAAATGAAGAGAACTTGGAACAGGTGAGTGAATTTGTGTATTTAGGTAGCATGTTCACAGCGGATGGCCGAACGGACAGTGATAGTGAAAGAAGGGTTGGTGCGGGTAACAAAGTGAATGGAGCTTTAAAAGTAGTTATTGGAAACAAGAATTTATCAATGAAAGCGAAAATGGCCGTTCACAATGGAGTTCTGGTTCCAACCCTTATGTATGGAAGCGAAGCATGGAACTGGCAGAAGAAAGATGAGAGCAGAATAAATGCGGTAGAGATGAGGTCCCTAAGACGTATGTGTGGTAGAGCGATGTACGACAGAATCTCAAATGCTGATATTAGGAAGGAGTGTAGAGCGAAATAAGGTATTATGAACAAAATTATGAAAGGTTCGCTTCGTTGGTTCGGACATATGGAGCGCATGGGTGAAGAAAGAATGGTTAAAAAAAAATACTTTAACAATGTAAATGGAGTAAGGAGTCGAGGTAGACCGAGGAAAACATGGCATGATCAAATTAATCAAATATTAATAAATATTAAAAGATGCGTGTATGACTCGATGCATGAATGTGGAGGAAGCTAGAGAGGTGTGCCAGGATAGAGTAGTGTGGCGGTCCATTCTCTCTGCCTACCCCTGCGGGGAAACGGCGTGATGGTTTGTTGTTGTTGTTGTAGAATTAACTTAAAAAACACAAGAAAATAATAATCATTTAGATTACAATAACAATTAAACTGATTTTTCAGTTAATTTATCTGATATTTGGCAGAAAATAAAATGGAGATATACCCCAGACAAAAATATGTATTTTTTAAGGAATCTTCGAAACAGAACCTTGCCTCATAGCCTATAAGAGTCCTTATTACGTTTAATTTATGTATGTATGAAAAACCGCCTACAATTGATCAGATTTGAAGACTAATAAAAGCGTAATTTTACATTTATTTAAAATTATGAACCTTTATCCAGAAAGGTCGAACGTTTTAATATTTCAAGGTAAATATCGTATTTTCATTTTAAGGTTTTAGGGAGGTCATCTGAACTTTAAGATATTTAAAAATAATAATCGTATATTTACATTTAAATCCTTATTTACTGCGACTATTGTATTCTTTTTCACAACATGGAGAAAAATCGGTGTTTTGAAAATTTGTTAAGTAATATAATGAATTATATAGATTGATCGATATATTTTCGCTTTTTTTCATTCTTACTTCTACTGATTTGTTTAGGACTGTGTCCTGTTATCTCTCGGGGCCTGTTCCTGAGTGGAAAATGTCCAACCCTCTCGCAATCTTTTGGGTGGTCTCCTTGGAAGTCAGCTGGCTGATGGAATATTATTTTATTTTATTTGTTATTTTACAATTATATCTCGGTAACAACAAATATAGCCTTTCTTAAAACAGTGAATTGTAGTCGTCAAGGTGGCAGAGACTGTCTTCTTAATAAGAGATATATGTAAATACAATTTATTGTTTTATCAAATTCTACAGAGATGGTTTTAAACATTTAATATTAAAATATAAAATATGGTATGAAAAAAAGTATCACATAAAATTTTATTTGATGATGCAACATTTATAATAAATAAGTTTTTTTTTTCTCTTTATTTTGTATAGGAGTCTCGTGAGTGTTGTGAACACTCTTTTTGAGTTTCGCACATATTGCAAAACGTTATTCTTAAGCATTTCATTCCAGGTTTTATGGTTGATGAGTTTTGATTAATAAGGAAAGCATCTCAATTTAAGCGAATAATAAAACAATTTAAAGAATAACTTTGCATCAAAGATAATTTTATTTGAATAATTTATAGTCAAATAAATTTTATAAACAAAAACACCATTCAAATCAAATCACAATGTCAGGAGAGAAGTGAATTTACCTTTTCCTAAAAAACACATTCGAATTTCAAACGAAAACGTAGCAATGTTTTCGCTTTACGAGTCCCAAAAGTTTATCACTCAAGGACACCGGAATAAGGAAGCGAGCGAAATTTTCATGAGTAATTTGGGCCCCAAAACTCATATTCAGCCATCTCCTGAAACATTCATGAAAATTTCCCGAAATAACAAAGGGGAGCGAAGGCGCCTAATGAGTAGGCTTAAGTTTCTCCGGTCCGGGCGGAGGACACGTGGCGCCCCAAGGTCGTGGAGCTACTCCACGAGGTCACTCGCTTATTAGTCTTTATTAGCGGAGGTCACTGTACACACAACACATCGGGAAATTGCTTATTCAATTGGATACGTCACATTCTTCCTAAATATAATATATTCGAGAAATATTTTTTTGTAACTTATGTAATGGAGTAACCAAG
Organism: Lepidostoma basale; assembly: GCA_022606425.2. Lineage (NCBI taxonomy): Eukaryota > Metazoa > Arthropoda > Insecta > Trichoptera > Lepidostomatidae > Lepidostoma > Lepidostoma basale. The sequence goes on along the minus strand of JAHDVF020000734.1, from coordinate 1,696,588 downwards.
GAAACGCTTTTTGAGAGATATATTTTTGTTGTGCGAGTATTTTCAACAACAACAACAAACCATCACTCCGTTTCCCCGAAAGGGTAGGCAAAACGGAACGCCACCCTACTCTTTTCTCATACAGCGAGTCATACACGTACGTTGATTTTTCCGACTTTAAAATGGCCGACCATATTTGATTTATTTGGTCATCCTTGTTTTCTTTACTGTATTTTCAGAAGTTTTAATTTTTAATTGGTAATGTTTTTAAAGATCATTGTTTTTAAAAACATCTAAATTAAAGTACTATGAATATGTGTTATTAAGTGCAACCAATATCACATGTATAACAAATTATTTTAAGCTTCAGAAACTTTAAGAATGTACCAGAAATAAAATTTAAGTAATTTACCGATTACTTTTGAACTTGCGTGTGTACACCAATATTAAAAACATGTCAATATATCATATCACAAACATATGTAAAACATGTCAAGCAAAGTTAAATTAATAAAGTGTTAAATTAAAAAAACTTTTTTAAGGATTAATTGTATCTCAATAGAGACGAAGATGTAATTTTTTATTTGGAAACAGAATATGGTAGTCGTAGCGTTTACAGGACTTATGACATGTCATTCCGCCCTTCTTATGACCACCACGTCTGACAATTTTTTGGAACTTGTATATTAGGGTGTCCCTTATTTAAGAAAGAATTTATCAATGAAAGCGAAAACGGCCGTTCACAATGGAGTTCTGGTCCCAACCTTAATGTATGGAAGCGAAGCATGGAACTGGCAAAAGAAGGATGAGAGTAGAATAAATGCGGTAGAGATGAGGTCCCTAAGACGTATGTGTGGTAGAACGATATACGACAGAATCTCAAATGCTGATATAAGAAAGGAATGTAGAGCGGAAGAATGTATAATGAACAAAATTATGAAAGGATCGCTGCGTTGGTTCGGACATATGGAACGCATGGATGGAGAAAGAATGGTTAAGAAAGTATACGTTAATGATGTAAATGGGGTACGAAGTCGAGGCAGACCGAGGAAAACATGGCATGACCAAATTAATCAAATTTTAAAGGTTGGTCATGTTAGAAGTCGGAGGAATCGACGTGCGTGTATGACTCGTTGTATGAATGTGGAGGAAGCTAGAGAGGTTTGCCACGATAGAGTAGTGTGGCGGTCCATTCTCTCTGCCTACCCCTGCGGGGAAACGGCGTGATGGTTTTGTTTGTTTGTTTGCCCTTATATGGGCAAAACAATTTTTTTTTGTATTATTGAAACGCATACCCCCTAATTGTGTTAAATAGTCTACTAGTTACCGAAATACAGAATTTCAACTTCCTACGTTAATTCTAGCCCGTGCCGACTTGCCCTCAAAGTTTTAGAAAATAGGTGATTTAAGTGTCTCTTAAATGTAGTTGTAGATGATCACTTAAAACCATTATGTTAGATAAATATTGATAAAAACACATATTTGTATAATGTTCTTCTTGTAATTACAAAAAAAGATCCAAATTTATATTTATTTACTTGGATATTTCCTCTTCAAAGCCTTTTTTTTACAGTCTGGGTAAATTTTTCTATGTTCTTGCACACAACATAATATGAACTGCTCATGTTCTTCATCTTCAGTAGTCAAATCATGAAAGTCTGTCATTAGATTAACAGCTCTTTCAGCTGTGTCATTTACTGCTTTTAAGCTAGTAACCTTCTTTTTAGCTTTCATAAACGCCGCGCTGTCTTTCTATGAAGATACAATTTCTTGAAGGAAATTACTATCAAGTTTCAGTTGTGAAAATAAATCTTTAATCTTAGCAGAAACAAAATCACTCAAAGATTTCCATAAAAAAATATAACAAATACTTGTAGTACCAATAAATAAAACAAATAAGATCTAAATTAAACACCAGATTAAACACTACTTACGTACCATATAGAGAGCCAGACATCTGTTCCTTCGATGGAACATATCTCTTTCCCGAATCACCAAAACATTATTTTTGTAAGATTTTTTCAATGTTTCCTTTAGTTTGCTCATCAACGTTGTCATCAAAAATTGAAAAGACGACTATTTCCTCTGACAAGTCCCACAAATGTTGACTGAACTTGTTTAAAGCCGCATTGAAAATTGTCAACTTCTTCGTAATCTTTTAAGGTCTTTAAAAAACAAAAACCTTGATTCGGAGCTTTTATCGCCAAACTACATTCAAGCCAGGGCTTCACATTAACTGCCACAATAAATAAACAAACATCTCGTAAAGCTTGTTTGTCCTGGTATTTAAGGAGTAAATTGCTCTTGCCATCCATCGTGCTTGATGCATTGGGCCAGCAGGTCTGATTTTTATTTTATTTTCATGCCTCCACCCAGAAAAACAATAGCAAGCTCAATGAGTTCTCTATAATTATCTCGTACAACCGATTTTGCGATTCAAACGCACTTTTGAGCATCAGTTCTTATATATGATGGCGGCCAGCAAAGAATAACAAATCTCTTTCTAGTTTTTGCACACAAGCTCCATTCAAGTATCCTGTATATGATGCTGTCGTATCACAGCACATTCAAAAGCATCGGCGTGTGCGGTATCGAATAAATTATCTAATTCAAGTTGAAAGTTCTCTTCGCGGCGCCTATGTAAGTCCTGAATCATCTTGCTATTTTTTGCAGTTCTCGTCAGACCTGATAAAGATCCAATAACTCCTTAACATAATTACGAACAGCTCTGGTAGGTATTCTAGGCTTTTTTCAGAATATATTGGACTCCAGAATGACAAGATTTGAGTTTTCATTAACAGTCAAATTAACTTCACGTATGTTAAAAAATAGAACTGCGAGAACTTGACGATTAGATAGTGGTTTACACCTGTTATTTGGTGATTTACTTCACCAACAAAGAAAAATACTTTTTTAATTGCTTCTTAGTTCCACTGACATCTTCGAAATATAAAACAATCCGTGGTTACTACCCGACAAGCCGAAACTAAATGATAATAACAACGAAAACGCGTCGCTCTTGTGACGCAATTTGTATGGGACATCTTTGCGCGCAAGTCGGCACGGGTAACACTGTTCCGAATAAGGAAAAAAAAATGGTTTCGGATGTTTTAGGCCCAAATGAATAAAATAAAAGCCTATGCATTGTAAATTTAAAACTTTGAAAAATAAGGGACACCCTATTGTATATATGCTACTATTTTTAAATAACTTCACATTTTGTAGGTCAATCTACACTAGCGACATGTATTAAGATAATTAAGATAAGACCACCGTATTCTGTTTCCAAAAAAAAAAGTTACTCTTCGTCTCTATTGAGATACAATTAATCCTTAAAAATGATTAACCCGCAATGGGTAAAAATCCAGTATTTGTCCACAAGTATTTGTCTACAAGTATTTGTATACATTAAAAAATTTTTTTGTTTTATGTATCTCAATTGTATTTTTATTTTAATAACACCTGATGATGTCAACATAGGCTGACTAAACAGCTGTCGCGTAAAATAAAAATACAGTTGTGATACATAAAACAAAGTTTTTTAATTTACCATTTATCATGTTAAAGTATCATAGGGTTTTGGCCAAAACAATGGACTATTAAATTAATAACGTTCGTCTCCTGAAAATTCAGATTCGTTTGTTAAGAAATTTTACCAAAAGTTCGTATTACTTAAAAAAGTGATAACTCCATTTTCTGCGACTCGGCACCACTGCTACACAATATCAAAAGATATTGCTCTTTCTTAATACTGGAATTCAGAAAACATAAGGGATGTTTCACCACCCCTAAGGCTTAACCCGAAACGCAAGTTCCTTGAACTCTTCACTTGACATTTAGCGTCTCCGCAGTATCTTAAGTGGAAATAAGTGGAGCTTATTTTCCGCTTTAGAGCTTTTATGGAAGCATTCGTGAAAGCTTTTTTGCCTTGTTCCTAACGACTGGGTCCATATAAATGTCAGCAGCGGTGTGTATCCATACACGCTGGCTATAACATTCATGTTAAACCGAATATATTTTGTATAGGCGTGTGTAAAAACAAGCTTTAAAAGCTTGTATGGATTAGATGTGGAAATGTCGTCGCTTAAAATTTTTCGTTTATACTTTTAGGAATATCTCTCCATTGTTTTCTTTTTTCACCGATTGTACAATACGACGACGACCTTCGTGGCAGAGTGGTAAGAGCTCTGACAGCCATACCGAAGGTCCCGGATTCAATTTCCGGTGATGGCAGTGGGATTGTCACACTGTCATTGGTCTGATGTAGTATTCACGTGACAATAAAATGGCGATAAATTAGCTACCTTTCACATGTCATGAGAATCAATATAATAGCTTAAAAAAATATACATAAATTGGGTTCAAACGACCTATTGCATACAATTCAAAAAATAGTTACCTCTGATAGAGGCCACCACCATTAGCACCTTTCCAGGGCCAGTTTGTTTCTACTATTCATATTCACTATAATCATTTAATATTTGATTAAACATTCTTTGTCTTTGTTTTCAGAATTGACGACTTTTATACGACAGCGTGAGATCAACGCCAGAACCAGTGTTTTCAAATTTCACCCCAGAACCATAAAACCCCGATAGCCCGAGTGAGTTTATTATGTTTGTTATAGTTACGTTTTTTTTTATCATTATATTGCCGCATAGCGTTAAAAAAACATTTATTTTTTACATATAATTTGAATCACTTCAGTTTTCAAATTTTGGGACAAAATACTGTTTAAAATATATTTTTCTACTATGAACATGGTAAAATATTGGAAATATTTATCATATCGATTATGTACAATTTTTGTGCCACATTATAACGAAATATGTACTTTTTTCTTATGGCCGCACAACTTTTAAAGAGTTTTAATTTCGCTGATGATTTTATTCTAAGCTCTTCGATCTTGCGCCTTTTGCTCTCAGCAGCCTAACTTAAACAGAATAGCCAGAACATTAACAAAAAAAAGCGCTGTCTGGGTCTTCCAAGAGGTCTTACTCCGACTGGTTTTGACGCGTACAAGGTCTTGACTGATCTGGTATTTCTGGCTCAGCATACGTGCCTAATCCATGTTTGACGACCGGCTTTCACAGTGCTTGTTATAAGGGGCTGCTGGGTCACTGTATGAATCTTGGTTGCTCCTGTGCCTCCAAGTATCCACTGCAACACCAGATATGGGTCCCAGGATTATTATTAGGATCCTATTCTCCCACCAGTAGATTCTTTGTTGTTCTATAGAGCTATTGTCCATGAATCATATACGAGTATCATGGACAATAGCTCTTAAATAACAACTTAATGGTGGTGCTACGAAAGTGTACTCTCTCACTTCGAATTTATCCACCTCCATGAAAATATCCCTCAGTGTTGAAGCTAGGTCATTACTCTACCTGGATACACTCGGCCGCTTTATTTCATGGTTATTGACTTGTAAACCAATTTTGTCTGATACATCCTTTAACATTTCTATTGAGTCATGCGTACTTTCAACAGTCAGCACATAATCGTTTGCATATGCAAAGACATTGTGCGCACCACCAAGAGTGATGCCTAGTTTCAATTGACGAAATATGTAAATGAAGATATTTAAAAAATAAATTGATTTCATAATACATAATTGAACCAAGCAGGCGAGAGCAAATATTTTTTTATGATATTACAATACTTTTTAACGTTTCTTTATTGTGTTTATTTATGACAAAAACTAGCACAAGTACGATTCCATTTTCAAGGATTTTCTTAAGGCCTTTCTAATTTAAGATGAGATTCCTTGACAGAGCGTGTAGTGCTTTGCAGTAAATTTCTCTCAGTGCATTTAAAATATAGATTTATTTTTTGCTGAAGTTACATGAAGTCAAGTAACAATTAAACAAATGCGTTGGTATGGTTTCATACCAGCTCATGCAACCGAATAGAGGCCAAATAATAAAATTCATTCAGGATTGTAGTTTACATAAAAAGTATAAAAAGTACAGGACAGTGGGACGAAGCGAGTTAAGCCCGGGGGCCGTGACCCACTTGGGTCGCTCCTAAAGTCGGCGACACGGCCGCGAGGTCCTCGCCCAGTTCGGTAAATTAACAGCATTTTTGTTTATTTCCTAACGAATCGCACTGTTTTTCTGTCGATCACCGGATAGGTCGTCTTAGATTGAAGGCCCTCGCCGGACCCTGGGAGAAAATAGACTGTAGAGAGAAACGGAATTCATTGAGTCTTATTATATCGTATAGAGCGTATGTAATGAAATATTATGTATACCGTATTTGACCTTACTATGCAAAATAATCTGAAGTCGTCGGAATCTAATTATTTCGAAACCTCTGGTTATTAAGGGACATATCACATTGACTTATGATCTGTTCTCATTCGGACACTAAACCCACTCTTTTTATTCGCTTTTCTGGCTTTTTTCATATTTCATACCCAATTTAAAACCTGCATATTTTGTACTCTTCATGTATTTTTCATTTATTTATTTATTTATATCCTAAGAATTACAGAAATATTTTCCAATACACTAAGGATACAAGTTGGAGATACACAATAATAAATAAAACGTAATAAAAATAGCGAGAAATATAAGATACATGACATATTAATAAAATAAATATACAATTATAATAAGGACAGTGCTTCCCTCAGATGAGCCAGACTACCACAAAATACGTCAAACTCCGAGGTGATACGATTTAGCAAAGATATTGCTCTACCTACCGGCATAACCATTGGCAAGTTGGTTCTGCATCGTGGGAGATAAAACAATCTATGGCCCCATATGTTATACTTTCCAACCGATAGCGAATATCAATCAGATGCAGCGTTCACATTTAAATTTAAAACAGGTTTTGACCCTTGACGTGATTACATCACAAAAACGGCGCTTTAAAAGATAGCATATTATTCTTATTATTATTACGCATTTTTTATGAAAATTATGTGATGTGTTTGCATATTTTCTCATTATTTTTAATGTAAATCTAATATATTGCAATTCTTGGTAAATAATGAATCATTTTCTATTCATGAAGGTTGAAAAAATCAATAATTTGGTTACTTTTCAATAAGAATTATTTGTGTGAATTTAACAACAGACTTATTTATTGTTTCTTGAACAATTATGTAAAACTCCATATTTAATAATTATTTTAATATGAATTAACACGTCTGTTTGTCAGACAAATGTCATCTGATAATGTATTAGCATGGCGAAACATGTTATTTCCATACTATGTAATAAAACTTCTAGACAGAATTTAATTATTAAGTTAATTAATCAAATAGTTAATAGAAAATCTGTATTTGAAATGAGTAAAAATGAGCTTTAAAAATCAACTTCTAATGAAAATTCGGTTTTGAGCCTATTAGAGGACGCTGACGTGGGACATTTAAAAATATGAATTGAAACATTTGAAATTATTAACATCGCTTAGTCAAAGGTTAACATATGTAGGATTCCAAATAATTCAGTACAGTATCAAGTTAAACCAATGAGTGTGCACATCCGATGACTATTCCATCGGACAACTGATCATATTCACTTGCGTTTTGTATTCCCGATGAATCATTTGTTTCATTTAAGATTCATCTTGCGGACGATGCCATGAATCACTTCCATTCAGACTCCATCGCTCCTCCGACGTGAATGCTTTCATTCTGACCAACGGTCGGCAGTGCAGAGACTGGGGTCGTCGAATCTCTGATGTAATTACGTCCATTGTCACAATCGATGAAACCTTGCGTTCCCCTCCTCCAAATAAGTGCATTCAAAAGAATTAAAATCCACTTGGATTTTCCGGTGTTTGCAGCTTCAGCTTTCGTGACTATTTATCTTATGTCTGGTGGGAACACTATTTGAAAGATGATTTGATGGGTTGTTTTTTTATACAGAGTCTTGATCTGTAATAGTTATTTTAATACATTTAAAAATCTGGACTTGGACTTGGATCTTCTGGCTTACAGAGTTTCAGCTCATGTGGCTATTCCTCTTACGTCTGATGGGAACATTGTTGGAAGGTGATTTGGTGGGTTATTAGTTTATGCGGGGGCATGATTTTTGTGGCTCGGAGTGTTCCTCTGAATGACGATCGATTTTGGGCGCTTGTGGCGGCTGGAGGTGTTTGGGTCGTAATTTTAGAGGTATTTTATTGTGGGGTTAGAATGTGAAGGGAGTCCTTTGTAAAAACCTTCGGCAACTAGAAACTGTTGTATTTCACAAAAATAAAAATTATGACTATACAAGAAAATCACTTAAAAATAACGAATTTTTTAAATTGATCCGAAATGTTTCCTAAAACAAATTTTAATTCATTTAATTTTATTATTAACTATAAAATTCTCATAATACCATAAATAAATTAGAAAATAAAGGATTACAAATAACACCAATGGAAAATTTACTTCAAACTTGCAGTTCAATTATTTATGAATAAATCCTGAAAAGTAAAAACAGTTGTGTGGTAAATACATGGATTCAAGTATATCAAACGATAAAAGAAGGGAAAGTACAGGGGACTTATAAAAGCTTATAAAAGGTTGAATTGATCACTATGATGAATTATACAATCGGAATAAATGAATGAAGAAAATGTTAATTATCTAATCATTTAGAATTTTTCAGATTATTTTATCGAAATAATAAACATGATAATGATTTTTGAAAAACGTCGTATTTTCAAAACACCTTTTTGGACTTTTCACGACAATAGTTCGAAACGTTCAAATTCAAGTAAAAATAAAATTTACTGTTTTGAATTTTTCCACCGTGCTGTGCAAAGTGCAAAATATATTATGAAACTACAATGTTTCTCAAAAATGAGTCCACATCACAAAGTGAATGTATAAGATAATAGTTAACCATCACGCCGTCTCCACGAAGGGGTATAAAGGAATAATGGATCGCCTCACTGTTCTTTCTCGATATATAGTACTTTTCTTGATTCCTCAACATTAATAAGACTCCTTACGTGGCAGACATTTAATATTTTATTGATTTAAGAGTGTCACGCTTTCCTCGGTCCTCTATTTCTTGTTTCGTTTACACCGTAATACACCGTATACTTTCTTCTGCATTCTTTTTTCATTCATTATTTCTTTATGTCCAAGCATTTCAATGACCCATTTGTTATTTTATTCAATTATTAAAAAAAAAATTGTGGTTACGAAAAATAGTCTTGTGTCTTAGACCGGTTTCGGAAGTTCGCTGCCATCTTCTGGCTAATGCTTTACATTTAAAGCTAATGCTTAAAATGTAAACAATCCCTGAAAATGTGTAACTTTAGTTTTGAATGATTTGTAAACACGAAAGTTTATTTTATATATATGAAATAAGATTATTTCGATACAATGTAACTACTTATGTCAAACAATGATTGTTTACGTGGGACATTTGAGTGCAGACTTAACGATTCGTCTGCCTAATAAACAAGTGATAAATGGCCTCCGATAGCCCTGAATGTCAAAAATACGCATCAATGTCTCAACCGAAAATGAACAATACCCCAATACAACAGACAGTCACAATAGTTTATAGTTTCGCGTCCAGAATCATGTAAATAGGTCGGTCATCGCGTGTACATTTATTTCACAATCGGTTCCGACAGATGCGTCCAACGTGGACTATAGTATACTATACAATATGGCATACATAATATTTTTAGGCTTGCAGTAGTTTAGCGTGAAACGTGTAGATTTTATGGTTGATTATACAATACAAAACTTTCATTTCCAATATTTTTGTTATTTTTATTATTTCTTTTTTCAATTCCTTTCCAATATGAATCCATTGAAACTGTATTAATATTTATTTTTAAGTGGATTTAGAATTTATTTTACAATCTCCAAACTGAGCAATAATAGCTCATTATTATGAGTATTTTGGATATACTTGAAATTCCAAGTGTTTAATTGCTTTCAAAATAATATTATGGATATATTTTGCTTCTATTCTATTTCGTACTCGCAATTGTAATGATAAATGATGAAGCATAAGTGTGCGTGTATTTTTTTAACTGCTTATATATTATATTAACCAAATCTTTTTATCGAAAAAACAAAACAATATAAACGAGGACAAGGAATACCAAACTTTTGCGGTTTTTCAAAAAGTCATTGAAATACTTTAAAGGATAATGTTACATTATTGTTAACATTATAAGTACCTACCTATCTTGTTAACCGCGGCCCTTCAGTTAAAAGTTTAATCTTCCTGATTTAACTTCGGAGGGACCTATTTCCTGAACCTTGTCCCTATTTGAGTTTAACTGTTCCCAAAATACGTCGGCGACCTTCACCGGCGCCCACCGCGGCTGCATTAACTGTTATGTTGCGGGACCTTGGGGCCTTCCTGATCTGACGAAATGGACTTAAATACAGTGACGTCAAAGTTCAAAACCGTTCCCAGCAATAATACATTACGGTTGGCTGAAAAAAAATACAAGACCAAATATAATACTGTAATTTCAAGAATTCCAATGCCATTTCATCTGTAAACGGTTGAAAACATTACTTTAATTTATCTGTATTGATATGGGCGATAGAATTTAAAATACTTCAAATATTTTTTAGTACTGGGTACAAACTTTTAAGATTGCATTGATTGCTAATATTCCACCAATCTTAAAAATATACCTACAACAGAGTTGCTCCGAACATCTTGGACTTGGTGAGTTAACGTCTCTACCTCACGGAGTCTCAGATTATCTTGGATTAAACTTGGATCTTCTGGTATACAGAGGTTCAGCTCTATTGGATATTTCTCTTACATCTGTTGGAAATATGATTGCTGGTCATTTTATGCGTGGGCTAGATTTGTCCCGGGGTGCTCCTTCGAAAGAAGGCAAGGGATGGGATGTGGAAACGTAAACTTATAAATTTTGACCACTTTAATTTGATAATGCCTCAACATTTAATTTGATAATACCTCAATTGCTTCCAATTGCGTTGTGGTTCAAGTCAAAGAAAGTGTTTAAAACATAAGATTTATATATTATATTATAGGTAAATTAAATAAAAAAAAGTTTTTCCATAATTCTGTTTTTTTAATATGAATTAAATTAACGAAATTTTTGAATAAAGTATACTTATAATGTGTGCGCACATTTGATAAAGCCCTAGCTGATCGAAGCTGCCACTCCAATAAAACAAAATAAACTTCAATCGTTTTCATCAACATATCTTCTTTTTCTTCTTTTTCTTCTTTTTGTCCTGTCACACCTCCTCCGGGGCCTCAAGGAACTTTCTCCACCCGACTCTATGGCATGCCTGATGCCTAACATCATCCCAAGTGAGGCCTGCTGCCTTAACTTCGTCCTGCAGGGCTCTTCTCCAGGTGACTCCAAGTCTGCCTCGCTTTCTCTTTCCCCCTACAGGGGACCAGTCTAGTGCGCCCTGAGCGATGCAGGCTGGGTTCCGTCTCAGCATATCATCAACATATATTATATAATAAATATTTAATACAATTTTACACCATTGTTCAAGAAGCAACAAATATATGACGACACAGTTAATATCGATAAAATCAAAATTATTATTTAACATTTTCAGTTCTCCAAATAACGTTGGAAAATCCATTGTCAGATATGTTTAGCTACTAAATCTGTTTTATCTTGATATGTATTAATATAAACATGTTGTGTTCGTGTAATGTATGTGTTCTGGTGATTGTGTTTTGTTCTTACATACAGATGTGTGTAGTGAACATGTAGTTATAATACTTATATCATGAAAACATTTTTTCTTTCACCTTGGAATGCCATATTTAGTAAACAGTCGAGTGTTGACACACTCAAACATTATACAAATGTAATAAATATTTACTCATTACGCTTCAATAAATTATAAATAATTAATCTATAGTAGACACGAAAAATATTGTGAAAACAAAACTCATGTTGAATTAAGTTTTCGGTTAATAAATATTATTAGTATTTCCATTCAATTATTTTTAGACGGAGTACTTGGAACAGTGATAGGTTGACAATATTACACAACAGATGTGAGAAAACATGTTATTGCAGTAAAATACGAATCGCATATTTTTATGGTTGCTTTACAAATAGCGTTTTTCAACACCGTTTTCTCAGTTATGGCTGGCCGCTAAGTAATAATTGTCAGTACAACCTCCACGGTGATTCATAAGTGATATATTCCAAATTTAGTGCATAGAATCGCTTGTTGAGTCGTATACCATATTAATAAGAATAAACTGTTTTTGCTAGTTTTTTGTGTGACAAAAAAGGCCTAACATTATTTAATATATAAGCAGAGCAGTAAGGATACTCTTCTCGAATAAAAATTTGAATTTGAATTTAGAATAATGTAATACTTTCCGATTTACCGTGTAAAATTGTTTGGCCATAAATATCATGGAATCTTAAACGGACAATTAATGAAATAAGACATTTCTTTCATATTTTGTTTTATTCCATTTGTTCTTCCGGTTTTGACCGGTTTCGGCAGCTCATTGCCGTATTATGACTGATCTGTCAGATTCAAGTTCAGCGTAATGCCGTAACTGATCTAAACCAAAATAACAAGTGGAATAAACGAAATATATAGGTACTATGATATAATAAAAATATTTATATTTTATTTTCATTATTTGCAACAATAATATTATCTAGTTTACGATTTAACTTAATATTTATTTAAATTATTTAATTATATAAGGTTTATTTTTCTTGGCTTGTGACGTATTTATGTTTTGTCAACTAGTGTAAGTACATAAGTATCGTGTTTATTGTTTTAAGCGCAGGGAACAATCCAACGATCCAAAACTTTTGTCAATTAGCAATGCGGAAACCAAAGTATTACATTAGTTATCAGAGGTCACCGCCGCAGAAGGTCGCTTCCTCTAACCCCTTCTCTGTCCTCAGCAACTGGCGGGTTTCCTTATCGTTACCACTTACACCATTTGGTAAAGCAATTTCAATGTATGGTGTTGATTATTGAAAATTGTTGGTAAAAGTTCATTGCAAATAACGAATAATAAAATAAATAAAATATTCCACTAGTTCATCTAATTCCGACCAGTTAACCGTCCTACCTTTGGGTAATTTTCCGAGATACGTGCAAAAAAGCAGGTTATTTTATTAATGAAATTTAAGGTGTATTTTTTATATTATATTTTTTATATTATATTTTTTATATTATATATTATATATATTAATTATATTTTTTTAAATTACGAAACGTCACATACTCGGCCGCACACTTCGCCTGCCCCTTGTAAAACTATCATATTTATGAAGACCTGTACTCGAGTGTTGTTTGCGCACGCGGGTATCCCTAAGAGTTTGTATATTTTAGGTACGTTACTTTTTCTCAAGCGCGTACGTGATACGGTATATCGCAGAATGGTACAGTCAAGGTGAACGTATCACGTACGTTCAAATACGTAGGGTGATTAAGGTAGCTCGCTGCCATTTTCTGGTATCTTATTCTTATACATATATACATGAATTTCTAGTAATGGACTTATTATAATATATGAATGTGTAATATATTATATATTCCAATGTATTTAGTAATTCTTCTCTCAGGTGAAATGCCTCGATACAAATTATTACGCTAATCATTTTGGAATAGTTTTCTTTTAACTGCGTAGTTGTAATATTTGGTCATCGTGATCCGTATTCTACTAGTTTATAACTATTGTGAGGTCAAAAAGGAACTAAGATAATTGTTTTTTTACATTCATCTGAGGGTGAGTGTTGGGCCATCATTCTGGCGATAGCGAATTTATTATTTTAACAATATGCGCCTCTTGATTTCTCTGAGTAAATAAATCGATTTATTATTTATTTTAGTATTGTAATGAAGTCAACACATAAACGATTTTTTTTCAAAGTTATTATTCCTAAGAAAGTTTTTATTTTACATTATTTTATTCTCATAATATCTTATTCATAAGCTTCAAGTTCGTACAAATGTTACAATGTAAATTGTTTCCAATAAGTTGTACATTTGTAGAACAATGGATGTTGAACATTATTTATTAAGGATTCGTAATCAGTTCCGAAGAACGAACAATTGAATACTATTTCCTTGGCAGAAACTTGCGGGTTGTGCTTATTCAAATTCAGAGAAATTCTTTGGATATTACGAATTAGAAATCAAACCAATTAGATTCTCAAAGCACGCGTAAATAGAAAGAGTAAGAAAAATTACTTTAAAGAAATATTATTCTTTTTCATAACGTTTACCTCCTACTTGAAGTAAGCCTTGGGCGATTCTATTTTTAAATGTTTATACACTACGGTTTCACTAAACTATATAACAAAACACAATACTCCTCTTAGGTAATTACTTCAATGGTTTATTTTAAATAATACATATGTGGATTCTCCAAACAATTCATGTAGTAACTACTATCGTAAAAACACAGTGTACTCTTATGACTTCAAGGTTATCCAAATAATCATACAACAAATAATAATAGAGGTATCATTCAAACCAGAACTTCTCAAATAATATATTTTTATTAGAATTGAATGTTGAAAAATATTTTATTGTACAAATTTTAAAAAAGAGATAGGGCGTCTACTATTCGAAACATGGTTTATAAGAAGTGTGAAAAATACTATGTTTTAAAAAAATTATTTAAATAAAAATCCACATTGTTCTCCACATTAAAAATATTTTTCAAAAACATCACTCCCAACATTTGAACTTGTTCCAGATAATGATATTTTATTGTCATTTTGGCTCAAATTATTATAGACACTTAAATATTTAAATCATTATAAAATTTATATACTCGTAGATGATTTTTTTTTGTTTCAACCTCTCACTACACATAAAATGAGGTCGATCTAATCAACAACAAGCAACTTCAGAAGTGTGGAAACCAGCATAAAGTTCAAAATCTTCGGCTTTAAAAAGCCATTACAATGACCTGCTGAAATCAGTCGTAACTATTTATAAGAACAAGTGGAATATTATAATACTAAATATTTACTGAAAACTATTTAATGTATTTTAGTTTCACACTGGTAAACAAATCCTGAAATAACTTATAAGTTTGTTTCGCATAGGTCCAATTCCAAAATGACAGAGGTTAAACTAAAAGCTATGTAACGGTTTTTATATTAAAAAAAAAACTAACTAACTAACCATCACGCCGTCTCTCCGAAGGAGTAGGCAGAAAGAATGGACTGCCACACTTTTCTTTCCTGACATATTTCTCTCGATTCCGCAACATTTATACATCGTGTCATGCACGCGCGTCGATTTCTCTGACTCCTTTCGTGGCCGACATTCAGTATTTAATTTATTTGATTGTGCCAGGTTTTCCTCGGTCTTACTCTATTTCTAGTTCCATTTACATCGTTAACATATTTTTTTAACCATTCTTTCTTCATTCATTTTTTCCATATGTTCAAACAATCTCAATGATTCTTTCATTATTTTGTTCATAACACCATCATTCGAACCGCATTCACTTCTTATATTTTCATTCGACACACCATCATACACAGAGTATCCACACATTCGTCTAAGAGATCTCATTTCTACTGCATTTATTCTATTTTTATCCTTCTTTTGCCAGTTTCATGCTTCGCTTCCATACATAAGGGTCAGTACAAGAACACCATTGTGCACTGATCGTATTTTTCAATATTCGTTAATATCATAATAATAATGATACATACCATAATTTCCAAAAGTCTTGATGCTTTTAATCCCAGTTGTAGACCCAGTTTGGCCCTACCACAAGCCCCTAGATATTCAACACCTGATGAAAGAATTCTCATCTTCCGTATGATTGTACCGCCGCGCCTCCAGATGGAGCCAGCGCCAACTTTGGGAATCTCTGGTTTCGGTGAATAAAAATAATGTCCCCTGCTAAACGGCAGCGCTCGGATCAGCTCAGCGCCGACCTTGGGGTAATGTAAGTCTCATTAGAAGACCGTGAATAATTAATTATATCTAGAAGACCTTGATTGGGACTATCGTGTATATTAATGCGTCCATTCAGACACGCCACACACGCCCGAGCCGGACTCTTCCTGGCGCATGGCGGGTGGGATCCGCGCCGCGCCGCGCCTCGACTGCAGGCCACTCGCGGCGGCCGTAATCTGCGATTGATTCATTGCGCGCTACTATTCTATTCACTACTCTATTAAGAAGACATCTTAATGCTATTTTACTGACGTTTGCGTGATGCAAATAAATACACGTTCGTATTTTTATACTTCATAAATACTTTTATGCAAAAACAGAGATTGACGGATCCGGTAACATTCCGGTTTAAGAATAAAATGATAAGCATTAAAACTACGTACCTACTAGTCATTTAAATTATATATTATATTGAAAATTACTATGTTGTCAATTAAAATTTCTTGCCTTTGATAATATAATAATAATAATACAAAAAAATGACGATATTTTCCTTAAATATATTTATCTCTCTTTTAGGTAGTTCAAACTAAATAATAATTAAATAAAACGATGTTTTTTAACTACTTCCACTTTTGTCTTTATTAAGACAGCGACTGGTTTCGCCAGACTCGCTGGCATCGACAGACTGGTGGTAGACCAGATCCCATCAAGAGATTCCAGTAAAATCATTTGAGTTCAAACTAACTTCGGTAAATCTAAATATTTTAGTAAAACAATAAAACTGGCAAAACAACAATTTATTTGCACATTGTTTTATATTAGATTGGGCCTATACTTATATATTTATCACCACCAGTTGCAGAATTTTTTTTGACACCACCATTATAATTATACTTTCTTAAATCGACGAGTTGTTACCTCCAAAATATACTATGTACAAACCATAATACATACAATTTGTTTTATCTATGGTAAATGAAAAATAAAATGTTCGCATATAATGGCAACTTCTACATATGTATAAAAAAATTTATATAACTTACCAGCTAAGAAAACAAATATCATTTAATTGAAAAAATTATATGTGTAATTTTTTTATTATAAAATTCTACAACCGGAACCCATATTCCTCGCGAATTGTGGATTCAAATCTCGCGGCAAAATAATATTTTTTTGATTTTTACGATAAACGTTCACATACGTGTATGATTTCTTGATACTGTACTGGAGACTTAAAATAATTTAACTTTTAGGTAATAGTAATGTTTTATAGGCTGAATTGTCCTATTTACTATCTATCATATCTCCACCATACACACGGAGTCACTATAGAGACACTGCATCTATCATACACACCGAAAGTCCGCAGTTTAAATTATCCCGTAATAATTGTAATTATAATTTGAGTGCAATCATATTCCGAGTACGGTACACAGTATTACAGTATTAAGTCTTTGTACACAAGTCTGGTTTGTGTATCGCGAATATGATATAACATAATTATTTAAATTTTCTTTCTAGTAAATACGTTCAGATTGTTTCCGGGTGGAGGCGACCTTCGACTGAATTATTGTTAATGGGGCCTTGAATAGTCGATAAACATTTTCCAGGTTTTGTTTTGCGATTGCTTTTAGATTTTACATCATATCCACGAATAAATCCAACTATGCATAATCTCCTAATTCGTGCTTGATAAAAAATACGCAATAATAAAAATAGTTTATTTTAAACACACAGCAAGATCCCGTTATCGATATTATCGACCGATCGTTCAGTGTGAAAAAAATCGCATATTACATTAAGTATCATTTAAGGGATTCGGTCTTGATAGTGAAGTACATATGTCTATTATCAATAGTCAAATGTTATTTTGTTCTTATAATATCGTAAAATATATAACTTGATATCAATTCATCGGGCTCTGTTACATGTTGCTTCTGTAAATGACGTTTCGGAGACGCCTTCTTTGTCTTATACCAAGATGTACCCAAAGTAACCGCTTAATAACTAAGTTTATATAAAGTATGCACTTTGACTAATCAGAATCTTTTCACATAATACGTTATTCTTTAGCAAGTTGTGGTCCCCAAGTTACAAAAAAAGAATACGCCGAATTTTGGTGAAATTATAAATATTTTAACATAAACATTAAACTAAAACATTAAGAGCTTAAATTCTTTGATTCCTTCAGCCACGAGACTTTGATAGATAATGAAAAGGCACGAAATATAATCAGTTGACTTCCTTTAGATTAGTTTTTAATAATATTTCAACGGGTATTCTTACACTGCGTAAGAATTTATCGCATTTGACCGCATGGTCTCCATGAGACCTGGAGGTGAGGAATGGAAGGCGGACCATTGTAATCCAATGCGAATGATATTCAATTCAACGCTTTATTTCTGTGAGTCAGTTATCGAGAAGAGGTGACACAGAGGACACTCTTATGTGCCATACGACTTTGTCAAATTGACATTCATGAAAAATTACTAATAAACATTCATTTATGCACATAAGTAATGATATACATATACAACATGTGTATGTGTGGTAATGTAATGTGGAATTTCGTTTTAAAAAACAATCTTCTTACCATAAGATATTCTAAAATGTAATTACTACTTTAGAAATGGATGAATATCGGATTTATACACTTGGTGAAGATTTCTTGTATTTAACATTGAAGAATGCGTATGTTACGTTTTCTGGACATTTATGATATGAATATACCATAATAGGAGGAATATACCTATAAAACTTTCAGGAAACTACGAGTATATTAAATATTCAATATTGAATTTCACATTATTGTTCAAGCAAAGAGTTAATAGTTTTAACGTTACTTATCATTTCAAAACGAATATCTTTATCAATACTAATGAAAACATTTGTTTTCTAGAAGTTTATGGGAATAACATGTTTCGCCTTTCTAAGGCATTATCAAAATTATTGATGTTGTTGATTGAAATTTCTCGGTAGAAGTTCATCGTAAATAATGAAAATAAAAATAAAAATTTATTAAGAATTTTTCTGTTTATTTTTAGTGTAAAATCTACTTATTAATTTTCGTCTTCGACCGGTTTCGGCAGCTCGCTGCCATCTTCTGGTACCTACATCAAACTTTGTTGTCCATTGTTGTCCAAATATCACTCCCGTAAAAAAAAACACGGTAACAACTCAATCGTATTAAATATTTAATATGGAGTTTTATATCATTGTTCAAGAAACAATGAAAATATTTATATTTGATTAACGTTACATATTGGTTGTAGTTTGATTTAATACTATTTAGTTTAAAAACCACTTAAAATATCTCATATACGTTCGAGAGGCAACCATGACTAATTTTGGAAAAAATAATAATAAAAAATTAGTAAATATAGGTTGATCAATCAGAAAAAAATTAACGATAATACTCGTAAAACATTTTGAGATAACATCGATATTGCACGAAGAAAATAGAAGTTACGATAATACGAGTATATAATTAAATGTACTTGTAAATTACTATACGAGTACTTGCTTTTAGTCGGCATGCAATATCCACTTGTTTTGGATATTAATTTTGGCATTGCGGAAAGGTGACGGAATGTACTGTGAAGGTGATGATAATCGGTATCAGGAGCCCAGAGCAGACGGGAGGTGACCGCGGCTGCGGCGATCATTGCCAAGGTCGAATTGATAAGAGTGGTGATGCGCGCAATAGTCTGTATACTGCGTGTCGCCGCATACTGCCACGCGATGCATGTGCTCCTGGTGGATTTCTTTTTTTAATTTCCGATAATTGCAATACATTTTGATTTTTTACTAATTTGTGCGCTTTACATATTAAAACTAAATTTTATATACACACACTGATGAATATCCGTACGTTTGCTTTTCATATATTGTATAATATTATATTTTCCTTATACTCATTAAGAGACGACAGCAAGAGAAACAGGAAGGCTTTTAAAAGGCACTAGCAATTTTATTATTATTTTTAAAATTAATTTGAAGAGGAGTCGGAGAAATCGACGTGCGTGCATGATGTGTGAATACTGAGGAATCGAGAGAGGTATGTCAGGAAAGAACAGTGTGGCGGTCCATTATTTCTGCCTACCCCTTCGGAGAGACAGTCTGAAGGTTAGTTAGGTAGTTATTTAGTTAGTTAGTTGGTTTGTTAATTTCTTAGTTATCTAAGGATTTCACATAGATTTACCTACTGCTAGAACATGAAAAGTTCTGATTTTTAAAACTCGCGAAAGAAATCTTTACTTTTGGCGATTGTGAGTAAATATGACAGATTGTTGGTTACTACAGATTTCAATCTGTCTAACACTGATTCCATAAAATTGTGAGCCCTTGGCTTTTCGTAATGATAATATTTATTCAATTTATGATTACGTATTTTTTGCACGCTCTGCTACTAGCGCTCACACAAGATACTAATTAGTATCGTTTATAAATAATCAAATTGGTAATGTATTCAACCAATTTTGTTTATGTGTACATACGAGTAGATCATCCTCGTTGTGTTTCAATAGGACGGTAACCACGTACACAGACGTACAATATTAATCAGTTATTAACATTTTCGGGGAAACCGCTTGACATTAGCGCGTCCTCATCGGCGCAAGGTCAGCGTATTGATAATATTTAATCTGCGTGCTATTTGGTATGAATTATGCCTGTGTAGTGGTGCATACCTTCGGAGATGGGTATTGTTTGGTCGTGCCAACATCGTACAGCTCCAACTAGGGGGCTCCATTGAATTAAAGTCAACATAAGGTTTTATTAAAATATCATTATGAATGACTAATGGTTTACAGATATGGTTTAATATTTCATTCATTTACAGTATTCAATTACCATACTATCTTCATCAATGCATATTTCAGAAATAGAACATTGATTTTCACATCGAAAGCATTTATATCGAAAAAAACATTTTTTCTCAAAATATTTAAATTATTTCATGGAATATATTAATTTGAAACTGTTTCGCCAATCTATGTTGGCATCATCAGGTGTTACAAACAACTGATTGTTTAATACATGAGTACAGGTAATCCCATACTCAATGTCATTGCGCATATCGAAATGGAATTAAAATTGATTTGGACAGTCTTTAATATCAGAATAACAGTGGCGATGAGGTTCGCAACCCATCACACCGCGTCTCTCGCGGGGCGAAAAGAGAAGGATGGAGTGCCGCATCAGTAAAAATGTGACAGTCCATTCTTTCTGCCTACCCTTTCGGGGAGACGGCGTGATGGTTAGTTAGTTAGTTAATATCAGAATAAATGACAACAGGACAAGAAATGTAAGTGAAATTTATAAAACTATTTTAATATAACTTTTTTCCTAATCTTTTGTCGACTATACAAAATCTAAAAGGGAAGTGAGCGAGATTTTTAATTAAAACCAAAATTAGTTAAAAAAAAGTTTCGTTCAGGTAAAGTAATTGTGGTAATAGACGTGCGTGCATGGCGCAAGAAGAAGCGAGAGAAGTATGTGAGGAAAGAACAGTGTGGCGGTCCATTCTTCTGCCTACCCCTAGCGAGATACGGCGTGATGTTTAGTAAGTAATTATAGTTTTAAAAAATTCAATTATTATAAACAAAAGGAATAAAACATCTTCCAATTAAATATTTATCTAGTATGTTTGAGATTTTAGAATATCTTTGACATATGATATATAAATTATAAATAATAAATGGGTGGTTTAAAGTTATTTTCTTTATGCGGTAACGGCGTCATGGTCTGTAAGTCAGCTAGTCCTTGGGGTTTAAGGACGAAGGGCGATGACCCCATCCTGCTGGCGCATGCGTGCGTATCCTGGGTAACCTTGGAGGACTAACCCTTCGGACTTCTTGCCCAAATTAAATTAACCCTTTTGGATCCGAAATCACGTATTCAATAAAAACATATAAACATCCGAAATCTACCAATTTCGTTGACATTAATTAAACATTTTTAATAGTTGCTCTTGAAGTATGCTTATTAACGATAATGCCCATAGAAAAATATGTTTAACATTTTAAATATTTTAAAAAATTCCAAAACTAAAATTTTCAACATCTTTTGAAAGAATTTTAATACAAAATGTAATTAAACGAAGACTAGAGATATGAAAAAAATCAATAAACAACTCTACATTTAATATGTATTTAGTTTCCTTCGATGTAAATATGTGATTTATTTGTTCCCCTCATTGTATCTTCACCAAATAATAAATACCGAGTTGTTCTTAACTTGTTCAGATAACAAAGTTTACAAATTGGCGTCACTGTTTTACGACCCTTTGTTGACAAGGGTGACCTCCGCTAAGGGCAAACAATGAATGTGTACACGAATAAAATGGCATACGCATATAAATGTACTACAACTATGTATCATAGTACTTGTATATTGACTCCTTAAGTGTATCACACCTCACCGGTCACTATATATTACTTTTCATCTCATATCATATATATTACTGTACGTTAATTTGAAAGCATAAAGTAGTACAATCTTTTTCTTCTTCGATGGTCCTACAGCCCATATCGAGCCTTAGCCTCCATTATTCCTCGCCTCCAACTCCTCCTGACCTCTGCTTTGACCATCCAATTTGATATTCGTAACAATTTCGCTGCATCTCTCCCAACTTCATCCTCCCATCGTAGCCTTAAATACCATTATTTACACTCAACACTTTTACTATAATTCTTTGACGAGGATGGACTGTTACGCCGTTCTATCCTGACGTATCTTCAATATTCACATACTGTTACCCGTACGCTCGTCGATTGTTCCAAATTCGAATGTGTTTCCAAGGCTTCTTCAATTTTGTTCACAACTTGTATACAATTTATTTAATACTATTTCCCATTGTCTTCATTCTATGTAAAAAAAAAATTATCTGTCTTACTTTTCTACGACACGTTTTCTTTCTGCAGGTTCTTCGTAGTGATATTTTTCTAGACCTTCTTCTTCTTCGTTTTTTGCCGTCTCTCCAGAGCTGGATGTATACCTATTTAAACGTTTTTCATGTTTCTATATCCCATGTGACTTTCATCCATCTTTTTCTACACCATTTGTCCGATTTTCAGATTTCTGTTGGCAGCTCCTAGTTTCAACTTCATAAATAATGTAAGGCACTAGAAATGCAGAGTTCTTCAATTTCATACTTTCCAGGATTATGATAGTAGCTTGTGAAAACACTAATTGATTTAACCGATACTAAAAAAACGTATTTTTTTATGAATTAAAACACTATTTTTTCCATGAATTAAAACACTATTTTTTCCACACTATTTTTTTTTTGAGTTTATTTTTCTCGACATGTTTCGAAGGCTTACACCTTCATCATCGTCCTCCCGATGATTCTCGAGAAAAGTTTATCAGGAAAGAACAGTGTGGCGGTCCATTCTTTCTGCTTACCTCTTCTGGAAGACGGCGTAATAGTAAGTTAGTTAGTTAGTTACTTGTTATTGCTACTGATGTGTGTATTGATAGGTGAACCAAGATGATGAAATTTCATTTATTATTCTCCTCTAAGTACCCCTTCTCTCGCGAACAAGCGTATCGACGGAAACCATAAAGATAATAATTAACAATCAAACAAGACGAACCCGAAACTTAACCGAGATATTATCATATTATTATTATGTGTTTGACTTTAATTTTAACCTTAACAAAGGCAAATATCCTTCTCGTCCTGCGAAAGGACGATGAACCCCGCGGTCAAACGAATACGCACGCATGCGTGTTGCCGGCCACTCACACTGACACACTCACGCTGGCGCTGGTAGGGATGTGGTCTCGAATTAAACTATTCGATACTTATTCAAAGTTTTAATTAATCAGCATTTAGGTGAAACTACACCCGAGGTATTGAACAGCACAACTCGTGCCCTATCAGAATTGTTGATATTTAGCAAATATGTATAGTGTTGACTAAAAATATATTAAGATTTTCTGCTTAATGCTTACAAATAATCTTAATGGATGACGCTAGTGTAGATATACCTAAAAAATGTGAAGTTATTTAAAAATAGTAGCATATAATATACAAGTTCCAAAAAATTGTCAGACGTGGTGGTCGTAAGAATGGCGCAATGGGGAATGTTGTTAACATAAAGTGATCGCTTAACCCAACCAATGGCAGGTCATAAGTCCTGTAAACGCCTCGACTACCATATTCTGTTTCCAAAAAAAAAATTACATCTTCGTCTCTATTGAGATACAATTAATCCTTAAAAATATATCTCTAATTGATTTTATCGCTTCAATCAGACATGTATGATTTCCTCATCCATTTATAAGATAAATCGGGTGATGCTCTAGGGGATAGAACGCTTGGCTTCTGATCAAGGGGACTTGGGTTCGAGCCTGGACACGACCAGATTCCTTCGTCATAATAATGAGCTATTTTCTGCTCACATTGAAGATTGTAAAATAAATTCTAATATCATTGATTTAAATCTTTGGATTTAGTCTTTAAAAAAAAATGGTTCACGTATGAAAGTGAAGCATGGAATTGGCAAAAGAAGGATAAAGGTAGAATAAATGCAGTAGAAATGAGATCTCTTCGGTAAATGTGTTGTAAATATGTATTATATATACAATATAAACATATATCATATGATAGAGTGACAAATGCAAATAGAGTGTACGCAATGTAGAATGCACATTTTCGCACGAAGCGCGTAATTTATGATACGACGTTCATAGATATATATTAATGTATTAATTATGATTTGTTACCCTGGTGAATTTCAGTTTTCAGGGAAACCGATGGTTGGTGTTAGAATACAAAATAAAATATTTTAGTGTTTAATTTATTTTTAGTATAATATTGGTAAACAAGCTGAGGATTTTATCTTATAGATCAACATCAAAATTCAAGTATTTAAATTGGTTAGAAATTAATTAAATGTTTTTAAAAAAATACATAAGTATAATACGTATATTTAAAAAAAAGGTATTCGATACCTCGCCGACTTGGATTTCAAGTGGAGAAAGAAGCCAAAGAGCCGCCTTCGAGAGATGTAAAATTCGTTCGAAGTAACAGCAGTCACGGTGGGCGGGGGTAGGTGGAAGGAGGGTTACCTTGGGATTCTGCGTGTCCGCTGGAGCTTCAGCCATATACTCTTCTACTTCAACATCTATACACTACAATCCTGCGTTAGAGGAGACCGGGGGAACGAGATCAGGCAAAATTTATGTTTTAATAAGGATTCTGATTAAGATTCGCGCCAAAATTATAATGTATCAAAAAGCATATTATGAAATACACAGGTAATCTTGGTGTTGTTGGTAAAATGATTAAATCCTAACATCTGTCAAAACTGACCATATTTGTAAACAATTTTATTATGAATATTTGTGAAATGTATACTTATATCTGTATACGAATCCTGGATTTTCACCTGTGGGGGAGTATATATACAACTTCCAAAAATGTATCATGCATGATCATAATAACAATGGTGGAATGGGGAATGTTGTAATTACATAAAGCGTGCGCTTAACCCAACCAATGACAGGTCATAAGTCCTGTAAACACCTTGATCATCCATATTCAGTTTCCAGTTTGTTTCTTCGTCTCTATTGAGATACAATTAAAAATTTAAATTTTATTATGTTTTAAATATTTATATAATATCACTGATGAAGGGCTGGTTAGTCCGAATCATGTTTGATATATTATTTTTATTTTATTTTTATAATAAATGTGAGTGTTGAACACAAAATGTATAAAAAAGAAACATTAAACATCTACAACACAAAGTTATGGCGAACAAAGAAGAAAAATTATTATATCCTGTTCAGAACTAGTGCATGAAGTTTGTGGATAAAACAAAAAAAATTGTCCTTTTTTATATGCTTTGTATATACAACACTAACTTTAAAAAAATAATATTAAATATCAGACATGTTTCGGACAACCGGTCCTTCCTCAGTGATAATATAAAGATACACATTTAAAATATTATAAAATATTATCAGTTTAGACAGATGTTATAAAGATAATCAAATAAATTTAACTTCAAGTCCAATCTTTGATTTATTTCCTTTATTGTTATATAATATTTGTTATAACAAAAGCATAAACGTTCCAAAATAAATCTTTATAACATCTGTCAGAACTGATCATATTTGTAAACTATTTTAAATATGTGTCTTTATAATATTACTGAGGAAGGACCGGTTGTCCGAAACATGTCTGATATTTCATTAATTTTTTAAGTAAGTGTTGTATATACAAAGTATATAAAAAAAAGAAAAAGACAAATAAAACATCTACAACACAAAGTATGGCGAACATAGAACAAAACATTATTTTTCACGTCTTTCAGCCTTCCTCTTCGGGAAGATGACATGGTAGTTAGTTAGAGCTATGCGAGAATTACCGTTATCTTTGGTGTATTACATTTCATTATATTTAGATGGTAAAGGTTTACTGTTCCGAAATGTAGAAATTATAATAAAATTTTTGGGATTGTTGAAATTATATATAAATACAAATAATTTAAAGCTACTGATTTACTTAAGTAAATTATCTATATATGTGGATGAAGCTTTGACGCCCTGAAACTTAAATTAAATAAAAATTAATTTAAAATACTTGTGTGAGCTTTTAACACCGGTTTATTAACAATAATTTCTTTTAAATCGGTGTTAATACAATGGTGTTTTACATTATTTTTAATAATGACACACCAAAAATTAAGTACTACATACAAAAGTATGAAATTACATAGTTTAGGATATGCACGTATTTAAAAAAAATACAATTAAATTAATTAATTATTAAATTCATACAAGTGATATGTATGTATGTTTGAATATATAAATTATCTTTTATTATATTATTTAAAAAAAAACTAATAAGCTTTTTAAAAACTTTGAATATACAGACGTACTTATTGTGTAACCTTAATAGGTAACTGGTATATGAGTGTTTTGAATTGATATTTCTAATTATTTTTTTGTGGTGTTCATTATGGTAAAATACCATATCCTTTACAACAGATTTGAATAGACGTGTATATTTTGGCGTCCAATAAAAAATCATAAAGATAAAATATAAGTCATTATATTATCGCATGATTTAATCAGCAATAAACATATACAACAACATTCATCGTGATGTATCAGGCAAAATATTATATTATTATAAACTAAAACATATCATACACGGAACCATATTTAGTTTCAATATCATTAGAGAAATATTATTCGTCTGATGTTTTAAATAATTTCGTAGAACCTAAAAAAAAGTAAAACGAATTTATTTCTTTAGAAAATTCTATTATCCGTAGAACACAATCCATCACGGGTTCATTTAATATATCAAACAACGAAAATTAATGTACGTATTTTTCAAATAAAAATCGACCATAAATCTCAATTTTCATTCGGTGTTTTCCAAATGAAAGCGTGGACTCATTACGAGAATTTATAACCTTTCGTACGCACTCCCCCCACCTCCTCTGGCGTGCCCTTCGAGTCACCCTTCCCCCTGACCTAGATCAAGGTCACCCCCTTCCAGCCAATCAGGTGCCCCCAACACTTCGTGGGAATCCGCTCGCTTCATTTGAATTAGGAATAAATTTATTTTTTTTACTTTCCGAACGCTCCCATTGGTCAGGGATGCTTCAAAATTTGAAAGGGGATTTTTAAACTTTTTTAGACGTGTCTGTCTTCGAGTCTTGACTGCGGAGGCTGGGCATCGTTCTGTTTTTATTATTCTCTCAGCGTTGCTCTCCAATTCAATAAGAAAATGGGTTGAACAAACCACGATGTGCATGGAGGTTATATAGATTATTCGGCTCCAAGTTGAGATAAATGCCATGTATTTGATCAAAGAGTTTATTTTTTAATTTAAAATGACACGTTTTTGTGAATTTAAATACTGTCTTCTTCTTACTTAATTGTGAATACACAGGGTTATTATTTTAAGGTTATTAAACATTTCCTCAGTATTTCTGAAATAATAAAAGATTTTCAAGATTTCAGGTTAATTCGAGCATAAATACACTTAATCAATACTTTTTAGTTTCAAAATTTACATCCAGCGGTTATCTACAATGTGCATAAATGATGCAAATGATGGCCAAGAATAAGAGTCCATCAATTAAAAATCATTCGTACTAAATATACTCTTGTTCTATGTTACGATGTGTTTCGCTACTATTTTAGAGGGCAAATAAGATTTTTATTATTGCTTTTTTTAGGAAGCATGACAATCAATAATTTATGAATTTAATGAAAGAATACAATTCTCTAAATCTAAGAAACGGTTCAAAAATATTCGAAACTTATAAAATATACTAAGAATAAATAAGTGAAGCATGGAACTGGCAAAAGAAGGATGAAAGTAGAATAATTGAAATAGAAATGAGATATGTTGACGAATGTGTGGAAAATCTGTGTATGATAGTGTGTCGAATGAAAATTAAATAAGAAGTGAATGTAGTGCAAATGAAAGTGTTATGAACAAAAAAAATAAAGGATCATTTAGATGGTTTGGACACACGGAAAGAATGAATGAAGAATGAATGATAAAGAAATGATGTGTAAACAATATAAAAGGAACTAAAAAAAATCATATACGTGGCAAGTCGAAATCAAATATTGAATGTCAGTTATGTAAGAAGTCGGAGAAATATAGTACATGACACGATGTATGAATGTTGAGGAAGCGAGATAAGTATGTCAGGAAAGAACAATATTGCAGTCCATTATTTCTGCCTGCCCCTTCGGATAAACGGCGTGAAAGTTTGTTAGTTAGTTAAATATACGGAATTATTTACGTTTTTTAGACGTAATTGTGTATTGAAAACTGAAAATCAATATTCCTTTTTCCGGAGAAATAAATGAACTAGCCTCAATATCCAAGAGCGTAACAGCCCAATAATTGTACCGAGCGAGATACAATGTAAAAAGAAATTGCTACAGTTGACCTCGCGACCTTTCGACCTCAAAGCTTGGCCAGCCGGAGGGAAATCTTGGAAGAGATCATTTGTAGATGAATTTCATTACGTTTTCTCTCTTCCAACTTGTTGGTATTCAAACTGGAAATGGCAATATTTTGATAATGGCCTTCAAACCAAGTTGAAGTAATCCGAGTAAATATGTATTTCTTCTTCTTATAGGTCTGAGGACCTGTTATTGGTTGCATCTCCGTCCTCCTGGGTAGTGGACGGCCAACTATCTCGGCCGCGTGGTCGAGAACACTCCGGTAAATATTGTGTAATATTATTTATTTATTTTTATTGATCATTTACCAAGTACTTGGTTTTAATACTTCCCAACTGGGGTAACCGGTCTAGGGAGGCAGGTATTAAAATATTGTATTAATTTTAAATATCCTATTTGCAAGACTAGCGTAACCATTATAAAAACATAAAGTAGGAACTAAGGTGTTTTGGGAATGTGGAATCATAATGGAAAAAACAAGTATATGAGAACTGACAGTAAGGTCGGAATTTATAAAACACTGACATATAGCATTGAGACCAGAGCGGATACCACAAGAACGATGGCTAAAGTACGGGTGTCAGAGATTAGGACGCTGAGGATGATAGCAGGAAGGACTATTCGCGATAGGGTGAGGAACACGGCCATTCGCGAGATCTGCAAGGTGGAGGATGTCGTGAGATGGGGCAGACAACGCAGAAAATACTTGAATGCGAACGTGTAGAGGATGGATCCCACCAGAATCCCACACGCTGTGGCGCATCAGATTCTTGCCGGCTGCCGTCCTCCCGGAAGACCGCCGAAGAGATGGAGAGATAGCCGGGAGTCAACCTCCCAAGAGAGGCCAGCCTGATTTCAGGAACAGACCAAAGGTCTACAAGAAGAGGAAGAAGAAGAAGAAGAATAAGAAGGAATCATAATGAAAAAAATCATTACGAATGCCGAAGAAATTGCTACCAAATAAAACTAATTATCTGTTATTTTCCGGATCAGTACAATCGACATTGTAACTATTATGATGAATGAACTTAAATAAGTATTCTCTAGTATAAAAAAAAACTATCGCCAAGAATTTCCATCAATGGTAGGTACTAGGATTTATTATTTAGGTGGCCTCCCGACACTTCTGTTATTTTTTTGGAGTATTCTGGGTGCTCATCTGGTACTGCCCTATCTTGCTATATGTCCAGCCCATTGCCACTACAATTTGGCTGTACTATCTATTATGTCGGTAACTTTGCTTAGGCAACTTATTTTTTATTTGATCTCCAAGATTCACGCCGAGCATGGATGGTTGTGTGCATTTTAATTAATGGACACTTTTTTCAGTCTTAAGTAATTATATAATATTTTCGGGCTTTTTCTCTTCCTTGTCCGTTGGCTCGGAAACCAATATAAAAAGCTCCGCGTTTGATTTTTGACACATTTGATAATTATTTAAAAAGACGAAATTCGTTAAAAAAGTGAAATCACTCCCATAAAATAATTTAACACTTCTAGAAAACGGACGTTTTCATCAACATTAAATAACTAATTATTTCTTACAATCAGACAAGATCTGTGAATTACGCTGATTCCATATCTAAATAAAAATGAAACTGTAATATCTTAACATGGTGGTGTGTGCGTCCAAGAGAGTAATAAATATTATATGTATGTGTAAACATATTGCATTACAGCTGACGTCACATGGCATTCATATTTTTTGTATAGAATCGAGAGTGAAAGGTTAATTTCTCGGCCGGAGGAGTTGCCAAGAGCCAAAAGTGATGTAAAGCATAAATTCATATAGAAAGATGGAGAAAGTCTTCATCGAATGTTCTAGAATCTATCAGATGTACGTACTTACATTGGATGATCATATTATCGGGAACAAGTAAATAACGCATTTTTGTATTTTTAGCATAGGGGAAAAGGTTCTGTTGATTTTTCATATTGAGCTAAGTAATATAAAATTCAATGGAATATAATAATAATTATACAAAAAAATTCTCATAAATTATTAATTTGATAAACGAAGAAAAATAGACTTCTAAACTTCTAAGAAACCGTCGCTGTCGAAATAAAGACAAATGTGGATGTAGTTATTAAAAAAAACATCGTTTTATTTAATTATTATTTAAATTAAGCTTCTATCGAGAGATTTCAGTTACATCATTTGATTATTCTAAAGATATTGTTTAGATGTAATAGCCACATGAGCTGAACCTCTGTAAGCCAGAAGATCCAAGTCCAAATTCAAGTCCAAGTCCATGTCAGAATGAAGGATCAATATTCAAAATCAGAGTTTTTCGAATTCGTAATTTAACCCATCCGTCACAATTCCTCAACGGTTTCAGCCAGACTGCATTCACCATATTGGTTTTTAAAATAAGCATACTGAATTACTAAGACTGTTAGTATAGAATACTGAATGTTCAGTATAGAATACTGAATGTTCAGTATAGAATACTGAATATGCGATCAAGATACATATTTTTCTTTTGTCGCAATACTCGTGACTGTGGGCCGTATTCGTCCAGTAGACCATCCACCATGCTTTTCATGAACTCCTGTCACCTGTCAGTCTCCAGGCTGCAGCTATTGAGAGGCTAATTAACGCCCTGATTCGATCGGACCAGCGACATGGTGACCGTCCTTGTGGCCACTATCTCTATCTTTTTATACTTATTATGGGC
Organism: Lepidostoma basale; assembly: GCA_022606425.2. Classification (NCBI taxonomy): domain Eukaryota; kingdom Metazoa; phylum Arthropoda; class Insecta; order Trichoptera; family Lepidostomatidae; genus Lepidostoma; species Lepidostoma basale. Next base: position 1,665,136 of record JAHDVF020000734.1, on the reverse strand, counting down.
TTTGGGAGTTGTCCTGATCTCTTCGGGCTATGTAGCACACAATCGAGACACTCACCTTGATGCCCAGCTGGTCAAGGATCTGGTTAGTTTTTCTCGGCGTCCAGGGTATGCGCGGTTTGCGTCGCCACGACCATATCTTAAAAGCATAAATTTTGGATTTTCGCATAGTTCAAGACTTGCAACCATTACGGAATATGGAGAAGACAAGGGTTTGCTTCTTGTTTTATCTTGGCCTTATTATATTAATATTCATTTTTTGTCATATCTTGGGGAGTTTTGTTTGCAGTTTTAGCCATCTGGGCTCTGGGCCGAATCTCTTTCTTATTGGAAAATATAATAATAGGTATATTACTTTAAACTGAAAATCATTGGTTTATTAAAAAAAAACAGTTTTTCCAAGCAATATGAAGTCTTTAAACTCACATATCTCCAAACTGTATATTTGCACTTGTTTCGGTTTTACACTCACGGTGCGATATATAGGATAAAAAAAAAATTGATTTCGGATTTTAGTGATAATAATATACAATTTTTTATTCTTTGGCTCAAGTTTCAGTATAAACTCTCCGTTTCAAACATTTACCCCTGTTAAAATAACAATTGACTGTACTTTATTATTAGTAACAAATACAGTTTTCTATATATTTCTATATCTATATCTTCGTGTTATAGCAAAACATCAAATTGCCATTTATTCACAAAAACTGATATAACGTGAATCAGTATTATTATAAAATGTTACTTTGTTTAGTTTTACAATAGGTAAGGCAGAAAAAATGGACCGCTACTCAGTTCTTTCCTGACATACTTCTCACGCTTCCACAACATTCATACATTATGTCTTGGACGCGCGTTGATTTGATCGAGCCACGTTTTCTTCGATCTTCCTCTTATTCTAGTTCCGTTTACGTCGTTTGCATATACTTCTTTTACCATTTTCTGTTAAAGAGAAAAATAAAAGTCAGCTTAACATAGATCTAATAAAATGAGCCGCAGTTGTAGGATGTACGAGTAGGTAGGCGATCATTAACTAGCTAGTGAGAGTTTTGCAGTGCGCGGGTTCAGTGAACGAATTTTGTCATCGCGGATACCCCGGGCCAATCGATACACTCGCCTACAGAACGAAAGCGTACTTTATCTATGATCATTATTTTTTAAGCGGTTATTCAACTGGGACTGAGGTCGAGGAACATTCTTCTGCGTTTATGTAACCTGCAGTCCAAGAATGTTCGGCAAAAAGCGGCCCGCGGATTTTTTTTTGCCAAAGGTGAAAATACTCTCAAAACAAAAACAGAATTCTCCACAGGTCAACGATCCTGCTCATGTGCTTTCTACATTTTTGATTGGTGCAATTTTCAAATTAATTTTTGATTCATTTGCGCCACAATGCTCCTTGCGAATTGGTTTTTTATTCTCTTTTATACGTTTTTTTTATTTACATATATTAATATAGGTTCTGAATTGAAAAAATTAATGATGCATTGATTCGTTGGATTGGTAGTTACGTTTACTATTATTTAGTTAAATTAAACTGGACGTCATAGCGGCACGAGCCGAATCGCTTAACACATGCATGATATGGAAAAGGAGACAGATTTGGAAAGTTCGTGGGTCATTTACCTCTGTTCTCTTCTCATCTAGGTGTAGTTATTTGAGTGTATTTCTTAATTGTATAATATTTATATACAACGTACAACTGTAAAATATTTAAATACAATTGTTTATTTCATTATTCTATGTTTGTTTTACAACACATGTCGATAAACAATCAACATTATGATAATAGTGATAAATCCATCATCCTCTTCTTCTTATATTGGCGAAGGTCGCTAGGGCCTGTTAAAGCAGAGTTTAAATCACCTCTTTATGTGAATCCCAGCTGTCTTCAATTTTTTTTGAGGGGTCTTCCAGGCATCTTTCTTTCCTGTGATTTCTCATGTAGGTATGGTAGTCTTTGGGGGTCCATTCTTTCCCCATGGTCTTTTCCAATACCTTATTCTTTGTCTCCCCCATCTGACAACATCCTGGATATCAAAAATTCTTCTGATCATGGTGTTTTTTATTCTTTCGCGTTATTTCTTTGTGGGTTTTCATATTTGTGTCTCTGAGAAGTGATTTAGTACGAACTGTGTCAGCTCTTGTTTCGATGCCATATGTCATTTTCGGTCTGACATAAGTTTTTTAGATTCTAACTTTTCTTATCCAATTGTTTTTCCATGTTATTTTATACAGGCATCCTGATATAACCGAGTTTTCGCAATCAAATGCCCTCCATATTTAATGAGTTCATGTTTATTAAAAAAATGTTATAAACTGTCAAATTAAATAACTTTGTTTTATGTATCACAATTGTATTTTATTTTACGCGACAGCTGTTTCGTCAAACTATGTTGACATCATCTGACACACCTGATTGTAACACCTGATGACATATGGCATCGAAACAAGAGCTGACACAGTTCGTACTAAATCACTTCTCAGAGACACAAATATGAAAACCCACAAAGATGATGTCAACATAGGTTGACGAAACAGCTGTCGCGTAAAATAAAATACAATTGTGATACATAAAACAAAGTTATTTAATTTAACAGTTTAAAATGAACTTTAAAAAAAAAATGTTACTCAATAAACTTATTAACGTCAAAGCTTATTAGATTATTGAAATTTCCTTTGATGTGCGTTTTGATCTCTATTCAGTTATTATTATTATTATTTATGAGATATTTCTTAACCAACAGTTTAACATTTTAAGACCAGCAACAAGTTAATCGTTCTTGACACCAGCAGCCATGGACTTGTCTCTACGCATGCAATTTATTACTCGGCGTCTTCATCGCAAACAAAACTAACTGCAAAGTGTAATATATTGTATTAATACCGCAAAACACTTTGTACTTAGTTTATCGTTTAGTTAATGAATTCCCGCGCGTTAGTACAGGACTCGTAAGTAACTTCCAGCGCGACACTAATAACCGGGATAAATTCTGGGTCCGCAGCCGAAGTCAAAGAGCCAAAGTCGTGCCAGCAAAAATGCCCCCCACTTGATGAGATTTATGAAGTGAATGCACCAGTTTCGCCTGCCGCGGTGCATCTGCTGTGCTCGTATTGTGGGGATCGTTTGCTTTTATTTGAAACCGCAAAACCGCTCGGATATTTTGAGGATAATAACGCGGAATGTCAGTATTTTCGTTCATGAAATGCGTTAGAGAAAACGGTCGCTGCGTTATTTTTCTATTTCTGAAAACTTGGAGGTCATCTCGGCGGCATTTGGACTGACATTGTTGTTTTGTTGGATCTTCTCAGAATACTTTTCATTGGGTAATTACTTGAACACCATATACTTATAGACATGTATCCATTCAAATGAGGTAAACTCCAACGAAGTGTCAATCTCCCTTCATCTCCGCAGAAAATCTACCGAAACGAAAGTCATAACAACATCTTGTTAATGATATAGAATTATGAACTTTTTTAAATTATTACAACCAGAAGCTTCATTATTTTGAATTTATTTGATAAAGTTGAAATAATGAAACCCCGGGCCTAAAATTCAAGATAAACCCTATGACATTATATGATAAGAATCCGATGGATATCCTCTTACACTACTAACAATTGCTTTGCCTTAACTTTTCATCATGTCATCGATTCTAGTTGAAAAATAGTGTCAGCTCTACTGTTCAGAAAGGGATCAACCTATCTAGGTACACTTCTAGATTTGTATTAATACGAATTGAACGAACGAATTGTATCCTTTATAACTCAAAATTTTTACATATTTTTCACGGCCGTAAGTTTTAAACTGTAGCCAGAAATAAGTACAGCCATTTCCTTTAGACATATTCTTCAATTGCATCCGACTGACATTCAGCGAAACAAAAATAATTGCACAGCAAAATGTATATGCTAATTGTAAATATTTACATATTCTTATTATCCTCTTGACACAAATAAGGCCAAACTCAATTGGAGAGGTCACTTTAATAACGATAATGATCTCTGGAAATAATTGTTTGCTGAGGACAGAGTAAATATACTCATTAACCCTCGAGTATAAATATAACCCAAACCCAGTGGTCAATAATTTCCTACAGACGCTGCGGCCCATGCCATTGGCTATTCAGCTTCATTCCTTTTTATTTTATGACTACAATTAATGCGAAATAATTTTATTTTTAAGTGTGCGTTCTACTTTTGAAAGTAAACAAAATACATATTTTTTAAATACTATTTTTTTTATTTTAAATTTTTGAATTTTGGTATCCTCATTGATCGACGTTTTGGAGCGAGTGAAGTCTCCATCTGCAGAGTATTATGCTTGCTAACCTTTGAATTCTCTGCTGAAGGACCTCTGAAGATTGACAAATGACAAATAAAAACAAGTACTCTGCATCGTTACGATAAATACAGACCCATACATTGAATCAGTCTCAATTTCGTTATTTCATATATAATATATATTTGTTTTTAATATGAAGCATTAATTAAAGTTCACAATAGAAAGTAATGAGCAAATTAACCGACGAGAAATGAATATATAATACAATATAGAAGAATACGCCAAGAGAGTGTTCGCTACTAGAGTAGCTGCCTGCGCGGGTCTAGGGGTTAACAACTTGTATGTGAAAGTGTGAACTATGAGAGTGAAAGCCACTCACGAAATGTGTTTGTCATCAACACGACTTTCTGAATACGTTTTGGTCGACATTCGGTTTCTTGCGATGCGAATATGTCAATGGCTTGGGCAAGAGGAATAATACAATAACGAGTTTTGACTTGACAAAATCTATAATAGGAAATGCAGAAAAAGCGTTTCAAAATATTCTAATTATAAATTTGTTTTCTTCTTCTTCTCCTTCTTCCTTACTGTAACCCTATTATTCTATTCGATTTATTCTCAGAGGGTTGCTCCTCCTGTGAGGTGGACTCCCAGCTGTCCTTCCATTTTTAAGAGGTCTTCCAAAAGTACTACTAGGCGAGTCTAGGTGTGACCATTCTTTGGATATTACCGTATCAGTCACTCATTCGCTGTCTACTTCACCTTATAATATCCTAAACCTCACATACCTCTTTTATTCTGGTGTTCCTCATGCGAACTCTTAGTATATTGGCTGCTATCATCCTCAGTGTCTTCATATCGATAGTCCTAAAAAAATATTTGGTCCTGATTGCGTCTGCCCTTTCTTCAACGCATGTGTTATTATTGTTCTTAAGCATGCTTTATAAATTCTCATCTTACTTTTAACGGTCATGTCTTTGTTTTTCCATATTATGGATTTTAGACCACCAGAGGTCCCTTGTTGACTTGGGGTTGTATTTCTTCCCGCAGATCAGCTCCTTTTACCAGGTATATGCATAGATATCTGAAGGTTCCGACCTTTTCTATGGGTTGATTCTCTACAGCCAGGTTAATGTTTTTAATGTTTATAGAAGGTCATACATAATTATTAAATAAATTACTTCCACTTTTTATTGTTTCACAAACAAAATGGAGAAGCAGTTATTAAAAAAAATAACGTTTTATTTAATTATTAATTACGAGTAAAATTAATTTCCATAAGTGATTTCAATCCAATGATTTCACTAAAATCATTAGATTGTCTTAAAAAGCTCACACATTTCATTTTTATCGACAGAAAATATTGGGCTTTTAGTGTGTCTAGCATATTTTGGAGCGTTATTATTTTTCTCAGCTATGATTATAGCATCGTCTGCATAACATACTACATTAACAATTTCCTCTCCTATCCTTTATCGTAGCTGTAGTGATTGGACCTCTTCTGTAACTTCCCCCAGTGCGAGATTTAACAAAAACGGGCTTAATTTTTTTTTTGTTGTTATTTGAAATTTCATGGTAGAAGTTTATTGTAAATAATGAAACAAAAAAAATCGTAAAAAAACTTTTTTAAATGTATATTTAGTTGAAATCCACTGATAATACTAATGATGTCCACCAATATCAGTGGATTTCAAATAAATTTACATTTAAAAAAGATTTTTTACTATTTTCTTGATTTAAAATGGGCTTAGGCTGTGCCTCATGCCTGTCAGTACTGGGTTTATATTTAAATAATTAATTTGTGTAATCTCTAAAACATACTAACGATCACGTTATTATAATTACCACGGCAATGAAGAAAAAATCTGCCTATCAAAATAAAAATTGTACATAAAAAGGGTTAATATTATTATTTATTTGACGAATTTTTTTGAATGAAAACACTGTTTTTTCCAATTTTGGGTTTATTTTTCTCGACATGTTTCGAAGGTTTACACCTTCATCATCGGGAGAACGATATAAACTTAAGTTTATCTAAAATTATTATTTATTTATTATTTGTGGCAGAATAGGTTTTTTTAAAGAAATAATTGAATATATCAATATTTGCTTGTGATTTACCAAACATATCAGCTAATTGTTTAATCTCGTGCGAAATTCACCCAAAGGCTTAGAATGCCATTCAATTTTAATTCAATTTTCAAGTGAACATATTTTTTATATTGAGTGCTAATGTTAAATTACATTCCGAATTTATTCTCGACTACATTGTAACCAAGAAATATTATCTGCTAACATTTAAAGTACATTTACACAAAACAAGCACAAGGAAAAGACATTTTTAAAAATCGTAAAACGTTTCTCGAGTATGTTTTCATTTCGTCGAGTGTTTTGAAAAGCAATAACTCCTCTCTCGCGATAATTGAATTAGTAAATCTCTCCGAGCTTTCGGGCGTCGCGGCGCGGGCGTCTTTTTGCAGATCTTTCTGACACCTCGCGCTCGCAACTTTCACAATGCACTCCGGAGCGCAGAAATAAGAGAAGAGTTACCTTGTTTACTGACCGTGAATAATGTGCACTCCGAGACCGCGAGGTTACATGCGGGTACACGGTATCGACTGCTCACTGCTCACTGCTTATTGTACAATTATTATTCTAGCTGTAGGTACTTCCTATTATTCACAAAATACTTCTTCATTTTTACTTTTCTTTTCAACAATATATATCCTAATCTTAGCTGTATCAAATATAAACTAAACGTTTTAATTTATTGAAACACCATAGATTATAGAATTTCTTATTATTCCTATTATTCACCAAATACTTTTTCATTTTTACTTTTCTGTTGAAAAATCATATTTGAATAAATACACAAATAATAGGTAACACCTGATGATGTCAACATAGGTTGACGAAATAGCTGTCGCGTAAAATAAAATACAATAGTGATACATAAAACAAAGTTATTTAATTTAACAATTTCAAATAATAAGTGTAAACTAAAACATAAATATATTACTTGTATGATAAATAAAATGTCTTGTATTATTACATTTAAAAAAATATTTAATACAAATAAAATCTTAAATATATTCGCGAATGTTTTATAATAATACTTCGAAAAGAATCATAAATGTTTTTTCATTAATATAAAAGGAAATTTAAAATAAATGTGAAGATTTTATTTGAGAATAAAATTTGCATTTCGCAACTTGTTTTTTGTAAATCTAAAAACGTGTGTCACCTCATTCATTTCATCAAACAAAAACAACCCTTCTTGATATTAAGGGCATTGCCCGCATGTTCTTTAACTCGGCTTCTTCCGACAGAGTGTAGGGTACACATATATTATGTGCCAGTGGCTGAAGCTGTGAGCATAAAATTAAAGATTGGTAAATTAACTTCCTTCGAGGGACTCGCAAAACAGTGCGAATAGCGTTAATTAATTTTCTACAAATGCTTAATTGCATTTCAATACTATTCATATGTGCAGCCCTAATAATTAATACGAATGAAAACGCTCGTTTCCTAGAAGTTTTATTATAATTTATGGGGATGACATGTTTCGCCTGTCTAAAGCATTATCAAATGTCTATAATGGCAGGCGAAACATGTCATTCCCAAACATTATAGTAAAATTTCTAAAAAACGGACGTTTTTATTCGTATTAATTAATATGGAGTTTTACAACATTGTTCCAGAAACAATCAATAAATACACCCCTAACATTACAGCTAATTTCGTTCTTGGTCTTATGTTATGTGGTTCTTTACTTGGGTAACTCGTTTAAGGAGATACAATTTCAAATACTAAGGACTTTTCTAGTAATAGACTTTACGGATAAAATCTAGAAAAAACAATTCCAAGAAAAACTCAAAATACAAAATATCACTTAAATAATCTCTTTTTATTTTATTTGTTGTTATATATATATAATAATATAATATTAAATTAAGAAATAACTGTTTCTTCTTTCGTTAATTCTGTTTTCTTATTTATTTACCATATTTTTACTAATGACTAATAAAGTTTGTTTTTATTCTAGTAAAAGCGATATAGTGATGAAGGTTAAATGGTTTTCATGTCGCTCTGTTTTCATGATAGATAACGTACTGCACCTTTTAAGTTGAAATCTTCCTCACCCAAGACTTTAGATATTATGTACTAAAAAATCGAAACTTTGCTGTGTACTGTTGTAATTTTTTAGCACAAAATATGCAAGTTTAGGTGATAAAATCACCGACAGCCACTGGTAAAGTACTTACTCGTGTCGTGTTTTTGAGCTACGCTTATAAAAAGCACGATGCACTCTTAAGATGCGCAACGTGCAGGAAGCTGTATTCCGTTCAGCAGATTAACGCTCTTGTCCTGCGCCACGAGATGCGAGGAAATTGGAAGTGATGATTAGTGTTAAACATTCAATAACTCGCTGACTTGACTAGGAACATTTCATCTTAAGATGTACTATCTGTCCACAATACTACAATATAATATAGTATTGTTATGAGTTTTAAGATGTTCTATCCTAGAATTTCTCTCCATGATTCATCTTTACTAAAAGAATAAACATTTTGGAAATAATCGCAACACATGAATGTTTTGTTTGACATCGCCGTATTTTATTTTCTAACACTTCTAAAGCTCGGCTAGGAGCGAAATCGGCAGGTAGTTGTGCTATTGAAAGTTCACACGAACGATGATATATACAACTAAATTTTAGATGACGCGACGGACGAAAATCCAATATAGGTACCCTTAAAGCCATCCGTGTGAAATTTTAAAATCATAGACACGCGTGTGGGATAAGCTATATTTTGAGAATTTGGAGAAGATTCGCGACTTGTCCGAAAAAAGTAATATGGAGCTCCTTAATCTCTGTTCATCTATTGGCATTGATTATATAATTATTCCGTTGATTGAAATCATGTCCATTTTGAAGTTATTGATTTTATTCTAAATTGAAATTTGTAAGATATACGTAAATTAAAACAAAACCATAAAACATGATGGAAGATGTTTAAATATGGATGAAGTGAAATTATAAACACTTAAACTACAATAATGATATTTTACTTTGTGGATATCTTGAAGGAAAAACTTCATGAAAGTACTTGGCTATCGTTATTTGGACTGTGAGAATTTTTTATAATTTCGTATGAAGCTCTTATTTTGTGGTGTAACATTATGAAATATAATAATAATACAACTGTAAAATTTGTACATAAACCACTTTATTCTTACAACCACCAACCGATATTTGTTACCCTGACGAAGCTCCGGCAGGAGCGAAAACGGTTGGTGGTTATAAGAATAATATAATACAAAATTTGATTTATATATAATACAAAATTTACAGATGTGTTCGTTATGTTTAAGAATATCTTATTTTTACCTATAAGACTACTTAAAAGGAAGCTATCTCATAATTAAAAACTGATGAAATAAAAGGGTTCAATTTTGTTAACTGAAGTGCTGCATTTCAAAACGCACATAGCGTTGAATAAATTTGCTACCGGCTAATTCATAACAACGAACATTCAATCTTCCCGTTTATTTGGGATAGGGGCCGCACGTGTGGCGGTTAGGACACGTGAACTGGGAACACGTGTGTGAGCAGACACCAGGCGAGCAGAAGCGCGCGCAAGGTCACGGGGCGCATGAACCCGTCATGAGACAACAACCCCACATCACTACCGGGCTCTAACCAAACTAAAATTTTGAATAGTAAACAACCACGAAATAAAAAGAGCAAATTAAAACTACTGTTTAAATTTGAATGTGAAATATTTGTTTTCACATTTTTGTTCGGTGCCTTTGAATTGTTTGATCGCGGTGTTAGGGGTGGGATGCGTCTTTAATATGCGGCGTGCTCGATACCTTACCTCCTTCGTCCGTTGTACTCCTGGTACCCGTTCCCGGCTCCCGGTGAGTTATTCCCGGATGCCATTTTGCCAGACCCTTTTTTTAACCGACCAATACAATGGAAATTTAAAACATAGACCACACGTATCGAAAATCGATAGTTGAAATATTTTGTAAAAAGTCATTTTAAAAATATCTTTTATTTAAAAATGGCGAGAGTTGAAATCTTAAAATTTCCAGTTGTATATAATGTATTACTTACATACAGCTGCTTATTTTAAGAGGAAAAATCCCTAGATCTGTTTGGAAAACGAAATGGTATAAAAAAACCATTACATAAAATTAATCGATAGCTCCAATGGGGGATTCGAGTGGAAATTGAAATAAATTTGATTTTAAGTCGACAGAAAAAATCTCATTATTATTTTTTCATCCTTCGATTTTCGCAATTCTAACCTACGAGAAATAACACGATTTCCTGCTTTTCGCTCGAAGTACTCACTTATCTGTTTTACTTTTCCAAATAATTTGTATTGGAAATAAAAATTGTCCGTATATTTTTTATTCGTCGATAATCTTACAGCGCATTTCGAGCCTTAGCCTTCATTATTCCTCGCCTCCAACTCCTCCTGTCCTCTACTTCAACCCTGAAACTTGAGTATAACGGTATACATTGATTGAAAATAAATTAGTTCAATTCAAATGTGAAACAGTGAGGTGAATTGTGTTTCTGAAGTGTTAGTACAAATTGAACGGAAGGAATGAAAAAATAAGTCGGCCGTGCTGGGAGTCGGAGCATCGTGCATGTCAAGCAGCATGGGTGTCGTATGTTACGTGTCCGAATAGAAGCACATGGTAATAGGTCCATTCTGTCGTTCTTTTAAAATAATAATAATTATAATTAAATGGATGACTTACAGAACGCAGTTTTAATGAAATAATCATCTCAAGGGCGCTGTAGAAAATGCCCAATTTTATGAACTTGTTAAAATAATCATCTTTAGTTTTCTTCTTCTTCTCGACGCTACATCACGGTGTGTGATTTGGCCTCCTTCTCAACACTCCTCCACTATTGTGAAGGAGGAGTTCCTGTTCCTAACCATCTCTCTACGTTCTCTATGTCTTTCTAATTTGTTCTATCATATTTAGTATAAGGGCAATTCTGATGCAGTCGATCAATATTTACATCAAGATAAGATAATTCGAAAAATTACGTTTTGAGTCTTGATCGAAACTCTTACGGGTTCTCAATGCACACAAGGTCTGTAAGAAGACTGTTCTAGGCTGAAGGGCCAGCCGCCACGAAAACTGGGCAAAATTTGTGCGAGGACAGTGTTTCGGCATAGACAATCTAACAATCGCAGAAGACTTTATTGATCGCAATGTAGACTGCCAGGTTCTCGGTGATGTAGAATTCAGATGTATAAGCTGGTGCCATTTCACGCAAATTCTTAAAGATGCCAAGAGGTTTTATTGAGTTCTAGAAGAAATGTCTGTGTCAGATGTGGATACTGAGGAGCGATCAATTAAGTTTAACGTGAGAATTTAAAGTGTACATAATCATTAAATAATAAAAAAATACCTATTTTTATCCAATATTTGGGTTGGTGGACTCCAAGTCCACGCCTTCATAGCAGGAAATTTTTCGATGACAAGACTGGCATATGAATATTATAGTTAGATATATAAGAAGATACATGGTACGACCTACCTGACCTATCTCAAGGCTAGTCTGGTAAGGTTTCCCCTATGTCTAAATTACTAAGGCGTCTGTCGGATCGCCTTATTGAATTTGGTTCATCCTACTCAGTAGCGGCCCGACCGGTATAATACGGCCCGAATAATATTATTACATTTATACAAAATCTTGGCCCGAATACTATTATTACATACACACAAAATCTTCCTAAATTAAAAAATAAAAAATATTTATTGTGTCTTGAACAATGATGTAAAACTCCATATTAAATAATTAATACGAATGAAAACGTCAGTTTTCTACAAGTTTTATTATATTTTATGAGAATGACATGTTTCGCCCTTCTAAGGCATTATCAAATGTGACGAAACTTCAACTCGTTGCAGTTTATATAAATTAGTAAATGGAACAGAATAACGAAAATTGATGTGACTTTATACATTTTTAACAAATAATTATTTGGGTAGGTCCAGAAATATTGAAAAGTGTTTATTGGAACTCGTTAAGAAATTTTATGACAATGGTTACATAGTTAGGGGATACTACATGATATTATTTAAATCAAAAATAAGTTATTTGAGGTAGGACGAAAAAAAGTGTTTCTAAGAAAAACATCTTAAAATTAAAAATAAAATAGTCAAGATGCCATTTTTAAGACAGATATATTAATTAATATTTTAATAATATTTTCTTTCAAATGCGCCAGATAAGTCAGTTTACTGGCGTAAACATTAATTTTGAGATAACCCCACAGGAAAAGGTCCATAGGGGTTCATTCAGGACTGTGTGGAGGTCAATTTACATCACCTCTCCTGGAGATCAAATTACCAGGGAAAATTTCACGAACACAGAGTGGCAGAGACGTATTGGACGTATGTGACGTTGCTCCGTCCTGCTGGAATCATATTCTTTGATTATATTATAGAAAAAAAAATGTTTTGCAATTCAGGCACCAAGAAGTCGTCTTACATCTCCATATAACGCTCTGAATACAAATATATACTTTCTTTTGGGACACCATGTATTTCAATTTAACCAAGATTTAGTGTCCATTGTTTTGGCCGAAACACTATGATACGTCAACATTATAAACTGTTAAATGAAAAAACTTTGTTTCATGTATCACAATTGTATAATTTTACAATATACAATACAATTTACAATGTATTTTTTTTCTGACTGAAAACAATATGGTAACGATGAGATACACAAAGTGAGAAATATTTGTTTAGTTACTTCTACTTCCACGCCCTGCCACTGTTATGTGGCGTGTCGCGTGAGAGCTCAGATATGTGGGGTTGTCTCAAGGCCTTCATCTTCTTCTTTGTTCTCGGAGACCTTTAAAAGGCCCTTCGCTCTTATTTATTTTTATTTGTTTTCCAAATTTATGTCTGGAGCGGCTCCTGATTTCTACCGGACCATACGGATCGAGAATAATTCAATTATGTTATTGGAGTTTATTAGTACCTATTGTACTTTATTTGTGGCAAGATACATATTATACGAGTACATGTATATATCGAATATTCTTATACATTCATTCGCACAATTCGTATTACCGCACGTAAAAATCACATTACCCATATTAACATATGTCTCATATTAAAACCAAATTTTTAGTATTGAAAATCAACATTAAATATACAATTTTGTTTTCAAATTCAAATTGTGTTTATTTATCAATAGACATTACAAACAAAATTAAGGTTAAGGGCTTATTTAAATGTTTTAAAAAGTTGATTATATAAAAATAAAGATAATCTTGTGTTTGAGTATTTGTAATAAGAAACTATTATAATTAAACTTGGACCTAATAATAATATAATATTATAATTTATTAAATAATAAAAAAACTGTTGATTTTAATACATTTTGGGCTCAAGTATAATATAAATACAATACTCCACAATAGAATTTTCGCAAAATTTTAATATTCGTGTGAGCTTTTCAAATGCGTCATTAACATGTATTCTTTCTGATTAAAATAGTTAGAGGTAAGTTTGACAAAGTTTTAAAACCACGCGGGGGATTTATTCAACAAACCCGTTTCACTTCATCGATTTCATCCTCGCGCCCCAGTTGAAGCGAGCAAACAATAGGTTTGTTAACATAACTCAGGCGTTCCCCAAGGTCACGAAATTTGTCCTCAGGGCAGTTTCAAGGCGAGGTCCTTGGCCACCCCTTTGGTCCTTAAGCTCTTGAGTGGCATCTCCCTTCGCAAACTGCCGCCATTTTTTGTTTGCTCCAGCGGCAGATGTCTGCGGGGATCATTTTTCCCTTTTTTTCATACCCATATAGCATCAGTCCCCTTTTGTTGGCGTCTGGAACTTTTTGTTCTGTGCATTCTCTTCTGGATCATCGTATTTGTTTTGCGATATTTAATAAATAATAATGTAGATATTAACGTTTTGCTTGAAATATTTGTTGTGTTGCATAAGTCATTTAACGGATTGAGAAAGAAAAATATTATACGAGTATTCTTAAAAGTAAATTATTGTCGATTAGTTTTTTTTTACCAAATAAACGCAATGTAATTCTTATATAAAACGTTTGTTTCTTCTAAACACGTTGGTAAATATTCTTATATAAGTGTTCCAAACAGTGTTTAATTCTTACAAATCTATGGATTTTCACAGAACTCATTGCTGCCATAATATCTGATAAAAAAAGATTGCGATTACGGAATTAATAATAGTATAATATAATCTTGGTTTCATTTAATATTTTTCTTCCTAGCCTATATCCCATTTACTTTGGGTCGTCTCTTCTCCGAGACTGTCTGTCCTAGATGGCGTCTGGTGGAACCCATTTACTTTTGAGAATCCTGTTGAAAAGTCTCATACACGTCTACTTAGGCCTATCACGTCCTCTGGGTCGCTGTACAGTCTTCAAATATTTCGTTTATTTTTTCATAAACTTTCATCGATGCAATACTTGCTCGTACACGATTTATATTATACTATAATCCCTCCCTAGAACGGGTTACCCCAGTTGGGAGGTATTAAAACCATGTACTTGGTAAATGATCAATAAATAAAAATAAATAAATAAATAAATAATATTATTTTTCCATAAAATATTACCAAAGGAAAAGCATCACTTTATCTACGCATCTTCATAAATAAATAATATATGATTTCGTCGATGGAAAATTACTGACTAATCAGCGTGATCAACGTATCTTTGTTTATCTGTCTTGTTTAGGTACCATACATATATCACACTCGTATACCATATGCATAGATCTACGTCTCGTCGCAGGTGAATAATTGACTCCTGGGCCCGCGCTCGGTTTGGCCACTGCCCCACAGATGTCAGGCGAACGCTATAAGATGTTCATTCATAAATAATAGCGTTTGTGACGTTTTTAGATCTCCGGACATTTCGAAAGCTCAAGTAAAATAATGTCCGGGACACGCTTCTTTTATTTTGCTTTGGAGTGCCTCCGGCAGCTCAATATTTAATAGGGTCAATTCTTTGAACCCTTAAATCCCAGACGCAAAATAAATTTAAAAAAATAAACGTCACAAGAAAGGAATGTTCGTGCCAAGGGTTTTTACCCCTTTTATTAAGAATTCTTATTTTATATTCTAGGAAAAACTAATAATAGATTGGCATTATGTCTAAGAAAACAAAAGTGTTTTTGATTATAGACTTTATAAATCTATCTATTCTCCAATCGGAGGCTCTCAATCTACGTTATCATTAATGTAACACAATTTATAACTTTTGTAAGTTCTTCTTTTCGAATCAAAGCAATTATTGAACGACATTTAAATAATACGTCTACAATAAAATTACTATAATAATTACATTTATTAAGTGATAATAAATCAGACAATAGGTAAAACTTTATCCCAATGAGTTTTATGTATTGATGGTTGAGGTATTAGTTTTGTAAAACTCCATTATTAATTTTTAATAGTAAAGACGATTCTATAACGGTTTTACTAGGATTTAATTTATAGATTTTTATAATAACATAATCAAACTATGAGTTATATATGTTCCTTCGTGTAAAATCGATTGTTTAAAATTATTCATTTTATGTAAGAGTTCATAATACATTTATCGATATTCAGATAAGGTATGTAATATAAACTAATTGGCATATTGACATTTATAATGTCTACCACCTTTCATAAAAAAGGCAAATTTAAGGTCATTAAACCCGGTGCTTATTGTTGGTATAAAACATTGCACGGTGTATTTTGACTATAATTTCGACACCTATTAGATACATTTATTTTGCTTGAATAAATCAGTTGGAAACCTGTTTTTATTGTAATAACTATTTGTTGTAGATTAATATTATTATTATTTTAATTATAATAATATTTTTAAACTTAAAAAAAAAATAATGTTTCTCAAACTCGGAACCCGTGTTCGAGTTTTTACGATCCAGTCAAATTTTCCTTTGTCCAATCAGAGCGGAGGAATCCTAAAGGGACCTCACAATTTCAAGCAACCGTTCCCGCAAATGAAAGTTCATTCACTCCGGGATCAGGGCTCCAAGGTCTATCAGCGGGCCCTTAGCTAAATACTAATTTTATTGTCCTGTAATAATGTGTTAGTTTAATTAATTTTGGTCTATGAAGATAGTGCATTGTTTGAAAGAGATTGTGATCTTCAAAATAAGTTATATTTTTACAATACTTTATTACACTTTTCATGTATATGTTTATGATGATTTTTATCCTACTTCCGTGTAAAAATCGAATCAAAAAATACACCGAAGACGGATGAGAACCACACGAAACATGTTCATGAAGAGTTTAATAAAGTAGTATACAATGTTATTTAAAAGATATTCAAATAATGTATAAATAAATACAAAGTTAAGAAATGTATAGGTTAATAATATTTTTACACTTTGTTTTTGTATTATGCCAACTATAATATATTATTACTACTATGAAATCACACTACTTTATACATATGCATAATGGTACTCGATTTAAGTAATGACACAGTAACATTTTCAGGATATTTGAAAAATTTTACAAGGATGAAGGGTAAATTTTAGAGGTATGTTTATATTTTTAATACTTTTATCCCAAATATAGGCAAGAATTGTACTGCTTTCTTCTTCCTGTTTCATCTCGCCTGCATTTGATATGTATACAAGGAATTGTATCTAAGGATAGGTCACCTACAAATTCTGGAATGGAATCGTTTATGTTAGGGTCTCGGCACGATGGCGTGTAGCAACAAGCGGATTTGTGTGTAAACGTGTGTATAAATGATGCAGACTTTACTTTGTTATTGACACCCCACTTGTAAATTTACATATTTATTTGTGTGTTGCATTATCCTGTAATGTGCTTGGACTCATTGTAGGTCGACGCAACTACAGAACCCTCCTGCCCGCCTGGGCCGCGGCGAGTGCTTCATGTTCTGGCTCGGAACGCCGAGCTTCTGGGAATTGTGTTCTTGTGATTGCGGTGCATGAGCAATACAGTGAACCCAAATCATGCCAAGGTTTACGAAGGAGCCGGAGTGTTTGACCACTAACTGGGTCAATAATTGAACCACCACAAACCAATTCATAGTAGCGGCAGAATTGTTTCGTAATGCGCGGATTCGTGAGGCGGAGGCACCGTTAAGTAGCGACCCATTTGAATAAATGTTAATTTGATTCACACACACCGGGGACACGAAAACAGTTATTCTAAAAATCCTATTACTAAGTGTCTATATTTTTATGCAACGAATTTAACCCACTACCCGTGGCTGCAATGAACTGTTTCGTAATTACATGCTGAAATCGTAGACAGTATTTTCTTTATATCTACGCAGCTCCTCAAAAAGTCTTAATTTTATTGTATATTTTTCACAACAACCACGGTACTTTTTTACTAAGTAGGCATGTTTTCCTTTAAAGCTACCCATTAAAAATTTGCTACATTGAGATGTTTCGTAACGCACTATCTACAATTATGCAAATTTAAAACAACTGTGATCGAAAAGCTAAAGTGTGTCATTTATAATGAACACAATTTAATTTCAGTTGACTTAAAGAAATGGACATTTTTGCTCGGTGTGTTTAATTTACCAGATAGTTCTCTTGTATCGGAATCATACAAAGTCGGTAACATTGCAAGGGTCGGTCACCTCATGCCGAGGTGATTAACGGCATAATGTTATGGATTCTCGCTTGGAATATCTGAGAAATTGTTTTGATTTGAGTATTTAAGATAAACAGTCGTGTTTACGCGTGTCCACGTTATCTCCACAGCTACCCATTCAACTGCGACTCGTAATGTATTATATTAAGATTTAAACACGTTCATGTTTACTGATGGGGTCAATATTCTATTGGAATATGATATATCAATAATAATTTTCAAATTAAATTTGAAATGAGATCAGGAGGGAGGAAAACCCTATCAAGTTTATTTTTAACTGCTACTTGACGTATTTATTGTTTCTCGAACAATGGTGTAAAACTCCACATTAAAAATGAATACCTATCAAAAAAAGCTAGAATGGCAGTGCACAATGGTTTTCTTCTACCGACCCTTATGTATGGAAGCGAAACATGGAACTGGCAAAAGAAGGATGAGAGTAGAATAAATGCAGTTGAAATGATATCTCTTAGAAGAATGTGTGCATATTCTGTGTATGATAGAGTGCCGAATGAAAATATAAGAAGTGAATGCGGTGCGAGTGATGGTGTCATGAACAAAATAATGAAAGGATCATTAAGATGGTTTGGACATATTGAAAGAATGAATGAAGAAAGAATGGTAAAAAAATTATATGTTAATGATTTAAATGGAACCAGAAATAGAGGAAGACCGAGGAAAACGTGGCACGATCAAATAAATCAAATATTGAATGTCGGCCATGTGAGGAGTCAGAGAAATCGACGCGCGTGCATGACACGATGTATGAATGTTGAGGAATCGAGAGAAATATGTCAGTAAAGAAAAGTGTGGCAGTCCATTCTTTCTGCCTACCCCTTCGGGGAGACGGCGTGATGGTTAGTTAGTTAGTTAGCAAAAATGAATATGAACATTTGATAATGCCTTAGACAGGCAAAACAAGTCATTCGCTTATAATATAATAAAACTTCTAGAAAATAGACGTCTTCATTTGCATTAGCTACTTGATGTTGCAAAACCCCATTCCGATAGTTTTAGATGATTATTTAACCGAGTGAAATGTTAGTGAAATCGTGGCAACACATGAGTTGGACCTTTGTGTAGTAGATGTGATGCTGTGACATTTAGATGCAGCTTTGCATAGCGTATGCTTTTATAGTAGATACCGTTGTAGAAAGTGTGGACTTTAAATAAGAGAAAATACCTTTGAAATTGTGGAATTATTATAGTAATTATGGCAGCAAATAGTTTCTATGATGTTTCCACTAGACTACCTTATTATTATAACTGAGTGTTTTCTTTTATTCTTCTTCTTCTTCTTCTCTTCTTTTTGTCCTGTCACACCTCCGTGATGCATAGGGCCTCAAGGAATCTTCTCCACCCGACTTAAAAAAAGATAAAATTAATTTGATTACATACTCGTAATTACATTGATGAACTATTTGTAAATTCAACATTCACAAAATTATTATATTTCTTGTTTTAAATTATTTTAAAAATGTCATTATCAACGAGTGACTTTCTATTTAAATATTACAAGATTAACTAGATACAGATTCATGAAATTTTTTTAAATTATCTAAATTCGTAATTAAAGAAAACCACAGTTACCGGTATTTTCATGTTAATAAAAGTCGTTTTCCTGGTCAAGTGGTAGAGAGGATAGACTACCACATTATTTAATTTAATTTAATATTCCATTTAGACAAACACGTTTGAAGATTCATTTCCATTTATATTATGTACCATTCTACCAATAAGTAACATCCTAGACTTTTAGAATATTATGAGTGTAGATCGAGTCATGATTTCTTGATGTTTTTATTGGTATTTTTGAACAATGGTGTATAATCAAATGATAACATTTAATATTGTCTTGGAAAGGTGACATTATCATTCATATTAATTACTTCTCATTGTTTAATTTCTTTTGTTTCATTTGCTTAAAAAAAACACAAAAATAAATCTTTAATTGTATCTCAATAGAGACGAAGACGTAAACTGGAAACTGAACATGGATGATCAAGGTGTTTACAGGACTTATGACCTGTCATTGGTTGGGTTAAGCGCACGCTTTATGTAATTACAACATTCCCCATTCCACCTTTGTTATTTGTGATCATGCATGACAAATTTTTTGGAAGATGTATATATACTTCAAAATCCATATTTATCTTCACGTGGCAGTTTCAGTCAGCCATCTATGTAGATTTGGTTGCACTAGTGAATTTTTTCAAGAATTAACCTATACAACCGACCCACTAACGCCATCTATGGAGAATGTATTTCGGCATTTAGCAAACTACCTTATTAACACAATGTGAAGGCTGTTGACCAACACATTGTTAGAAGCCGCTAGGAGTATTATTCCATTCTATATGCCAAAGAGTTTTGACCAGAATATTTGAAGACCAAATATTTGTGAATGTATACTTATACCTGTATACAAATCCTGGATTTACACCAAAGGGTGGTTAATTCAAACTTTAATTGTATCTCAATAGAGACGAAGACGTAAACTGGAAACTGAACATGGATGATCAAGGTGTTTACAGGACTTATGACCTGTCATTGGTTGGGTTAAGCGCACGCTTTATGTAATTACAACATTCCCCATTCCACCTTTGTTATTTGTGATCATGCATGACAAATTTTTTTGGAAGATGTATATATACTTCAAAATCCATATTTATCTTCACGTGATGATTATTTTAGACATTTTATGTTAAATAAGTATAAACATATATTACAGAATACTTATTTCTTTTCTTTAATTAAACACTGCACTGTGTTTATGTATTGTTATAATATCAATGAGTTATTTGTCATGCTAGGTTAGGGTACGTTAGCCATTTTAAGAGTATTTCGTAATGGAAAAGAGATAGTTGGTGATGTGATGTGGGGAGAAGCAGTGAGGAGAGGCGAGGAGGAGAGACGGTGGAAGCTTCGCAAACTCCACTTGTTGTGTCAAAGTCAACGAACTTGATCATACCTACGTGAGTAGTAAGAGGCGAAACAGAAAACGAGAAGCGATCGGAGAGAAATCGATTGCAATTATTCGGAATGTAACCGATGTTTTTCATTAAATGAAAGGAAATAAAAGCTCTCAGTTAAATTTATATATTTAAGTAAAATGCAACGCATGAAAGTTTGAGCAACCATTAATTATTATAGAACAACTTTCATCTCTATGATAAACAACAATGACATTAAATTTACAAAGAGGGTAAATGGGCGAGTTACGAAGTTAATGGATTGATTTATTTCTAATAAATTCATCATCCAATCATCCAAGCACATGATGATTGATTCAATAAGTAATTACATAACTTTATCATTTTCCTTTTGGACCTGGCGCACTTGAAATGATCAATCATAAAAAAGGCGCTCTATAAATCGTTCAATTTAATATTATCATATTTTAAGGGCACAAAGCACACGTTTTACTGTGGCAATATCAAAATAAGCTTTTATTATATTAATTTTTTCTTGTTGTTTGCTTCCGTATGGGGAATATGAGATATTAAATTTAAAATAAATAATCTCATAATCTAGTGTTGCCTAGGAATACACGTTATTCCATAGGTATCCTTAAATATTGGATGGAGAGAGAATGGTTAAGATAGTATTTGTTAACGATGTTATCAAATAGGTTGGTCATGTTAGAAGTCGAAAGAATTGACGTGTGTGTATGATTCGTTGTATGAATGTGGAGGAAACTAGAGAGGTGTGTGAGTAGTGTGGCAGTCCATTCTCTCTACCTACGGCGTAATAGTTTGTTGTTGTTGTCAAAGATATAAAAAATGGTTTTACGGTGGACCACTATCTACATATTGTATACATTAAATATTTTGTAAAAAAAGGTAAACATGCCAACCATATAAAACAACTATCTACATATTTATAAACTTTTTTGACAATCCATTGTTTTGGCCGAAACATTATGACTTACTTAGGACAACTGTATCGCCAGCCTATGTTGACATCGTCATATGTAATAACAGAGTTTCAAATTTAAACATTCAACAACTAAATTTTGATATGAAGGCTTGGTGATTTGACATATTTACAATAAAAATGAACAATTGTTCACTAAGTAAAAACCACTTAATTTAAGTAAGTAGTGTCAACCGGTTTCACTCTGTAGCGGGCTTTTTCAGGGCTATGCACAAACTAAACTAAAATTAAATAGAGAGTTACAAATTTAATATTTCGTCTGAATTAATACGAGTAAATCTCTTTCACATGGAAGCTTCTTCCATACTATATTAAAATAAGACAAGATTGAATACTTCATGCGTTTAGTGAGTAATGTTATGTATATGTTTTACCATTAGAATACTCGTATTGTTGATACTCCCACAGTGCAAAACTGATAAAGTTTGTATCATCTAAAGCAGTTTGTTTAATTTTACGTGCGAGCCGAGCTCGTGCGAGCGCTGTTCAGCTTGTTATCAATGCCTTCTGGGGTCATTGACTCGAAGCGAATGAGCGCTTATTATCAGAATCTATAATGACATATTTTGTCGCGATACTAATTAAAATAGATCCGGCATCTGCAGCACACTCTAATTGAGGTTCCAGAAACATTGCGTAATCTAATTATTTTTGTTTAATCTTGTAGTCACATATTTTTCTCTTTTCGTCCATTTTTTTATTCAAAATCATTAACCACATGATGTATTTTATATTTAATATATAATGAAAATAAAAAAAAATTATTAAGAATTTTTCTATGTTTATTTTGAGTGTAAAATCTACTTATTAATTTTCGTCTTCAACCGGTTTCGGCAGCTCGCTGCCATCTTATGGTGGCCAGGTAGACCCTACTGGTAGACCAGAAGATGGCAGCGAGCTGCCGAAACCGGTCGAAGACGAAAATTAGTAAGTAGATTTTAAAAATATTTGTGAAATGTATACTTATATCTGTATACGAATCCTGGATTTTCACCTGTGGGTGGTTAATTTAAATTTTTAATTGTATCTCAATAGAGACGAAGAAACAAACTGGAAACTGAATATGGATGATCAAGGTGTTTACAGGACTTATGACCTGTCATTGGTTGGGTTAAGCGCACGCTTTATGTAATTACAACATTCCCCATTCCCCCATTGTTATTATGATCATGCATGATACATTTTTGGAAGTTGTATATATACTCCAAATCCATACCTATCTTCACGTGTCAGTTCCAGTTAGCCATCTATGTAGATTTGATTGTACTAATTATTTTTTTAAGATTAATCTATACAATCCTCCCACAAAATATAAAAACAAATGAAATCAGGTATAGTGTTTTCCGTTCCCCATGGTGAAATCTGTCTTATAGAAACTTAATTTTTTATATATCTACTAAACTAACTAACTAAACATCACACCGTTTCCCTTCACAACGTTATTTCCTGACATACTTCTCTCGGTTTAAACTTTCATACATCGTGTCATGCACGCATGTTGATTTTTCCGACATACGTGGCCGACATTTATTATTTGATTGATTTGATGGGGCCACGTTTTACTTGGTATATCTTTATGTCTTTATTACAGATATTTTCATAGCTCTTCATTCCTTATTTCCGTGTGGTCCAAATCATTTTATTGACCCTTTCATTCGCACCCAATTCTGTATCATCATCTATTAAATATATTGTATATTATCTATTAAATATTTTGTTAAATGTCTTCTGAATATTCTATAAAATATTTCGTTAAATATCTCCTAAACAATCTAAATATTTTGTTAAATATCTTTTTAAAATCAATTAAAATTTTTGTTATATATCTTCTAAATAATCTATTTAATATTTTGTTAATAATTAAAATCGTTTTGTATTAATCTTTGTGTGCATCAGTTAGTGATGTATCAACAATATTTATATTTTAGTTACAGCTTCTAATCACGCGTGATTAAAAAAAATATTCGTAAACATACAACAGTTTTATTGTATTGTACGATTTCATGTGAGAATTTACTTACTAACCAACTAAAACGCCGTTTCCTTGGAGGAATATCCAATAAAAACAAACAAATATTTATATATTAACTGTTTATTTTACGCATCGACTTCTAACATTCATAACTAGCGTTATTTACCATCAATTTTCCGTGATATTTTTTTTCAATTTATCCCAACAAATGATGTTATGTTATTTACAGATGTCAGTCACGTGCAGTGCATGGGAACTGAGAATCAAGAGACAGGAGTGCGTTGTGATCGATTCCCTAACTGATATCGAGAGGTCAGGGACCTCCCGTGTGGTGGTCAGTGACGTCTCTGGTGGGGGGAGGTCGTTACCCCTGCCAGTAGCGGAGGAGGGGAGAGCAGAAAGCGAGAGTGCCAGTGAGAGTGGAACCGCTTTCCAAAACCGGTCCATTCCCGTCATCCGACACGAGTCCAAAGAACTCTCCGACAGGGAAGGTGCGTGATCTTTTTTCTTATAGAAAAGTAAAAGAAAGTGCAACTACCATTATCTACTAACATTAACACACAATTACTATTAACAAACTTAAAAGTATTATCGCAAACAAAACCGTATCCAAAAAACTTAAGATGGCAATGCATAATGGTGTTCTTGTGCCGACCCTTATGTTTGGAAATAAAACATGGAACCGGCAAAAGAAGGATGAAACTAGAATAAATGCAGTCGAAATGAGATCTATATGATGAATGTGTGGTAAATCTGCAAATATAATAAGTGAATGCAAATATAAGCCAAGTCAAATGCAAATATAAGAAGTGAATGTGGTGCGAATGAAAGTGTTATGAACAAAATAATGAAAGGGTCATTAAGAAGACACATGTAAAGAATGAATGAAGACAGAATGGTGAAGAATGTAGTGAAGACAGAATGATGAAGAGGATGGCCGAGGAAAACGTGGCACGATCAAATCAATCAAATATTAAATGTCAGTCACGTCGGTCGTATAAATCGACGTGCGTGCATGACAAGATGTATGAATGTAGAGGAATCGAGAGAAGTATGCGAGGACAGAATAGTGTGGCAGTCCAGTCGGCGGCGTGATGGTTAGTTAGTTAGTTTGTTAAAAGTATTAAGATGATAGATGTTATATTCCATATTTTTCTTTTTAATTTAAGTAGTTCTTCAGAAAATATCTCATATTGTTTATGATTTATTATACATTTACTATTTATAATAAATCATAAACAATTTCTTGTGTAAAAATTAAATAAGAAAATTTGAATTCGGTATCAAATGAGTTTATTTTATTTATTGTTGTTTTATATTATCAGAAAATATATTTTGATAATGGTGTAATAAACAAAATACGTTATTTTTATACCTATAATAAACTTCCATTTATTCAGATTTTATTGAAAAAAATATATATGTATTTATTTATTTATATGGTTAATTCTATGGTATTTATTTTATAATGATAAGATTCATATTAACTAACGAAGCTACTAAAAAATGATACGCGCCGCTTATGCTCCCAACTCTGACCATTTCACATTTCCCACAAGAATGATTGAACTACTGCTGTGGAGCTGTGGAGCTGTGGAGCTGTGGAGCAGAACAATTTAACTTTGACCTTGTTGTTCAGATTAAAAGTTCATTTATCTTCCAGATGAATAAAAAGCTTCGTAAGCTGACGCTCGGAAATTCTCCGCTTGAGAGACTAATGTGTCCAATATCATTCATTCATTTAATGTATTATTTGAAATGACAAATTAACATAAATCGATAGAAATATGTCTTTAGCTCTGAATGCAATTGATGGACATTCATATAATCTTTATTTTACAAAAAAATATTCTGACGTGTTAAAAGCGTCGAAAAATTATTTGGCGGTCACGTTGTCATTGATTTGATCCATGATGCAGACTTGGACTTAGATCTTCTGGCTTATGGTAGTTCGGCTCTTGTGGCTATTCCTCTTACGTCTGGTGGGAACATTCTTGGAAGGTGATTTGGTCTCCTCCATTGTACAATAAAAACGATTATTTAATATTTTCTTTATTAGATTCCAATTTGTGTTGTCAAACATAATTGAAAATAATTGAAATTTGGGTATAATTGAACAAAAAAAAAATACAAATGTAATAACACTTAATTTATTTAAACAAATAAGTTTGGGAGAGACCTAACTTATTTTCCCTGTAATTTTTTAAACTATTTAATATTTAAATTTTCATATGAAGCCCTCACTTCGTGGTTAGACATTTAAATTTATTACAAATAATAATACTAATTGTACAAAGTGTTGTTTTATTTTATGACACATGTGTAATAATTTATTAATTATTTACACCGAAGAAGGACGTTGTTCATCCAAATATGCTGCTTTTTTTATATGAATAAAGGGTTTTACATAAAATCCATCGATTTGTTATGTGGTTCAATCAATTAGTCGCTGTGTGTGTACCTTATACTTTTTTAAACCATTTAAAAGCTTAATATTATTTTCGTTAAACCTTGACTTATCATCTGTAATATTGGCAGATGTCACCAGTCAAGCCAGCACACATTAAGGACGCGATACAACACCATTAAACCTGCCGGAGAAAACGAAAGCGCCGCTTGCCGAAGTGACTTTTATAAGGTAAATAAATCCAAAATGTAAATATCGTATGCAAATTTCTCATTTGAGTCCGATAGCTTTCTTCTCTCCTCCTTCCCCGACCCCTTCAGCGTGCTCCACTTCGCTTCCTCCACTCCTCGTGTCTCTTCTACCACTCTGGGTTTCTCCTTGCGGAGCAGATCTGGTTTATGGATTTACGATTTGATGCCATTAATAGGTTAGTCAATAAGTGTATAGTGAGAAAATTTCTCTTTGCAAATTGACACGCAAGTAATGCAGGTATCACTCTCAAGCCTGACTGTGTTCTGTATACAATCGATAACTCTAGTTTCCATTTCATTATTTTATATACTTTATTAAATGTTCATCGAGGCCAATGAATCACATTAGGTGTTCTAAATAGTGTACAAGAAAAGTAGGAACATTTATAAATACATACCTATCTTATATCAATTAAATTAGATATATTGTGTTTCATATATTACTGAAAGTCTTCGTAAATGACGAAGTCATAAAAATCAATAGGTTCCCAACACTAGTTAACATTCGTAACCGAAGGAGGTATGCGCCTATTGTCCGAGAACCGAGGGTTAACTGGAGCGCTATGAGACTTTCCCATAATATCCCGGGAGCGTATCCCGGCGGGATGTCCTTGTCCGGTCACTGACCCGGGCCCCACCGCAGCCGGGAAGTACTCCTCCTCGTGTGAACTACAACAGAACCATCACAACACTTCGATATACGAGTATATTCTGTTCCTGAGAGCATCGCGTCCCTTGCCTTGTTTTAATAACACTCGAGAACAATGCATGTTTTGAATGATGATATATAATTCTATGTTAAATTAGTGCCTACGTTATTTTTAACCCGCGAAGTATTGGATATCGTATACGACAATTGTATTATTGCAGAATAGGAAAATATTGATCGTCCAACGTTATTATTTCCGTTAGTGAATATGAAATTTGAAAAGCACGAGTTTGATATTATCATTAATAGTTCAACAAACTGGTATCTTGATATAAGTATCGCAAGATATTCATCAGTCAATGTCCAGCACGTCTGACAATGTTTTCGCTCCATCGCTCTACATAACCGTTGCATCTATTCTCTATTCCTCTATAGTGTGCTTCATTCGATTGTTGATTATGTCAATATCTCGGAAGCCGTTTACTCCTGCTTACAAATACCGAACCTCGTGAGACTCAGATTATATGCTAATATCATTTTCAATTTACCTTTTTACCCACAGAAATTTTACATAACATAAAGATAAAAATATAATTCTATTAGAATTGAATAATATATCATTCAGAGGACAACATATTTCATATATTACAATATGCTCTTATTCTCTTGATCGAATTCGTAGCCCAAATTGTCCTTTTAACTAATTTATTCGAATGTTGATTATCTTAGCTGTAATTCATTCCTAATTTTTCTTCAAACCATTAATAAAATATGGTAATTGACACCTTAAGGATTAAAATATTTTGATTATATAATCGTTGTTATATTTAAAGCTACACCTCTTCGATTAGCAATCGATCTTAATTTTTCTTGGTTAGTTGACTTGACCATGCTCAAACTACTATTTAATCCAGTGTGCGGTTGAAGTGTATTTTATAAATAAATACAATAATTCTGGTTCAGAAATTTATGAAACATTTTATGGATATGTGAGAACAATTCATGATTTTTTAAACGAATTAAAACACTGTTTTTTCACTTCTGAGTTTATTTTTCTCGACACGTTTTAAACCTTCTTTGTTGGGACAACAATATCAACAAATCAAAATGGAATTAGGCCGAACACAAGACTCATAAAATAGAGAGAAAATGGGTAAATATTAAATGTTAGGATTTTTTTAATGAGTGATCTGGGTAAGTCTAAACGTATTGATTCAAGATTTTTTTAAGTGAGAAAATGGTAAAAGCGGAGATTTTATTAATCAAAAAATCATGATTATGGAATATATTCATATACTACGTCTTACTCCAAATGTATTAACAGATTCACTGTACTTATAACTTAGTAGACAAACATTCCTTGAAAACAATATTGACTGTTCCACAGTGCGAGGGCGAGCTTTGAACCAGAGACCTTGTGTCAGGAGATAAGCGAGCTACGACTTCAGCTGGTTTGTATTTTTCTATATTTATTCTGGATTTTATGCAGACCACTGTGAGATGCTCAGATAGTAACTACAATTTATAATTTTGCAAGAGAATACTGAAGTTGCTTAAAAAATCAATCGAATCAATTTTCAGATCGAGAAACAATATTCATTGTAATAAAAATCCAGTAATTTTTAAGGGTTTTTATAGTGCGAACTTTACTTTGTATGTTTGTATTCACAACCAAACTAAAATAAATATGTGCCTACGTATTGCTCAATATTAAATGTGATTTAGGAACATCGTTGCAATAAACATTATTAAAATGAAAATCACGATTTCCAGTTCTTAAATCAATAAGTCCACATCACATTACATTAAATGGTATTTTAAATCTGATTGCATGATTATCATTTAAAAAAAAAACGTTATGACATTCGATTTAAAGAGATTGCGTTTACAACA
Organism: Lepidostoma basale; assembly: GCA_022606425.2. NCBI lineage: Eukaryota > Metazoa > Arthropoda > Insecta > Trichoptera > Lepidostomatidae > Lepidostoma > Lepidostoma basale. The sequence continues at coordinate 1,636,057 of JAHDVF020000734.1, read as the reverse complement.
ATGCGTTATTAGATTATAGAATCGGATATTCAAAATAAATTGCATTTTTTCAACATTTTAATATAGATTAGTACATTCAATATTTATGCGATAGATTTGTGCCCATTACTTCGAAGGAAATAAGTTACAGAATAAATAATAACTGTACCCGATGATAGTCACTCGGTATATTAATTTATTTATAAACTTTCTCGAAAAGTTGAACCAGAATGCTTTTTAAAATTTCTACAGGTATTGTGCCCCTACCCATAAAAATAATGCATGTGGGAGAGTACTCGTTTGTTCTTCTTTGTTAGCACAGAATATCGCTCGCAGTTGGGAGCAATAAACAGTAATAATGAAATGAACCGAGAAGTTAAATGAAACCACGTAGAAAGTATCCTTGTATGACTGAAGAGTAACGAACGGCGTAGGGCGGAGTTAAGTGGAGCAGTGACCTGCGAGCCGGGGGGAGGGGAGATCGGGACACTGCGGTGATGGAAATTATATTAAATTACAATATTTGTTTTTCACTACACATAATTTTCCAATAAAATATTAGTCGGATAAATATGAGTTCATTGGTTGCGGACAGTCGTTTCTATAAATAAGTCGTAATAGTTTCATTAATACTAATATTTCTAACTTCTTACTCTAGATGCGGTTATGAAGATGGAAGTGATAATAAAGAGAAAATCCGTGTAACCATGAAATGCCAAAACAATTAATGATATTTTATGAAAATATTTAGTAGAAAATTACAATAATTTCATATTTATTAAAATTTTGTACGCACTATTATTTCACTGTTATTCAAGACATTGTAGGAGTGATGGCACACGTAGGGAAAATCTGATATATTAAATCAAAAGTATTATAATTTTAAATGAGTTCAACAAAGAATTGAAATGTAACTTTCAATGATACGTTTTAGGAGAGAGTATCTTCACGCATTAATTTGACAACGATTAAACATAGTAATTGAGAAATACCGGGGTTTAATTTTTTTTTTACTTTCTTGAATATTTGTATTTATCATAATATAATATTTGGTTACACTATTGTCAGCGCAGTGTCCAATGTTCGGACGATAGCAACAAGTAAAAGTGGTTCTATCTCAATAAAAAGAAAGTAGGTTAACGCCACAGCCGCGGGCCGAGTGCGAGCAACTTTCGGTTTCTTTGTGAATTATAATCGCAAATGTAGTCCCACTCCGTCGCCACTAGAGGGCGACCCCTTCCCCAGAGGGCGATGGCACTACTCTGCCGACAATGCAGCGTGCAACGTTACCTCTTTCTAAAGCCAAATGTGACGAGCTCTCCTGAGCTTGCCCGGTGCCCGATGAGTACGAATTTAAATGCACATCTCCCAAGGCTAGTTCAGAGTCTCGGGTGTCCAATAAGAGCAATAACGGAAAGTGGACCGCCACTACTTTATTTTTACACACCGCTCAAGCTTCATCCACATTCATGCAGCGAGTCATACACACGTCGATTCTCCTGACATCTTACATTTGAGATCGGATGGAAAGCAGTACAATTGATATAAATAAGATTGCCGATTTCTTATGTATGTATGTATGATAACAGAATTCATAAATTCGAAGAAACACGAATTTTTTTACACTTGTTTCGAAATTTTTACGCCTTTATACGAAGGAAAAACAACCTTCGTGGCAGTGCTTTGACTGCTACCCCGAAGGTCCCGGGTTCGATTCCGAGCGATGGCAGTATGATTATCACACTTTCTTTGGTCTGGTGCAGAATTCATGTAACAATAAAATGGCGATAGATTAGCTACCTATCACACGGCACGATAATCATTATGATAACTGTACGAAGCTATAATGATACGAAGAGCGATTCAACAAAATAAAAATAAAAATCATGTAAAATATCGTAAATGATGAAAATGTAAAACATGCTGAAAAAAACCAACTTAAAAATTGGAACTAAAAAAAAAAAAATCTGCATTATGGAATTTCTTAAGAAACGGAACGCCTTAAGTTTATCAAAAATCGATGAAACACTTTTACGTTATAAATAGTACTGAGAGTTCCCCGCCTTGCAGTGTACGTTACATTGCGGGCCATTATCACTCCACTTTCCACGCAAACATTAAAATAAAGTGCCTTCGCAAAACAAAGCATTGTACTTTCCATATGAAACAATAATATTAATAAACTCGCTGGTCTGCAGTACAATATTATCAGATGTGTTTGTGGTAATAAGAGTTGTTAAAAGAGAGATTTATACTAACCTGATTTCCAGAAGAATTATTTTAATTGGATCAGATAAAAACGTATAATTCCCGTGTTTATAATATTTCAATGTGTACATTTTACATCTTCTTATATACTTACATTAATAATGATAATTTACCCGGTTAGTTATTTGTTGAATTTTGTTATCATTTTTACTTTAATTAATGCAAGGGTCTATTTCAATCATCTTTGCTTCGTTCATCCCTTTTTTCTATCACATTGCAGCTCGAGAGGCTAGCACTATTGTAGATGAGATTAATAAAAAATAGACTAGTATAGTTGTAATTTATTAAAACATCTTATTTTTAATTGAGATCTTATTAATGTGGGAAAAAAATCAATGTGTTCATCAGTATAAATAAATAAAAATTATAACATAAGTGTACATTTGTACTACAATGGATGTCATTAAAGTACCTACGTTAAATCAAATCACCTCATACTCAATAAGTTTAAAATCATTTTTAGTTTTAATTCATTGATTTTATTTATTGTTCATTTAGGTTTACTAAATCAAATCAGTTTATTAACTCAAAAGACATTACAAACAGGAAAATCTTTTTAGCCATCTATTGAGCACAGACAAAATATTATAAAAATACAACATAGTACCAGGAAAGCATTAGAGATGGTTTGACATTAGGAAGACAACATACCTTCTAAAGTCAAGAGTATTTGTCTCCTGAACGTACCTTCACTAATATGAAAGACGTCAATCTCCGAGGAGACCGCGTTCAGCAGACTAATTGCTCTTCCCACTGGTGTCACCAGAGGCAGATTGGTTCTGGTGGCTGGTAGGTAAAACAATCTGTGCTGTCGCTGTCGGAGAAATCTATCGGATACAAACAGACCAACAGTTCTCGAAATATCCCCTGATTAATTTAAAGCAATGGGTAATGAGATGTCCATCACTTCGAAGCTGTAATGAATTGGTTCCAAGCATTCCTAACAGAAATGCCGTGGGATAGAACCACGGATAACTACCATACTCCCTCATGTAAAGATACCTCAGATTTTTTTTCTGAACCCTCTCCAACATAACGGAATATCTCACCTTGTGAGGACTCCATATCACAGAACCACTTTCGAAGTTACCATATGGGGTTATCCATTCTATGGAGGCAATTTTCGTACTCTATACCATATAAGCTTTGAAAAAATGGGACTGCTTAAAAAATATTTAGAAATTCTGGTGTCGTATGAGACTTGAACTGTCAAGTACTATTTCGTTTATATATTGCCTTTCATTTTATATTTGACGTAAAAACATTCTTTAGAAACGAGCGAAATATGCATGTTTTGTACGGTGTCGTATATATCATATACATATGTCGTATATATCATGTACATACTTTTTTATTCATTTCAGTAAACTTTTTTATCCCATATAATACGCCATACAATAAATCTTTCGTTTTTTTACTGACAACATTCGCAATAGTAAATACACTGAAATGTTATAACCTACTTTGGTTTAGAAACACCTTTTCTGTCGCACCTGAGGCTTACACCTTTTGGGTAACCTATTTATAGGAAACTAATTAATGTTATATTTCAAAAGCACTTAACTATTCTTTAACATAAATATTTGAAATATAAAGGGGTACAATATACTTGGAGCAAAATACTTGCAACCAACCAATGTTGTACAGTCGACGACACTCTTATCAGAAACTTAATTAAAACTTAAATGAAACATCGGAGGAATTCACGGTAGCGGGAATAATCTCTCGTTTAATTATTAATTTAGTCTAATTTTACTTCCTAATGGACAACACAATTGCATTATTTATTACTTCCGAATAAATCAAATTAATATTTCATGATGTGATATTGTAACTGAAATCAAAATTTTATTTAAAATTTTACTACTTAGATTAACTTGGTGTCCATTGTTTAAGTGGGTGTATTAGATTTTATGAGTAGTAGTAGTTATATATTCTTCTTCTTCTTCTTCTTTTAATAAATCTGACGATCTGTGACACAGAAATCATATCTCGTCGGATGATGAGATCCAGCTGTCCCTCCATCTCTTAGGCGGCCTTCCAGGTGGGCGGTATCCGGAGGATATTTAATAAGCGGCTGTATATGCGAGTCTGTCACCATCCATTCGGGCTACATGGTCCCTCCAGTATCTTCTTCTGGATCTACTCCACTGAACGATATCCGCTATTTCGCAGATTTTTCTTATGTCTACGTTGCGGACACGATCTCGGAGGGTTTTTCCAGTAATTGATCTTAGAACCTTCATCTCCGATGTTCTTAGTAGTCCCTTGGTTCGCACAGTGTCAGCCCGCGTCTCTACAGCGTACGTCATGATAGGAGTGCGAGTACTAATTATTCAAATAGATTTTTATAGATAAACATTTGGTTTTCATGAAAATCAAATAAAGAATGTATAATATCGGCAACACTTTATTTTAGTACTAACACTATCCCGAATGATGTTAATAAAAAAAACTTAACAATTTATTTTAGGGTATTTTGTAAGAAGTAGAAGAACCGAAACAAATAATAATTAACTGAACATATTATACGATTTATCGCCAATGTTTTGCTATACAGACAATATCATAAAAAAATTCATTTCAGTTTCTTTTTGTTTAGAAAATTCTATTATATTATTGCAAATAGATGTACCTACAAAAACATTTATAACTCAGTTTCTATTAAGTAGATAAACGTCATTCTTTTCCTTATAAAATTATATTTTTGGTCACTGATTGCATTTTCCGCACAGACATCTCTTTCCTTTTTATACACATTTCCTCGTTTGGGTTTTTATTATTCTTTTAATTGTTTGGGTAAAAATTAAGTAAGATTTTATTATTAGTTTGTTAAGATTTATAAAAGCTACCCAAAACGTATACATTAACGTCATGCCAATAATGACGTATATCCAAAATTTTAGAAATCTATTCTTTATATTTCATTTCTGTTCTTTTATTTCTACTTCTAAACCGAATTATTTGTTTCTTACATTGGAATAGTTATGTTGCTAATTCACAAACGTTAAAGAATTTTTTTGAAAATTATCAGGTACTCAGAAGACCATTAAACACATATTTCTTTATACAATAATCGACTGTTGTATAAGTGGTAAAATAGTTAATTTTTATTTGCATAATTAAAAATACTTTGTGTGTTTATACTGTGGGCACTGGCTGTAGGTAATTTGTAGTTTGTAGTATTTGGGTCAACAACTGCCCAACTGAAGTGAATAATGACAGCAAGGTGCTGTTAAGTGGGTTAGAGGGGAACATCCCCGTTTATCGCGCATTAAAGCACCCTTACTCCCCCCGACCCATCCCCACTCTGCAGGCCAACTGTTTTGAGTGCCGTCAGTCATAAAATACGTATTATAGCTCGACCAGTACAGAATGACGAACAAATGAAATTCGAAGAATAGGAATTAAGTCTTACAATTTTTTAAAACCTAATGCAACGTAAAAGCTTTCGCATCGGCGGACAAGAGAAGCACTGCGAGTATCTGACAGTCTGGTATGAAAAAAAACAAAGGTGTCAAGCAAGGTTGCGAATATCCTCGTGGGTGATTAAACTATATAAGACAATTGTATGAAATAACTGAAACGGCTGTTTTAGAATTATTATTAGATTATTAGAAGATATTATGCAGGAAAAAATATTTCGACAATTTGAGATGGTTAATCATTAATTAATTACAATAGTGTGGTTCTTAGTTTATATTCTACAAAGCAAGATTATATCTAATATTCATACTTAAAGGTTCCCCGGTTTTCGAGTTAATATATTATAAATATATAGTATTGATTTTATCGCATATCAAATATCAGACATAATGAACTGAGCAAGTTCAATGTACTCCATAGCCCCGTGGGAGGGCGGGTGTGTGAGGGACCTCTTATATAATATAAAAAATCAATTTTTAAAATATAGCTTTCAATTGTACTAACACAATAATTAATTAGTATATTCGTACTCCTTCGTTATGCATTGCAATTCATATTTATAGTCTTCCAATAATTCATTGTTTTGGCGGAATTACTATGATACTTCAACATTCTTCTTCTTCTTTCTCAGCCTATTCCCGTCCTCTTATGAACAAAAGCCTTCTCCATTCGCTTCCATGTCACTCTGTCCTGTGCAGACTGCATCCAGGTCATTCCGACGTGTCCGTTCAGATCATCCCTCCACGGCAGCTGCGGTCGCCCTGTACCTCTCCCTGCCGTCCACGGTCTCCAAGTCAGCAGTCTTCTTGTCCACTTTTCATCTGAGCTTCTGGCTTCTTCTTTACTTACTAACTGTATAATTTAAAACACTGTTATATTATCATAACTAACTAACTAACCAACACGCCGTCCCTCCGAAGGGAAAATTTAAAATAATGGACCGCAACACTGTTCTTTCCTGGCATACTTCTCTCCCTTGCTCAAGATTCATACACCCTATCATGCAAGCCCTTTGATTTCTTCGAGTCTTCACGTGGCCGACATTTAAAAATTTGATTGTTTAGATTGGACCACGTGTTCTTCGATCTTCCTCTATTTCCTGTTTCATTTACATAGTTGAAATTTTTTCGTCGTTCATTATTTTCATGTTTCAAACCATCGTAATGACCCTTTCATCGTTAAACTTGAATTCTATGTGTTCGATTTATAAATGAAACAGGATTTATTTTCCGTTAAATTCTCACGCTCTGGTAGAATTTACGTGACAATAAAAATGGCGATAGACTGTTATAATGAATTTATGAGAATCAATATTAAAAAAAAATACTTGTACACAACAGGTTAATTTCACTCAATGTATACAATTTTTTTTAAGCTATTATATTGATTCTTATGTTATGCGATAGGTAGCCAATCTATCGCCATGTTATTGTTACGTGAATTCTACACCAGACCAAAGACAGTGTGGCAATCACACTGCCATCGCCGGGAATCGAACCCGGGACCTGCGGTATGGAAGACAGAGCTCTTACCACTCTGCTACGAAGGTCGACAGCAATAGTAATTGGATTCAAATAACGTGTTTTATAAAAAAATCTGGAGAGTAGCAGGAAACTATAACATTAAAGAGACCCATGGCATTCCAAGAATCAGCAAAATATGTTAATAAAGTTTGCTGCATACCAATCCTCAGGATTCAAACTAAAAAAAAACATTTTACAGTAAAATTTAACTGCTTCCCGGCTGCAGAATTTTGGTTACAATGATGCTGGAATAATTGTTGGTTTGTATACGTAATGGTTACATTACATAAATACATACAGACAGCTGAAACACGCGAAATTAAATAAATTCGATCAGTATAGGCACGCTTCGCCAATAAAAATTAATAAAACTTCAGATACTGTGTTCCTTTGATCCAATAAGGCTTTATCTGAACCATGTAAGATACTTATTTTAAAAATCAATATTGCTTAAGAAGAGCAATGTATATGCAATGAATATAAATGTGATAAATGAATACTTAGACCAGTAATATATGCTTCTTTATTTTGTATTATTATGAATTTATACATATGAAAGCATCTGTTATCTAGAAGTTTTATTATATTTTATGGGAATGACATGTTTCACCTTTCTAAGACATTATCGAAAGCTTGACATTTGATAATGACTCAGAAAGGTGAAACATATCATTCCCATAAAATATAATAAAACTTCTATAAAATAGACCTTTTCATTCATATTATTTGTATAAATAATAATTGAATGAAAGGATGATTTTTAAATAACTTTCGCCTGGCATGATAAAACAATTATTATTTTTTATGATTCTATCGGCTTTATTTATATTAAATATTTTATTTATTTAACCAGCTTACGCAAGTTTAAATAAAAAATATTTATTCAACGAGCTTAATGGTAAACTCTATTGGACAATTAAAGCTTTTTTAAACTTTTAACCTTTTTCGTATCGATGCTAACATATATTGTTTTACATCATTGCACTGCACCAGCGAGACTGCGATAATCAATAAGCCAACCAATATAGATTTAAGCGCTGACAGGTGGACGGATAACACCTTTAGGAAGTTACTCGCATTGCGTAACGTGCGCTGCGTGTGCCCGCGTTATATTGAGTTAACAGACCGCTTTGCTCACTGGGGTGACAGAGCGAATGTTATGTAATACCTCTTATTCATATAATTTAATGCATCTCGTGAACTCTTCAATGACATATTTAAATTATTGGTGAACACAATTAGGGCTGCTACAGTTTAATTTAATTGTAAATTCATTTAGTTAACTAACTATATGATAATTAACTAATTTAACTGTATTTTTCATTGTTGGCTAAAAGTTTTAAACGTTATTCTAACTAACTAACTAACCATCACGCCGTCTCCCGACAGGGTAGGCAGAAAGAATGGACTGTCACACTTTAACCGAAGCGGCATTCCATCCTTCTTTTTTCGCCCCGCGGGAGACGCGGTGTAATGGGTTGCGAACCTCATAGCCGTAGCCACCAAAAGGCATCTCCCGCGCGGGTGTGCGGGAGATGCCAACATCCCCCAATAAAAATCGCAATAACCTACCTACAAAATCACCTTTCCAACAATGTAAGAGGAATAGCCATAATACCAGAATATGCAAAACCTGCGTAAGGCCTATACTGACATGTGCAATTGAGACCAGAGAGGATACCACATGAACGAAGGCTAAAGTGCGGTTGGCAGAAAGATTCTTCGAGATAGTGTGAGGAAAACGGCTTTCCACGAAACCTGCAAAGACGAAAATATCGTAAATCAAATCAAATCAAATCAGTTTATTAACTCAATAGACATTACAAACAGGAAAATATTTAAGGCATCTATTAAGTACAGGTAAGATATTATTATAATACAACAAAGTACCAGGAACGCATTAGAGATGGTTCGACATTAGGAAGACAAGATACTTTCTAAAGTCAATAGTATTTGCCCCCTGAACGTACTTTCACTAACATGAAAGACGTCGATCTCCGAGGAGACCGCGTTCAGCAGACTAATTGCTCTTCCCACCGGTGTCACCAGAGGCAGATTGGTTCTGGCGGCCGGTAGGTAAAACAATCTGTGCTGTCGCTGTCGGAGATATCTATCGGGGACAAAAAGACCAACATCCTCCAGTACGGCCGAGTTCTCAAAGTATCCCCTAATTAATCTGAAGACATGGGTTATTAGATGTCCATCTCTTCGAAGCTGTAAAGAATTGGCTCCGAGCATTCCCAGAATAAATGCCGTGGGATAGAGCCACGGATAACTACTATACTCCCTCATGTAGAGATACCTCAGAAATTTTTTCTGAACCCTCTCCAGCATAACGGAATATCTCGCCTCGTGAGGACTCCATATCACAGAACCACTCTCGAGCCTGCTCCGAACCAATGCGTTGTATAGGACTCTGAGCACATTGGGATCCCTGAAAACCCTTCCGGTCCGGACGATGAACCCCAACATCCTCAGTGCAATGCCACAAATCCTCTCGATATGTGCACGAAAAGTCAGCCTACTCTCATAGATGATTCCGAGATCCTTCATCGTAGATACATGTGCCAGTTGCTGGTTGTTCATTGTGTATCTATGATATACAGTTCTCAATGCTCTAGTAAATGATAGCATAACGCATTTAGAGACATTGAATTGCATTTGATTACTGTGACTCCAGTTAACAATATTATTGATGTCCGACTAGAGGCGAAGACAGTCTTCAGGATTTTTAATTTCCAGGAATAATTTCAGATCATCGGCAAATAAAAGAAATCGCGAGAAGTTTATCACCTTCGCAATGTCATTTATGAAGATGGTGAAGAGGAGTGGCCCTAAGTTTGAACCTTGTGGCACCCCTGAATATACAAGAAAAGGTTCCGATTGAAAAATTCCGTATGAGACGAATTGTTTTCTCCCCTTGAGGTAACTAATGAAAAACATCATCAACTGAGAGGAGAATCCAATTTGAGATAGCTTTTCTATCAGAATGTCATGGTTCACAGTATCAAAGGCCTTTGAGAAATCATTATAAGAACAGTCAACTTGGTGACCTTTATCCAAGACCTTTGATATGTATTCTGTGAATACCATGAGATTAGTTTCAGTAGAACGCCCCTTCCTGAACCCATGTTGTTCTGTTATAATGTGGGGTTCTACTTTGGGAAATATAAATTTGTGTAAAATAAATTCAAATAGCTTGGCTGGAGCCGACAGTATCGCTACAGGTCTATAGTTTTCGACCGACTCTTTTGCGCCGCTCTTGAAAATAGGACTGATCCTGGAAAGTTTCCAGAGATCAGGAAAAGTATTTGTACTTAACGATAGGTTAAATAGAAATTAAGATGGGGCAGACAACAAAGAAGATACTGGATTGCGCACGTGCAGAGGATGAAACTCTCTAGAATCTCACACGTTGTAGCGCATCAGATTCCTGCTGGCTACCGTCCCCCTAGAAGACCGCCAAATATGTAAAGGGATGGCTGGGAGTCAACTTTCCAAGAGAGGACAGCCTGACTACAGGAACGGACCAAAGGTCTAAAGAGAGAAGTAGAAGAAGAAACTGATCCTTCTTAAGTCAGAAGATCAAGTCCAAGTTGAAATAGGATAACCTGAGTTGATAGAACAAAAAGAGAAGTCGATAGCTGCGTTGGTAATGGAAGTAGCGTTGTATCAAATGTATTGCACCACAAATCTATAGAATATAAGAAAAGCATTCAATTTATTAAGTTACACAGAGGTTAAATGTTTATTATGAGTAATTTTGAAATATGACTGCTGCCCTTAATTTCGTTATGTTACGTATATGACATTTAATGTTTCATTTTACTATGCATCGTTAATGCAGCAAGTGTAGAGGCAATTACCAAACGTGTAGTTTGTGACAGTATTTAACACAATATTACGCAATGTTTTGAAATATTATTCCGCGGAGACATGCACTCTTTGAACTTTTTTCAATGCCGTATTCAAATTAATGTAATTATACAGAACCCTGCCACCTTTATCAGGCCGAGTTTTCCAGCTTGCGAGCTATTATACAAGTCTATGTCTAGTATTCGTTCTTTAGTTGAACATGGGGTTCGAATTGTCAGTAGGGTCGCGGCGAGTCACATCTTGCTGGAGGGTGTGATCTATAACATGCTGCGAAACGCCCAGTTGCATTCCACCGGCAACACTACTGACTAGTCCAACTCGTTAGCGTCCCTGTCGCGAACCCCGGGCAATGGGATCACACTCATAACCGTGTGATCACAGCAGATAACGAGGGGATGAAAGGCGAGTTTCTGGCGCCTCCAAACCAGATCCAACCAGCTATAGGAAGGTAACCCCGGCAGAAAAATCCCCCAGAGAAGTCAACGGGAAACCACTCTGGTTACCTTTTCCCAGGAATCACTATGGCGAAAACCTTTGCTGTAGTGATCGCCAACGTTGGGGGGACCTGGCACGGCACCAAAAGAAGAAGAAGTTAAAAAAAAAGACTAATATCAAAGATTTACATCAATGATATTAGAATTTATTTTACAATCTTCAATGTGAGCAGAAAATAGCTCATTATTATGAAGAAAGAAACTGGTCGTGTCCAGGCTTGAACCCATGTCCCCTGGATTAGGAGCCAAGCGTTCTATCCCCTAGACCACCGAAGTCTATGTATGTAAGTCCAATTATTTTTCTAAAGTACTATAATGATACCAATGTTTATCAGATATCTATGACTTATTTCGTTTTGGATGTATGATAGAATACCAAACCACGAAATAAGGAAGAGGTGTAAGGCAGATGATTGCATCTCAAGTAGAATTAAAAAAGATTACTTTGATTGCTTCAACATATAAAGAAGAACGGTTAAAACAATGTATACAAGCATTGTGAATGGAAAAGAAGCCGACGAAAACATGGCAAGACCAAATTAATCAATTACCAAAAGGCGGCCACATTGGATGTCGGAAAAATGGACAAGTGTGCGTGTTACGATATATGAATGTAGAGGAAGCTCGAGAAATATGTTGGGACGTGTGATGATGTGATGACGTGGATATACTGTGTGACGGTCCATCCTCTCGGCTAACTTTTCGCGAAAACGACGTGATGGTTAGTTATTTAGCTTTTTTTGTAATTTTTCAAATTATCATCATTTTTCTGAGTATAGGAGTATATTCGGAGGAATATACTATCCCATCGGAATATACTATGCTCATTTCAAAAGATTTCGTACGTCGAAAATTCCAATTTTAAATGTGTGGAATTAATCTGGACGCTTTATTAGTCTATTGATAGTTCCGACTCCCGCCGCATGTTCGCGAGCTTTTGTTTCGAGGGAGCACACTTTTGTTTTGTCTTATCTCCGCCGACCGGCGCTTACGGCCATCTGTCCCGAAGAGATTCTTCCAATTGGGTCAATGAGATTGAGGTTATTTTTTATGTCTCTACACTCTTTACGCTCTGTGGAGGTCTTTGAAATTTAAAAGGCGCATGCGCTTGAACAACAACTTTGAATAATCGTCATATATAAACTATGTCACGAATTTTTTTTAGTAGAGTTTTCAAATTCAATTTCATTTGAGAGTTTTCGCTGTTATCTGGAATCCTTCTGATTGGGTATTTTAAATATTTTATGGTACTATGTATTTTAATAAACATTTAAAAATAATCTGTAGAGTAAATGAAAATAAATCCTATTTAAAAATATTAAATTATATATGTGTGTAGAAAATAATATTTTATTATCTTAATATAAAGCACTTTATTTGTAGTGTGACCTTTTTCAATAAATTTAAAACTGTCCTTAGCTTCTATTTATAAACACCCGAATGGAGTGAGGCACTTAAAAGTATCTTGATACTAACAAAAGTAAATCTGAACTTTACTTTATAGTTTTTCAATAATCTACTGGTTGTGTTCGCCATTAAAGAACTTATTTTGAGATGGGTAATTTTAGATGTTTATGAATAGAACTTAACCATGATAAGTTTTTAGTAAAAATTAAATTAAACACTTTACACATAGTATAAACTATAAGTAGCGCCAACCGGTTTCGCTCTGTAGCGAGCTTCCTGAGGGCTATACACAAACTGTTTCAGTTTAAGCTCTCTACAGAGCGAAATCGCTACTTACATAAATAAAGTGGTTTATACTAATTTATAATAGTAAACACAATTGATTAGTGGTTTTGCTTGGATTTAATTTATATAAATTATATAATTTGTGACAAATTTGTTAACATTCATCGTGATTTGTTATTAGGTATATACCTCAATCTAAATTATTTTAAATGTTACTGTTAACATTATAGAACCTAAAAAAATTCCTAGTAATTCATCTTTAAATTTAAATGTTACTGTCTATCATTTTGAATTTAACCTAAAAAATTCCTAGAAAATTCAGTTGTAATGTTACTGTTTTTTATTATGTATTGAATCTCAAAAATTCCTAGAAATTCAGTTGTAAATTTACATACTCATCTTTAGTTCTAAGAAAAACCTTAAAATTGTTTTATTTACTTTCTCCCCCACCCTTAAGATTTCTAAATTCAATATAAGAACAGACTGGCCTTCACAAGGCGAAACAAATTTGTCACAATTTGTATAATTTCTATAAATTAAATCCAAGTAAAATCACTAAGCAATCGTGTTTACTATTTATAAATTAATAATGAAGTTTTACAAAACTAATACCTCAACCATCAATATAGTTTACACTAAGTGAAAAGGTATTTAATTTTATTTTAAATATGTCAAACCACTAAGTAATGGCTTTTGGTATTTAGTTAGTTTCGCAATACTGGCTGTACGAGAACTCCGACGGGATTCGCTATTATGACTAATTTTATTTTGGCTAGATTATTTAGTTCTCCCAATGATGAAGTTTAGTTTAGAAAATGGTATTCAAACTTAATGCATATTTATCGAATATTTTCTATTCCACATCATGAGTACTTCACCAAATAAAATTTATTAAACTCATCGTTAGCAACACTATGCACTATATATTCTTATTTTAGAAAAGGGTCAGAAGCTGTTTTAATTTTGAAACACTTTTATAATATATCACAATTTATCAATTAATTTGTCGCTGTTCCAACTGAATCAGCTGTTTCGCCAACCTACTTTGGCAGCATCAAGCGTTACAAACAAACGTTTAGATATAAATAATTCAAAGTTTTCAAATTAAAACAATTAATAATGTTGAAGCATCATAGTGATTCGGTCATAACAATGGATTAACTGAAAAACGCCATGTAGATAGTCCATGACACTACATTTTGTTTATAGGTAAAAATTAAATAAATAATTTAATAGACGAGTACTTATACATTAATTTAATTCATAGACTATCTACCTAGGAGAGCAAAATTCGAATCTACAAGACATGCGTGCGTCCTATAAAGACATATGGAATAGAAACGAGAGCTGACACCATCAGAACAAAAAGTCTCCCAAGAACCACAGAAATGAAGACTCTCTGATCCATTGCGGGAACGATTCTCAGAGACAGAATAAGAAATTCTGAAATAAGAAAGATCTGCAATGTAGAAGATGTCGTGCGATGGGGAAGACTGAGAAGACGCTACTGGAGAGATCATGTGGAAAGAACATGCTATGATTTTACTGAAATTGCTAGATTTATTATAGTTATTACAGTTATTAAACATTGCTATACTACGCTATCTAATCTAACCAATCCCTAGGTTTGAAACACGAAAACAAATGAGTTAATTTTTTTAAATACCCTGCGTAAGAAATATTCAGTATACTATTGTATTACACAAAAATATATTATATTTATAAAAATATATTATTAAATAAGTCAATAAAGTGAATCGTTAGCTTGGGCCTTAGTCTAATTGTAAGTCGTGAAGTTTGTTTACTGTTGGCTGCGCATATTAGGAATAATCTCCAAACAAGACGAGACCCCATTCTGTTGTGTCTGGCCCCTGGAGCTCCCCGCCTTGACCTAGAAAGGTTGCTCGAGGATACAGCGGAGCCCTTTCTCTTGCTCGGCCCATAGAAAGTGGAGGACTCACGCTCTACTCGGTGATCGCAAACACACTCATTTATCAAAAGTAACCATTCATATTTAATTTCTTCTTTATTCGTCATCACTTTGTGTTGTGACTTAACATTTATATTAATTTTTGAACCTGCGTGTTTCGGACAACAGACACATTTTCTCAGTGTAGAAATTTTAATATTTAGTTGATGTGGACATTTTTAACTCTTATTTTCCTTCGTTTTCCTTGTTGTAGACCTATTGTTGCTACTCCTGCGAGGTAGATTTCCAGCTGTCCTTCCATCGTTTAGTAGGTCTTCCACGAGGACAAGTCCCGTGAGGTTGAAAATAATATGGGATCCAATATAGGGTATACCACCAGGCATTTTCAAATAAACTTTTGAAATAAATTGGATCATTAAAAAAAAGGTATACTACTCGTATATACGCGGTAAGATATTATTTTCACGTAAATATTGAAATTATTATACGCATATTTTGCATTCTCACTCACTGTACATGCTAACAACATCACTTATGACGTAAGGCGAAACCATGAACATACAAAAATATTTATTTCTTCCTTCTTCTTCTTCTGATTGTAGATCTTGCGATCTATTTATGCAGAATATCAACGTTTTTCCTGTGATGAAGACGACCAGCCTTCTCTCCATTTCTTTTGTGGTCGTCCTGGTGGTCGACGGCCCTCTGGAGTCTCGTGAATATTAGGAATTTGATTATGTACTTTGATATTGATATTGATTATTGTTTTGTTTAAATTTTAACAAGAAAACTTAAATGTTTTAAAATAAGTATGTTGCTCATATAATTTCAAGGAAACATTTCTGATCACCCTGTAACCAAATTAACGCCATTGAGTGTTGAAGTGGTGTGTGCGCATGCGCCTTGCATTTACATTTTGTCTGAAGTAAGTACACACCCAAAATTATTTTCCTCGTGTGACTAAGAGGCGCCACCCGAGTCAAATATTTATTAGTAATATTCTTTCCACACACTTCGCAGTGTCTTTTTGTCCTTTGCTGAAAAATACGCCCAGAATAAATGAGACCTGAATCAGTTGCTGATGAGACGTGTACTTTATACGATCGAAAGTATTTGAGATTGTATTTTTAGAAAGCTGTCTATTTGGTGAAATGTTTATATTATATGTAAACTGTTGAATTTCATTTAATTTTCCTTTAATCCCCTTGGTCTTCAGCAACAATCTTCAGCTCTGTATATGAGGTACAGTTCATATCGTGGCATGTTTGCTCGTATTAATATAATTTACTAATTGAAGAAATTTACGCAGCTAATGACGAGCTTTTATGGCAATAATAATCTTATAGAAACGAAGAGATTATAGTACAATGAAATTTATCACATGTTTCGCGTGTCTCACTACATAAGTTTCTTAAATTTATTTGATAATTCTAATGAAATCAAATCACACAACAGACAATCCAAATGTTTAAGGTTTGTATTGAGTACAGGTAAGATATTATATACCTATACAATATAATACCAGGAACGCATGAGAGATAGTTCTAATGAAATGAATAATTACACTATTAATATTTAAACTTTTTACTAAAGATTCGTAAAAAAACATTATTCCTCATGTATCATTCACTCATGTATCATGTATAATTAAAAAAAACATTTTCAAAGGGTAGAAGCCCAGGGTTGATTTTTTTATAAGCTTCCCTACTGCAAAAGAGCTTGTGGTCTTAAGGTACTTTCTGTCTAACATAATTAACCTTTAAAACCATTTTCCATTAAAGCATCACCTTTAGTTCCACATTGAGGCAACATAACCTCAATTCACGGCAGCTGCACCCCGAGCTCTGCACTGTCCAATGTGTACAGGCTGCTATGGAGCAAGCTGAAGGCTCAATCAAATATGGAGAAGATTATAATATTCTTTGGTCATATTAAGTTCATAAATTAAAACCACAATTTAAAGTAATAATTTAAGAAAATATTCATGTCATCTTTGGTTTTAATACTGGGGATTGGTTGACAGCAAAGTCTCTTCATTAAATCCTCTCTATCTTCTGCCAGGAATCTGCTCGTGTCTAGGATTGAACCCATCTCCCCTGGATCAGGAGCCAAGCGTTCTATCTATCCCCTAGACCACCAACCAGTCTTAAGCATTCCTTTTCCATATTTATATATTAGGTCCTTACATATGAAATTGGCGTTTTGTATGGGAGGAACATAAAGTTGATTTTTTTAAAATATAATATATTTATTTAATCAAAGTATGTATCATTGCTATCTATGCACTTTTGCCATCTCATAGGTAGTTCATCGATCCCTTTACTAAAAAAACCATTCGGACGGGAATCAATAAAATCTTTGAAGTCGGTTTGGACTGCCCCATCGGAGTTGAATTTTTTCCCTTGCAAGAAGTTATCCAAATTTCGAAAAAAATAGTTATCTGTTGGGGCAAGGTCCGGAGAGTTCGGTGGATGTCTTAGGCATTCCAATTGAAGCTCTTCTTATTTGGTAGCCGTCTGTTGTGCAGTGTGTGGTCTAGCGTTATCATGAAGCAGCAATGGCCTAGAGTGATTAACCAGCCTCGGTTGTTTAGCAGCTAGCTTTTCCATCATGGTTTGCAGTTGCTGACAATAGACATCTGCCGTAATCGTCTGGCCAGATTTAAGAAAGCTGTAGTGAACGACACCAGCACTAGTCCACCAAACGCTCACAAGTAACTTTTTTGGAGTCAATTTTCGCTTGGGGCATGGTTTGGCTGGTTCGGCAGGGTTCAGCCATTGCGATGAGCGCTTCCGATTATCATACAGGATCCACTTTTCATCACAGGTAATGATTCGATTCAAAATCCCTTCATTATTGTGCCGGTTGAGTAATGCAACGCAGCAGTCAACGCGCGTTTGTTGATTTGCTTCACTCAATTCGTGAGGTACCCACCTTTCAAGCTTTTTCACCTTCCCAATTTGCTTCAAGTGGATTAAAACAGTATTATCACTAACACCGCAGCCTGCAGCTAACTCGGACGTGGTTTGCAATGGATCCGCTTCCACAATAGCCTTCAATTCTTCATTTTGGTCTCCGGCCGTCCACGGGGCTTGTTCTGCAGGTCGAAATTTCCAGAACGAAAACGTTGGAACCAAAAACGCACTGTGTTTTCTTTTGCGGCACCGTCGCCATACACATCATTAATCCTTCGAGCCGTTTCTGCAGCACTGGTGCCACGGTGGAATTCGTACTCGTAAATAACAAGCGATATTTCAAGTTTTCCATTTTGTAAACTGAGTGACGCAAAGAATAAAAACAATTGAGGAAAAAACAAATGAATTATAATTTTCAAAACACAAATACTTGAGTAAATAGCTGTATAAATTTAAATTTGGAATTCCTAACCAAAGAGAAGATATTTGAGATCAAAGTTGCCAGTTCGGCAAAACGCCAATTTCATATGTAAGGACCTAATATATACTCGTATAGTACTCGTATATGACGGAAAACGCGTTACAATTTTTTTGTTATAACAAAGCATCAACGAAAATGAGTATTGTATTTTACATTAGGTCATATAAAACGATTTTGTTTTTTTTGTTTGCTTGCCAATTAGATAACAATTAGGTTATTCAATGAATCCAGAATATTTTTTTAAACATCTTTGGCACCAACTCACATGTTTGAATGGATGGTAAGGACGTAGCCGGTAACATCTTAGGTCTGGTAGACCAGACCTAAGAATATCATATTAGAATATCAAAAAAATATTTTGTTAATAATTAGACGATCACAGATGTGGTTGGTAACGGCCTCCGATATCGCGGTAATGAAGTACGAGTAGATGTGGTGCGCGGCCGCCCTGCGCGCGGTGGAAGGAGGGAGGTGAAAGTCTGCAGAAAGTGAATCTGAAACTGGAAGTGCACGGCCGCGGCCGCATTGGATCACTTATCTATGCGGAGATAAGGTCATTAATAAGGCGAAAGTGGAAACTTCGTCGAGATTAATTTTATTGTTGCGTCTACAATTAATACACCAAATTATATGTACACAAACATTTCATAGACTCGCACTAGACGCGGGTTTATAGAAATTCTTCTTCTTAAATTGGTTGGTTATCACTGTGATGCGTGAATTATCTCCATAGTGATTTCCTCGGAAGTATTACTGGAGTGGCTTACCGTTGCCTTTTCCAAACATTTTCTACCTTCCCTTAACTGGTGGGTCTTGATTTTGTGGCGCCGAAGATATATCTTACGCCCTTTCCCCGTCCGCTATAGTAAGGTCAGTTATTACATTGCCCAGGACTCGCGAAATTACTAGGACCACTTTGGGACGCCAGGGAGTTAGACTTACAGTCATACAATGTGGCATTTCACTGCATTTTACAGATATAATATACCTTCCAGCTGAATGTGTTTCACCGTGGCTACTTCCAGTCATTCCAATCCCGTTTATAGTACATTCTATGTAATTTGTAGCTCGTCTTCTAAGCTTAAATTTATCCACGCTGGGACACAAGGTTCTTCTAATGAACTCAATTTCTTTATGTTATATACCATGTAATATACCAAAATACCAGGTTTTTAGGGAATATATGTATATAAGGATTGCGGAAATGTTAACAATTTCTTCCTTTCATTTGCACCATTATTTTGATTCATAATTGAACAATATTTTTTGTTTATAAAGGCTGTTCAATTTTAACTACAGTTGTTTAGTTAAAACATGTTTTTCGTTTATTATTATTATTTATTATTAACTTCGTCGGGTAATCACTAAAATAATAAATGTTGTTATTAAAACTTATTATTTTATAGAAACACATATTTATTGCATGAGTTTGCAAGAAATTTCTTCTTTGTACGCCATACTTTTTGTTGTTATGAAGCTTTATTTCACTTTATCTTTTTTATACAATTTGTATATACAACACATATATTAAAAAAATTAAATTACATAGACATGTCTATTAATGATTAATTAAAATAGGAATATTCTTAAAGTACATAAATGTTCGTTCTAAGATAAACAAGTCTTTCCTAAAACCGGTTGTCGTTTAAATACAGTTAATAAAGAATAATAATATTTTATATGTGTAAATATTATTGCTATCAATATTTACACATATTTTTACTGATACGAAATTCTTAAAGAAAATTATGTATTTGTCAGATCTTTCAGTTTTATTAGATTTATAATATATCTAACAATAAAAAAAAAGAGATATAGTTAATTAGCGACTGATATAACTGAATAATGTTTTGTAAACTTTGTAAACAGTTTGTGATATTTACGAAATTTAAAAACCATTGATCAATGAATCCGCAACACAAAGTTATTGCGAATATAGAAGAAATCCTGATATAATTTATTATACATTTGCCGTAAATCTTTATTTCCCATTTTTTTATTTTCAAATTCGGAGACTT
Source organism: Lepidostoma basale (assembly GCA_022606425.2). Taxonomy (NCBI): domain Eukaryota; kingdom Metazoa; phylum Arthropoda; class Insecta; order Trichoptera; family Lepidostomatidae; genus Lepidostoma; species Lepidostoma basale. The sequence continues at coordinate 1,615,455 of JAHDVF020000734.1, read as the reverse complement.
TATTAGATTTCTTAAGGAAATCATCAAATACTAAATTTGAAAAATAATCTGCCTTCATATTTTTAAAGTACGCTATCGCTATTTTATTTTAAAAAAATTTACTAATTCAAACCAAAATTCTCATACAAATATTACCCACCACCATCATTCAGTCCTTTACCTCTCCCGCAATCAATGCGGACAAAAAAAAAATCCTCCCCGATGGCCCATACGTACTCCGCCAAACAAAATGGTCTAACGCAGGATGCTATCTTCTACCCCAACTCCATCCAGGCACTGCTCCTCTTATCTTCCCCTCGGGAACAGAGTTTTTTTTATAAATAAAATCCCAACCCTAACTGGTCTTCCATTCCTTGACAATAATGTAAGACTTTATCATAAACCCTAAATCCCCCCTCGCCCCCTTTCGGAGGGCCATACATTTAGCCCCATCATAAAACAACTACCGCATTAAGTCGCATTCCAACAATGTTTCCTACAGACGTAAAAGAGGAATAGCCACATGAGCTGAACCTCTGTAAACCAGAAGATCCAAGTCCAAGTCAAAGTCCTAAAATATTATTCTGACGAGTTATTTAATTACGATTTGGTTTTTCATCCCTTTAGAAGAAAAAATATTCCATAAAGCAAAATAATTTATCGAATGGAGTTTATTAACTGACATTAAAATGTGATTAACAAAGGTGTCTTTTATCTGTTTCAAGTATATTGATATAAAAAATGTATATATTTAAGCATTTTGTTGTATATTTTATAGGCAGATGCTTCAATTAGTCTCACACAACACGACTGGGCTCATTTCTGTATCAGCACTTGTCATAAGTAATGACAGATGGGTTAAGGTTAATGGAATGCTGCGGGAGAAACTTTCCCGAGCCTCTTCCCTTTCCCCACAGAACGGTGCGGGGCCCTAATACAGTCACACTATCCAAAAAGTCGCCACGTCATGTGTTATGATAGTTTATAGCAGCGGCGTACATGGCAATTAGTAAAACAGCTGACACTAAAGTTATATTTAATCACAATATTTTAATTCTACTCGTATTAAAATTCAATCAAAAGGAAAATAATTATAGAAGATAATGCGTTTTCTAACAATCAGTATTTATCCCAACATTAACCCAGTAACTAATAAAATTTTCGTAGACTTTTACTTAGCATTATTAGAATAAAAAAATTCTAAATTGAATTTTTTAAATATATTAATAACTGTATTTTATTCCATTCATATTTAAAAAATCTCAATCCCATTATTATGGAGTTTTACTTGAAACAAAATCAAATATTGTTAGCAGTCACTTTTTTATTGCTTACTGGTTTCAATACTATCCCTGGGGTTTCAATACTATATTTCGCCAGGACGTCAGAAAATATATATATTTATAAATTAAATACTTGAAACATTTTGCCTGAATACCGCATTATTGAAATATTAATTTATAATCATATTTATTTAAGCAGTTTACAATACCCTATTTTATCTTTAATTCTCCGTTGTTTCGACATCTTCTGCTTGTAATAAATATTTTAACTAAATTAAACATGAGCATGTTTAATAACTAATTCACATTGAATTATAAATTTGAGTATAATTATTTGGTAATATCAAATCAAATCAGTTTATTTCATCAACATTAATTTTTAAGGCATCTATTGAGAACAGGTAATATAATATATTGTGTATACGCATGAGAGATGGTTCTCCATTAGGAAGACAGGATTCTCTCCAGAATGAAGAGTATTTGCCTTATGAACGTACTTTCACTAATATGAAAGACGTCGATATCCGAGGAGACTGCGTTCAGCAGATTAATTGCTCTTCCCACCGGTGTCACGGAGGCAGGTTGGTTCTGGCGGCCGGTAGTTAAAAAAATCTATGCTGTCGCTGTCGGAGATATCTACCAGGTACAAAAAGCCGAAAACCCCCCAGCACGGCCGAGTTTATCGGACTCGGCCGTGTATTATGCACGGCCGAGTATCATGTTTCTTTAGACAATATATTATTAGCGTGTTTTTATAATAGAAGCTCTATCGATTTTTAGTTTAGCATTGTTTTGGCATCTGCAGATTACAATATTTTTCAATAAAGTAAAGAATCTTCTTTCGATGTCATGTGAGCTCCCCCCGACGAAAACTATCATTTGAGAGTTGGCATATCTGTCCCTGGCAGCTCGAAATAGCTCCTCAACTGTCCTTAAGCCAGTACAGTTCCTTTTATTGTGGAGCCAGGAGATTCGACTCCTGCCAACACCTCGTCAACCCCCGATTCTTCCCTGCAATGTACATGATTTATTTATTATCTTACCAAAACATACCTCGGGGAGTATTAAGTAGAACGAATTTTCATATTAAAATTTGGCGTATCTCATATTTTTTCTTGAGCCGCCCTTGTCAAATAGTTATCAGTTGCGGAGTTCTGACACGTGAAGAGTTTCACGCCATAACTTTTACTTTCGTTAGCGTTTAACGCGGGCTAACGAAAAAAACCTCATCAAAACCTAATCTACTTGGAAATTTCTCTTGTGGAGATTCTTTGGATCAAAAAACAATGTCAAGTGTTTCCGACACCGCTTTCTCGCTAATGTTCACAATGGATTTTTTGCCTCAACAATGCCGCAGACATTTATTGTTTATTTTGGACACATCAGCTTGAGATTCTTGGCCTTACTGTCTTGTTAATTAGTTTGATTCGGAGAGAAAATATTGAAAATTGGGAAGTGTTAAGTGTTGTTTATTTTTAAACGAGAAAATAATTTTATATTTGCTTAACAAACAATTGTAATTCGAAATGGAAACATACATGTTTTCTGATCATAATTTATATTTATACAGAATAAAAAAACACTTGATGCATGAACTAATTCAAGAACAACGCTCGTTTTTTAACAAAAATGATTTTTTTTATTAGTTCAGAAAATGTACATAGGTTTTAATTTGTTTTTAAGGGCTTACAATGTTACACGCCATCTGTAATATTTTGCATTGAATTAAAAAGAGATTTTTTAATACACTTAGAATTCGCCTACGTTTCTCATAAACTTCCGCTGGTAAATATTATAGAAAAAAACCAGGGTGTAGATTGGCGTAAAGTGTCTAGTTAGCGCTATTAACTCGTTTCGGCGCAAAAATAATACAATATTAAAGGGAAAATAGAAACTCAGCGTAGTATTTTATTACGAGGAAAGTTATAGTATTTTATCCCTACAGTACGCAATTCTTCTTAATTATTAAAATTATGATATATTTTTGTTTTATATAAGGATATATTTTTATGTTCTGAAACATAAAGTATTTTATATTTTATATTAACGAGCATATTTAAAAAATAGTGCGTGGTTCTTATATTGGTTCTTATTAATAATTTGATAAAGATGGAAAAATGGAGAAAGATATCGAAAGAAGGGTCGGTGCTGGGAACAAAATTAAAGGCGCTCAAAGTCATCACAGCAAATATATGGTAAATATTTCAACTAAAGCAAAGATGGCAGTACAAAATGGAGTTCTAGTGCCAATCCTTATGTATGGAAGTGAAGCTTGGAGCTGTTAAAAAAGGATGAAAGTATGATAAATGCCGTAGAAATGAGATCACTTAGAAGAATGTGCGGGAAAACGATATACGATAGAATACCGAGCGACAAAATAAGGAAGAAAAATAAGGCAGATAATTGCATCATAAGTAAAATTGAAAAAAGATCCCTCAGATGGTTTGGAAATATGAAACGAATGAACGAGAGAAAAATGGTTAAAATGCTGTATACAAGCAGTGTGAGTAGAAAGAGAAGTCGTGGAAGACCAAGAAAGTCTTTTTCGAAGTCGGAAATATCGTCGAACGTGCATGTTACTATGTATGAATGTGGAGGATGCAAGAGAGCTATGTCAGGACAAAACGGTATAGCGGTCCATCCTCTCTGCCTACCCCTCCGGGGAAACGGCGTGATGGTTAGATAGTTAGTTTTGATAAAATGATACGAATATCAGCAAATGCTTCTATGGTGAATAAGTATAATAAAATGAAATGAAAATAAAATTAATTAAGATTCCCTTGATCACAAATCACAAAAGTCACATACGTACAACAAATTCCAAAATTTGTCGGTAAAATAGTTTTCTATTAAACCCATTTGGTTTCAAAAACATGGAGATGGTTGAGATGTATTGACAGCGCGTGAGTTTTTTTTTATATCACTTGATACAATTTTTTTAGGGAAAACTTTGTTTGATTCATATTTGCGTCATAACGTTATTATATATAGTATAATCTTTATTTGATTAACGTAGAGAAAGCTCCTTATCTCGAGCCTATTTTTTAACGGTATATTAATTTTACAGATGGGAATAAAGATGGCTCCTTCACGTGTGGTTGAATCACAATACTCACCGCCCCTGGAACGATAAAAAGTCAACCAAACCTTCCACCACAATGGCAGGAGAAAGAATAGAGATGAGTCCTTAACATTGAGGCGAAGAAGATGACGAGTTTTGCGGTTTTGAAGGGTTCAACGAGGTAAACATTTATTGAATTAAATTTATTACTTGGTCGTAATTTAACCAAACACTCACAGCTTCGTTTTAGTATTATAGTAAAGATATATATGTATAAAGTGATTAATTTCTTACATATTAGTACATATTTTTCAAGGGCAGCATAAGAACTATGTATAATATTAATGATGGTATAAAAAGCCTGAAATTATGATAAATACTGTTGAAAAGAGATGATGTAGGGAAAACGGTGTATGAAAGAATACCTTCTTCTTCTTCTTCTTCCTTATTGTTAGACCTATGTGGTCTGTTCTCCAGAGAGTTGCTCCTCCTGTGAGGTAGATTCCCAGCTGTGCTTCCATCTTTTAGGAGGTCTTCCACGAGGACGAGTCCCATGAGGTTGATTATGCAATGCAATATAAGGGAGTCTGGTGGAGTCCATTCTTTGAACACGACCGTACCAGTCCCTTTTTCGCTGTCTGCTCCATCTTATAATATCCTCAACCTCACATATCTATCTCTCTTATTCTGGTGTTCCTCACGCGATCCCCCAGTGTCTTGCCTGCTATAGTCCTCAGTGTCTTCATTTCGGAAGTCCTCAAAACTTGTTTGGTCCTTACTGTGTCTGCCCTTGCTTCGACGCCATATGTTATTATTGGTCTTACGCATGCTTTATAGATTCTCATCTTACTCTTAATGGCCATGTCTTTGTTTTTCCATATTGTGAATTTTAGAGCCCCAGAGATTGCAGCTGCCTTGTTTACTTGGGCTTGTATTTCTTCCCGCAGATCAGCTCCCCTCACCAGGTCTATGCCTAGATACTTGAAGGTCCTGACCTGAGAAAGAATACCAACGCCGAAAAAAGGAATAAATGTAAGAGATATGATTGCATCCAAAATAAAATTTTAAAATTTATCAATAAGATGGTTCTGACATATAGGAAAAATATATGATAGAAAAATGGTTAAAAAGTTGTATACAAGCAGTGTGAATGGAATATTAAAGACGACGGTTGAGGAAAACATGGCATGACCAAATAAACTCGAGAGGTATGTCAGGACAGAGCAGTGTGGCGATCCATCCTCTCTGCCTACCCCCCGGAAAACTTTATGGTGGTTAAAGTCACATAGGGGAGTCCCACAGCTTTCCCGAAACTGTTATAGGCGAACTTCGATTTCCTCAGCTTCGCTCTATCAATTCCTGCATTTCTGGGGTTGTTATGATCAGGTTGTTAGTTAGTCATGATCAACGCGTGTTTGTTTATATTATAAGTACACGGTAGTAAAATGGTCCAGGCGCTGCGGTTCGAGACTTTCGCCGCAATTAACGTTGCCCCCAACTAGGTGATAAACCGAACGAGTAGGCAGGCACGTAATACCATTTTAGTGAAATACCTCTCCGCCGAAGAAATCCGATGGCGGGCAATCTCAGTGAATGACCTTGGACACGATTTGGTAGCTCTGCTTCGCTTTTTGCCCGCTGTGAATTCGGTAGCTCGCTAATTAAATTTCACTTTTATCCGGGGAAATGGCTCCATTCTCGGTACGGCCGTACATGGAGAGCGGGAAGAAAGTAGACGGACGGCACAACGATTCGCTTTGTTTTGATGAGTTGACACCTTTTTATTTCTTTGTTGTTCGATTAGCACTAGCTTCAGAATAATATTAACTTAAAGGCAAAATAATAATAGATAACAAACATAAATGTTTGACCTATGACATTCGGATTAAAGATTTTTTTTAAACAAACTAAAAATATGATAGCACAGAAATTTGTCGACAATATGTATTTTATTAATTGTTTTTTTAAGCAGTGGTGTAAAACTTCATATATTCTAATTAATATGAATAAAACGTCTTGTTTTCTAGAAGTTTTATTATATTTTATGGGTATGGCATGTTAAGCCTCGTTAAGGTATTATAAAATATCATTTTCAACTGTTAATTTTTTTTTTCATAAATATTACAATTGTGATATTAATAACAAAGTATTTTATTTAAACAGTTAATAATGTTGAAATATCAAAATGTTTCCGCGAAAACAATGGATTATCTAAAATTTCATTTGATAATGCCTTTGTAAGGCAAAACATGTCATTCCCATAAAACATATTTTTTTTTTAGAAAACAGACGTTTTTATTCGTATTAATTAGAAATGCAGTTATTTCTACTTGTTTTTTTGTTTGATTTCTAGCTGTATAAGTTTACCGATCGTTTTTATAAAGGACTCCATTCACATCCTAACCCCACAAAAAATATCTCTCAAATTATGGACCCAAACACCTCCAGCCGCCACAAGCGCCCGAAATCGATTCTCCTTCAGAGGAACACTCCGGGCCACACAAATCAAGCCCCTACATTAACTAGCAACCCACCAAATCACCTTTCCAACAATGTTACCACCAGACAGGAAATAGGAATAGGAATAGCCACAAGAACCGAACCACTGTATGCCAGAAGATCCAAGAAATTCAAATTCAAGATCCTTTCTGGTGTTAATTTTGTTACATTTATTACTGTTAGTTTAATTTATTAAAATGTCTACTATGATAAATTTATTTTTTATTTAGCCAAACTCTTAAGTCCATGGTTATCTATGTTCTGACAATTGCTTTATAAATGAGAATATCATAGAAAACTTCAGTTGGAACATTTGTGGTACACTCCAACGGAGAATAAAAATCGGTTTGAAAAAATATCATTATGTTCATCTCGTATTACATTATGGAAGAAAACGTTAATTTTTAGATATTTTATTATATTGTATGAAGGTGATATTTATTATATTGTGTGTCTTCTTGCTAGGGCATTATCAAATAACCATGAAATATCTATCTATCTATGATCTTGTCTTTCGGGAGTATCAGCCCGAAGACTATTGCTCCCCCCCCTGTTGAAAGTGACTTTGTTGGGAATGAGGATATGTTATGTAGAATGGGGTAGTGAGGAAAGGATTAGAAGGATATTAAATAGTTATACTTTTTTATTTTTACACGTCTAAGGTGGATCTGGGGGGGGGGAGTGATGGTTGGGAGGGGTTCTGGTAGTAAAAGGGGAAGGGACTGTGAGGTGTGGCCCGTGGTGTATCTCTGAAGAAGATTGTGTTTTGGGCGCTTGTGACAGTAGTGAATGTCGGGGGTGTAGTTAGAGGTTTCTTGTATAGAGGGGTTTGGGTGTGTGGCGACCCCCTGAAAGAAACGCTCGGCCAGTGTGTGGATGTGTCCGTCTAGAGTGAGGAGACCCGCCTCTCTAGGTGGCGTTGTGTTATCCTGGTCCAAAAGGGAGCTCGCATCGAAAGCCGGATGACCTTGTTTTGCAGGATTTGAAATTTTCATGTAATATAATATGTGAAGCTTTCAGTATCGTCTTCGAAATATTTTACTCATACAAAAGAAAATAAGTGGTTAAATGTCTTATTTTGAATATTCAACTCGAATATAAAAGTTATTCGGTATCTAAAGTTAAATGAAAAACCTTTGTTAAAATTTATACCAAATTTTCTTTACTTTATAATTATGTATGCATTTCAAAAATGCTTTTCGAGCGAACAAATTATAGATTTACTTATAACATTTCATATAATATAATTTAATAGTCCAATTTTTGGGCCAAAACACTATGATACATCAACATTCTTCTTCTTCTTCTTCTTCTTCCTCAGCCTATTCCCGTCCACTCCTGGACAAAGGCCTCCTCCATTTGCTTCCATGTCATTCTGTCCTGTGCAGACTACATCCAGGTTATTCCGACGTGTCTGTTTAGATCATCCTTCCACCGTAGTTGCGGTCGCCCTACACTTCTCTTCGCCGTCCACGGTCCCCAAGTCAGCAGTCTTCCTGTTCATTTTTCATCTGACCTTCTGGCTACGTGACCCGCCCATTGCCTTTTACAGTCGCCACCCAGTGGATGATGTCAGTGACCTTTGTTTTTTCTCTCACTGTTAAAATTTATTACTGTTAAAATTTAAAACACTGTTATAATATCACAATTTCTTTTCATTCACTAAGAACGATGCAACCGATGTTGCCTCATGTGGTGTTACTTCGCCAACCGATGTTGGCATCATCTGGTGTTACAATAAATAAGTTTATTGTAACACCTGATGATCCTAACATCGGTTGACGAAACAGCTGGCGCGACACCCTCAGTGAATAAAAATAAATAGTGATATTATAACAGTGTTTTTAATTTTAACAGTAATAATATAATTTACCTACACATTTTAACGTCTCTATACACATACGAATATTTGATAACAGTGTAATCGTTACACGCTTTAATTTGAATGTTAATTTACAGTCGGCAGATGACCGCGCACATTCATTTAATTACGCTGTCCCGAATACGATTATAAATAATAACAACTTTAAACGGAGTATACCATGACCATGAAATATTATGTATAAATATACAGAGTATACAATAATATGAGATATCTTCCTACAATCCTAAAATATAATGCCATTTTGATTTGTTGGATTTCCATGTCAATACCGGGGGATTGAGTTCAAATCAAATCAAATCAGTTTATTTCATCAACAGACATTACAAAATTTATTTTTAAGGCATCTATTGAGAACAGGTAAAATAATATATTATATATAGTATACTACCAGATGTTGCCTATATTTTCAAAATATAACATTCATAAAAATTATCTTCTTATTTTACTTGATTGGTGTCTGTTTCTTTATCTTATCTTATTTTACCTGACATTTGTTTATACTGATTGGTGATGCATAACAATTACACTCACAGTATTAAGATGGTTTGGACACATGGAAAGAAAGAATGAAGTAAGAATGGTAAAAAAATGTATATTTTTACGATGTAAATGGAACAAGAAATTGAGAAAGACGTGGGGAAAACGGGACACGATCATATAATGAATGTCGGCCACGTGAGGAGTCGGAGAAATCGACGTGCGTGCATGATACGATGTATGAATGTTGAGGAAACGACAGAAGTATGTCAGGAAAGAAAAGTGTGAGAGTCCATTCTTGTTGGTTAGTTAGTTAGTTAGTATGACGAACTTAGTGTACACATCTAATTGAAGTGTTAGTTATATATTATTATTTGAGAAAAAACACTTTTTAAAATTTTACTGTTTTATTGCATTTATTGGTGCTTAATTATTAGTAGGATAGCATAGTCAAATAAACATAAATCAACATAAAGTTTCACTTTAAAAATAACGAAAAATATATTCGTTAGAAAAAAAGTAAAACCGAGATCAAATCAATCTAATTTTAATTGTTAAGCACGCGAGTAGTCGGAGAAAATGCATGACACCATGTACTCGTATGTTTTGGAGGCGAAGTAAGTATGTCAGGAATGAACAGTGCGGCGGTCTATCCCTTTGCCTACACCGTCGAAGAAACAGTGTGATGATTAGCTAGATAGTTTTATTATTTTAAATGTTCTTATTAATTTTAATCTATTGTTTTGACCGAAACAATACGATACTTCAACATTATTAACTGTTATAATTTATAATACTGTTATGATTCACTTTTTGATGGTTGCGGTAGCTGTTTCGCCAACCAGTTGTTCGTAACACCTGATGATGTCAGCATTTGTTATCGAAACAGCTATCACAACATTCAAAAAGTGTAAAATAAAAATTGTGATATAACAGTGTTATAAATTTTAGCAGATAGTAAATATTAATTTTAGATAAATTAAATGAGTACCTATGTTACTCTTCGCATAATGAAGGTGCTATATCTTGGTGGAAAATAAGCTGAAAATTTGTTTTAATAGTTTTTTAAATTCATAAATATACATGATTATATTATATAAGACTTTGAGAGCTTAGGTATAAACATGTAAAATAAAGTAAAGCAAAACGGTTTACATTTAGTGTGATATATCCGACCTCACAACTAATTTTGGAACATCTTACACAAGCACGCTAAGAATTGGACGAATGAGAAATGACTATTAAAATATGGTGAATGTTGAAAAGAGTGAGAGTGGAATGAAAGTAAAATTTCCTCTTACGAATTTCTTTATATGGTTTTGTTAATGTGTGTGTATTATGCACTTCGTGCTTTTGTAGCTCATTGCAATATGTAAGAAAATATAGATGTACATACTTCACATGGACTTATATAGCACGATATACGCTATTTTAATATTATATCAAATTTAATGTTAAACAGATTAAAATTTCATTCAATAGAATAATTTCTAATCTTTAATGGATAAATGGGACCAAAATGACTAGAGGTGTTACGGTAAAACATACCCTGTTGGAAAGTATGTACTTACACCTGTAAAATGACGTGAAACGTTACCTTGTATGACAACAGCAAGACGATGTCAAGTAAGTCCACTCCTCTGGTATCCTTGAGTGGTCCTCACTGATAAATGTGATCACCTACCTTAGCATCAGGGTTATAGCAGATAGGGAAATGATGTATGGCGCATGTTCAGCGCCACAAAATCGAAACCTACCGGGTAAGGGAAAGTAAAATTCACAAAAAATCCCTGGAGAAGGCAACGAGAAACCACTTCAGTACACATCCCAGGATATCACTGTGACGAAAAAGAGTTTGTCACAGTAATCTCCGACGTCGGAGCGACCTGATACGGAACTATGCGAAGAAGGAGATTTAGAAATTTGTGTGACGAATTAATGATGATGTTTTTTTATTTTTGTTTAAAATAGGTCGTTTTGAACCCGATTACTGTATACAATTTGTTTTTAGCTATTATATTGATTCGCTTAACATTTAATAGGTCGCTTATCTATCGCCATTTCATTGTCACGTGAATTCTACACGAGAAGAATTACAGAATGAAATGGCAGTCAGAGCTCTTACCAATTAATTAATTTAATTTAATGTTAGGAATTACATTTTCCCTGTGGAAGCGAAAGAACAAATAAATTCTTAAATATTTTTTAAAAGCATTGTATTTTTAAATACTTCCTTATTATAAGCATGAGCATTTATTTGAATTTGGCTGGAGACCAAATTTCACAAGATCTCTGCTTTCCTATCCTCACTTTATATTTGGAAAAAAACAATATTACGGTCTAGACTTCCCATTAAAAAAACTTTAAAAATATTTTAACAGAATACAGGTAATAAAATAACCAAAACGTTGTTAAGGCTTTGAAGTTAAACGACGGTTAAAATATTTAACTTTATTGAAATTTAGGTGGTATAGAAACCAAAAATGTATTCAAAATTATATTAACGTTTTTTATTTTATCAAACTATGTATTTTACTTAAATTGTTGCCAACTGAAATATAATTTAATGTCAGATCGTCTTTGGATGTTAACAAATAATTACGAGTCACATTTAGACGCGGATGTGTTATGCCAAATGCGGTATGTTCACGTACACTTAAATATAGAAAAACAAATAATAGTTCTTGCCGTTTCAAACGGTAAACTATCACCAGAAGTGGAAGAGGAAGGGAGCGCGAGTGTGTGAGTGTGTCAGTGAGTTCAACAAACCGGCGCACACACGAGGGCGTCGCGGCGCCCGACGTCAGTCAGTATTGCCGTAACTGAACTATTAAATTAATAAGCTTAGTCCTTAAAAATAATAATAAAAACATAACGTTTTATAAGTTTATAAAACAAATAATTATCATTGAATATCGATTGTTTCTCTTAAACGTGTTCATCGTCGCCAGATTTCGGTGGACTTGGTTAGATAACTTTTTCCAAACTTCTAAAAAAGCCAAATTGCAAAACAAAAACTGCTAAATTATGATAACGTCAGAAATATTGTATTTATGAGTTATATCTTGTATACTAACTAACTAATTAACCATCACGCCATTTCCCCGGAGGGGTAGGCAGAGAGGATGGATCGCCACACTGGCCTGTCCTGGCATACTCTCGAACTTCCTCTACATCCATACATCTTACCATGCACGCACGTCGATTGTTCCGACTTCGAATGTGGCCGCCTTTTAGTAATTGATTAAATTGGTCATGCCATGTTTTCCTCGGTCGTCCTCGGCTTCTTTTCCCACTCACGCTGCTTGTGTACAACTTTTTAACCATTCTACTCTCATCCATTCGTTCCATATGTCCGAACCATCTCAGGGATCCTTTTTTAATTGTATTCATGATGCAGTCATCTGCCTTACATTTCTTTCTTATTTCATCGTTCAGTATTCTATCATACAACGTTTTCCCGTACATTCTTCTCAGTGATCTCATTTCTACGGCGTTTATCCTGCTTTCATCCTTCTTTTGCCAGCTCCAATCTTCACTTCCATACATGAGGGTTGGCACTAGAACTCCATTGTGTACTGCCATCTTTGCTTCTGTGGATATATTTCTATTTACAGTAATGAATTTGAGTGCGCCAATCATTTTATTCCTAGCACCAACCCTCCTTTCGATGTCTTTCTCCATTTTTCCATCCCTTGTAAACATGCTTCCCAGATACGTAAATTCAGTAACTTGCTCCAATTTCTCGCCCATCGCACTTATATCACAAATCGTCATACATTCTTCTTTCTCGAAAACCATCACTTTAGATTTAGACACATTCATCACCAAGTCACTCTTATATCTTGTATTAACGGGTAAAACAAGACTATTGATACTTATAAAGATGTTGCGAAGGTGGTAGTTAATTAGATGATTGGTTGATGATTTAGGTAACAAGCTTTTTATTCATTGTCTCTTATTAATGATGTAAAACTCCATATTAAACAATTAATACGAATAAAAAATCTGTTTTATAAAAAAATATGGGAATGATATGTTTCGCCTTTAAAATACAATATCAAATCAAATATTTAAAAATGCTTTAAACAGGCTTTAATTTGAAAATGCAGAGTACTTACATCCGCTCAGAAAAGCTATCATTTTCGTATTAGAAACTTCAATCAGGAATTTTGTGCATATTTTCACGAAATTATTTCGAAAGAGGACGAAAACAAATCGTTTTTGATCATCTTATCTAATAAATATTTTGACTTGGACTTCTCATAAATATTTTGACTTGGATCATCTGGCTTACAGAGGTTCAGCTCTTGTGGCTATTCTTCTTACGTCTGGTGGGAACTTTGTTGGAGAGGTGATTTGGTGGGTTGGTGGTTTATGCGGGGGTTTGATTTGTGTAGCCCGGAGTGTTCCCCTGAAAGAGGGTCAATTTTGGACGCTTGTGGCGGCTGGTGGTGTTTAGGTCGTAATTTGAGAGGTATTTTATTGTGGAGTTAGGATGTGAAGGGAGTCCTTTCTAGAAAAGTTTAAGGCATATCTTTTTTATACGCTCTTTCATGTGCTTGTCGCTGCCTCGAAATTCATTATCAGCTCTACGATATGACACCTGAGAAGAGAGTGGAGAGTTGTATGGAGAGTATTAGTGGTGCTGGCAATACGGCATCGTTCAGTAAGGTACAATAACCTTTGCGCTGTCCCGCGTCACCTGGCGCCGAGCGTGTGTGTGCTGTGTGCGGTGTGTGGCGTGCGGCGTGTACACTATGGCGGTGGCTAGTTGTATGCGAGACCAACACCGAGGTAAACTTTCACGCTCTAAAAAACACACATTTTTGTTTATTTCAGCATCAACAGGCGGGAGCTGTCGGAAGCTCCTTTCAGTTATTTGTAATCTGTTTTTCAGACGATTTGAATGAATCTCTTTCTCACTTATGTAAGTACCACTAACAGGCGAATACCAGTCATCTCTAAAATTATAAATTTGCTCTTTAGACAATTTTTCGACAAGTAAATTGTTGGTACTTAAAAGATTTTTTTAACAAAGCTTCCGATTCTTTTTAAAAGGGGGTGATTAAAAAACAAATTTAAAATGAATGTTTTGTAATTTATGTAATCTAGATGAAAGTTAATTATGTCACTATTATTTTATTCGATTTAATTTGGACTTCTGGATATTACCTTATATATATAATACGAATCTTCTATTATTAGTATTTCAATTTTCGGTTTTAACTAGAATTACTTCTTATTTGTATTTTGTGTCATACATACTTGTATCGCCTATGTAATAAGAAATTCACAATAAAATAGAAATGAAATGTTTTAAAAATATTTTATGAGAATGACATTTTTCGCATAAGGCATTAAACATTTAGTAATAAAACATTTCATTCCAATAAAATTTAATGAAACTTCTAGAAAACAGAGGTTTTTATTCGTATTCATTTTTTTATGTAGAGTTTTATAATATTGTTCGAGAAACAATAACAAATCAATGTGTAAACAAGCCTTGCTGGTAAAAATAATGGAAATATTCCATTTTTTTTTTAAACTTTTGCTGAAAAAGTTTAGCAGTTAAAAATGTTAAAGTTTGTTAAAAACAATATTTACATTTTGTTGTTGATAAACGTAGGACATTAACAATGTAGAACATTCCAATAAAAAACTTATTTGGAAATATATGTCGAGAAAAAATAACTGAAAAGTATATGAAACACTGTTTAAATAAAAAAAAATCGTGTTACTAATTGTTTTGGATTTATTCCGTCAGAAAACTGTTTTTTTGTCGACCTTCTAAAGAATGTTGAGGCGTAAAACAATAAAAAAATGTAATGTTTGTGATTTGTATAATATACTTTATTTGATCTGAAAATGTATCAAGAAGTAATGACGGTTATGGAAATGTAATCATTAATATCTCGAAATTTGTTGATTTTGAATTATTATTATACGATATCATTTTATCATAATAAGTTGACTTGATTTCCGAGACCGAAAATGTTACTATGGTTTCTCAAATATTTTTTCTCTCCTTTTCCACTACCGGCTTGCACCAATCTTCAACATTTAACGTTTCGAAATTTCGAAGTATACGATCCCTCCATCTCAGTCTTTAAGCGTTGGACTTTAGAGAACACGCAACATGCATGCACAACTAACCTAATCATCGAAGTTTTAAGTCTACTTGTCTCAATTGTCGGATTTCAGATTCCTTGATAATTCAAATATGTATGTATTTTTACTTAATATATTTGTAGGCTTTATGGATGGAAGAATATGATTTTCCTTCTCAGTAACTCACAAGAATGCTTTCATAATATTTTCAATGTACTTGAACCACTTCAAAAAATGTGTTTTCTGTGTATAACAATGATTTTATGTCTTTATTACCTTTCATGCACTGTTTCTTTTCTTATTATAATAATTTATTCCGAATGGCACTTTCGATTTTACTCGGTGAGATTTAGAAATCTCGTTCGAGTTCAGAAGAAATGCCAACTGCGGCGTGCGGCGCTCGTGTCATTGTATATTTATGGTGCATCGTAAACTTTGTGTATTCCTTTTTATGGCAATCAAATTAAATGGTTTTTAAATGTTAGGCATTTCTTTTTTATGGCAATTGTTTGGGAATTATAAGCATCACCATCACGTTCTAGTTTCACTAAGCTCAATGTATCTTAATCTTTGGCTGTTCTAGACTTGTATCGTCTCAATATTTATGAATTATTATTATTTTGAATCGGTCTTTACATCATAACAGCTCGAGCCAAATCGATGTAAAGGGTATAGCTATCATATTGATTCTCATGACACGTGAAAGGTGGCTAATCCATCGCCGAATTCTTTATCGAAATCTACACCAAACCAAAGCCAGTGTGATAATCGCACTGCCATCGCCGGGAATCGAACCTGGGACTTTCGGTGTGGCAGTCATAGCACTTGCCACTCGGCCACGAAGATCTTATATATAGTTACTTAGAATCTTAATACAAGCAATATAAGTGGTGGATAAACCAGAGAGCCAGTACAACTTAACAATTAAAGTGAACTTTCACTAGCGGCTTGACAACACAGGGCAACTTTTGACCTCACCAAATATCTTCACTGTATAAAATGATTTCTTCTAGCAAATATGTAACACAATTCAGCTGGGATGTGTTTTGGTTTACCATCTGAACAATGAGAATTTAATATTAATATATTCCATGTCAATAAAAATGGTCTGTATTCGATAGACTGGGCAACATCTTCAAGTCGGACATGTCTGAGAATTTAAAAACAAAAGTATTTGAGCAGTGTGTATTACCTGTGATGATCTATGGATGCGAGACATAGCCGGTAACTAAAGAAGCAATTAAAGTTGCACAACGGGCCACGGAAAAATCCATGTTGGGTATCTCGCTTAGGGACCATATACCCAACGTGGAGATTAGAAGACGCACCAGGGTCACCGACATAGGAATACGCATTGCAGAATGATTGGGAATGGGCTGGGCATGTATGCCAACGGGATGATGGAAGATAGAGTAAGAGGGTTACTGAATGGAGGCCGAAGAAGTGTTGGGAGACTGCCTACCAGGTGGAGCGAATATTGTGCGGACAGCGGGAAGGACCTCGAGAACACTGGTGAGAGACTGAGAGCGATGGCGTGGGGGTGGAGAGGCTACCTTACGTCCAACAGTGGATGGAGGCAAGCTGATGAAGAAAATTCGGAATTCGTTTGCGGTATTGAATGGCTGGCTTTTGGTTTAATTGTTAGCTCTTATTAATGCTGGATACGGACTCCTTCGTCATATAAATTAGCATAAATATTTGCCGAGCAAATATAATTAGTCTTTTAAAACATATACCTGTATAATCAGCCTTGTATGTTGGTTTAAAACATCCTTTTAGAAAAGGAACACGTTAGTGGAGTGGTGCCAAATTACCGATGTCATTTTATGAAACGAATTTGTATTTTTTGGTAGATAAATCTAGATTATAATTAATACTCTGTGGGCGCAACTTGTCCGCAGAACTGGTGATGCCATGAACTGTAATGGATTTTGAATTAATATGAAATGAAGGCAGTGACATTAATTACATTAGACATCTTCAGCGAGATCTTTTAGAAGCCGATAATTTATTTTTTCCTTACTCTTCTTTATGCCTGGCGGATGGTATAAGGCACTTTACAAAATCGACTAAGACAGATCAATTTATTATAAACTAACTAACTAAGTAACCATCACGCCGTCTCCCCGAACGGGCAGGCAGAAATAATGGACTGCCACACATTTCTTTCCTGACACATTTCTCTCGCTTCCTCAACATTCATACATCGTGTCATGCACGCGCATCAATTTCTCTGACTCCTCACATGGCCGACATTCAATATTTGATTTATTTGATCGTGCCACGTTTTCCTCGGTCTTCCTCTCTGTCTAGTTCCATTTACATCGTCAACATATAATTTTTTTACCATTATTTCTTTTATTATGAGTTAAATGTTTCCAAATTTCTCTGTTGAACCGCACACCGCGAACTGCCTTAGAGAACACTCGTCGGAATATATTGGTTTTGGTAAGTAACCAGAGCGCCGGGGACGGGTCTCATTGTGATGTATGGGAATGCTAAGAAGAAACCTCGCGGTCACTTTCTTTACATTTCTAAATCATTTTAGTTGGTTCCTTTCGCTTTCATCTGCTCTTCGGGTCATTTCTCTTTGGGACCGGACTAGGGAAATTACTGAGTAAATTTCGCTTATATTATTTAGTGGCCCTGTGCGAGAGAAATTAAAATAATACGATGTAATCTGCATGATACGAATATATGTTATCTATAACAAATAGGAATTTACTTATTAGTTATACTTCAGGTTGTAAAATTATTTTTACTAATTACAAATACAATGTCTTTGATAATCATAAAAACATATTTTCCCTATAATTGTATTTGTTCATAAAACAAATGTTATACCTGAAATCAAATTTTCCTAAAAAGCACAGAATTAATTTTTGTCAAAATAGGATTAATGATAATAAACCTAACATTTTCAGGTCTTATTGTTAATAAATTTATCAAGGATTTGTCAAACATATGTTTTATATATTTATGATTTAATTCATAAGAAACCATCCAAAACTCCATTTTTTCCTTCTTATTGCACTGATTACCATATCAAACTACGAATAATCCATTTAATAGTTTCAATTACTTATTTATATTGAAAGAAACAGAACCTTTTTTTAAATCTGTATACCATACAAAAATAAAAACTATAAGAACTACCCACCACGACGTTTTCTCGATGGGTAGGCAGAAAGAATGGACCACCACATTGTTTTTTTCTGACATGTTTCTCTCGCATCCTCAACATTCATACATTGTGTCATGCACGCATTCGATTTCCCCGACGTTATGATTTGATCATACCACATATATATATTTGTCTTCCTCCTTTTCTAGTTCCGTTTACGTCGTTTACATATACATTATTTAACATTCCTACTTCACTCATTATTTCCATGTGTCTAAACCGCCTTAATGATCCTTTCATTATTTTGTTCATAACATTTTCATACGCACTGTATTCACTTCTTATATTTGCATTTTACATTTCACAAAATGAACTTGTACAGATTTAACACACATTCATCTAAGAGATCTTGTTTTCTACTGCACTTATTCTGCTTTTTTCTTCTGTTGCCAGTAGCATGGTTCACAAGGATATTATAGGGCACTTAACTTTTTTTGGGAAGGCTTATGTTTGCAATGACAACTGTAACATAAGTGCATCATTCACTTTGTTGCCTGGCCCAACCCTTATTTCAATATCTCTTTGCACTCGCCGTATCCAGGACTGTCTGTCCTGGGTGGCATATGGTGGGATCCATGTCAACTTGGACCTACCACGTCCCCTGGGTGGCTGGTCCACTTACAAAATCGATGTGTTTATCAATATTGTACCATTAAGTTTTATTTATCGTCAGCTAATAGATGGTCCGATGCAGCTCTAGCCAGTGGCGCCATCGAAGGCGGCTGCAGCGGCCGCCTCCCCCCGGCGCGGCGGGTCCGATTCAGTACACAATCGAAAGTTATTTGTGCATTAGCCGCGGCGAAGAAAGTGCCGCGAGCAGCTCAGCTCCGTGGCCGAGATCGCGTACCTACTCACTTTCAATTTCTACCAAATGTTGCTGCCTGAAAGTGGAACGCCACCAGATACCCATCGACCCGGCACGCCAGAGCGGAGCTTCAAAAAATTCAAAGAGATCATCGGCAGTATCGAATACTGTTTTGTAATGATTAAACGATTTGTACGGATGTTGCTAAGTGCACTTTGCCGCAACGCATACCGCTTTTTTACACCACCATTCAATCTTGACCGCTTTTCACCGTGCACCAGTGTGCACTGCATCTCATTATCAACTGATTATTTTCTCAAGAACTATAATCATTCCGACTATTTATATTAATACGAAGTATCGATGAGGCTCACATCTCATCGAATTGTGTTTATTGGGATTCAAATATTTTTTTCACCGTTAATAGTAAATAATTAGTTTTTCTGTTTAATTTTCAATCCTGGGGATTGGTTTGTAGCAAAGTGTAACATTTCTTCTATATTTGCCATATTTTGTGTTGTAGATGCTTTATTTATCTTTTTTTATGTACTTTGTATATACAACACTTACATTTAAAAAAAATATAATTACATAGACATGTTTCGGACAACCAGTCCTTCTTCAGTGATCCATACAATTTTATATGTATCGCTGAAGGACTGGTTGTCCGAAACATGTCTATGTAATTATACTTTTTTTAATGTAAGTGTTGTATATATAAAGTATACAAAAAAGAAAAAGATAAATAAAGTGTAACATTGTTTAATGGTTTTTGGGAGGCCATTTTGACCTTTTAAATGTGATAATTTCGCGCTGTTTTTCACACTTTAGTACATAACAGGTTATTTGAACCCAATTACTGCATCTTAGCTATTTATTCTCATAATATCTTCCATTCCTCTGTTGGCCGGCATTTAATATTTGATTAATTTCATATCTTTGGTCTTACTCTACGGTAATATTTTAATTCCGATAATGGGACAAAGTAGGGCGGACTTATATCATATATGGAACAAATGAATGAAAATATAATTGTGCGAAAAGTAAAGGTGAAGGATGTGAATGAGACAGAAGAAAATATGGCACTACCAAATTAAACAAAAGTCTGCCATGGTAGATATCTTGATAATTGACTTGCATTACTGAAAAATAGCGATTATATGATTCGATAGAGAGTATGTTAAATGATATATACTCATCGCATTAGATTTTTATTAGCTGGACTGTTATTTGATAATTAGTAAACCAGAAACGTGTAAAGTGTGACGTAAAAAAACAGGTAAACAACGCCAATCACGCAAAGCCGATACAAAATTCTAAGAAATGTTATTTGTGGCTTAAAAGAAAACTCGCACGTGTATGCGGGAAACTCCTAAATTTGACATCGCAAAAAAATATTATAAGAAACTGAAAGAAAAAGTATTCTTGAGAAATTCGAGACGTTTTTAAGATATTTTCATTTCGGAATCAAAAGATTTTATTCTAGCGCTAGTACATATGGTATTAATACGTTTGAAATATATGTGATTATTTTTTTTCTTCATTTAAATCGGCCTACCGTTTTTATTATGTAATATGTTTTGAAAACTAAATTTTTTCAGCTATTTTATCCATTCAATTACTTCCCACATAACACACAGAATACATGGGTACGTACTCGTACATATTCCGAAATATCGCGTCAACGTTTTTTTTTGTGACTTAATTTATTCTTACAATTAATTATTAATTGATATTTTGTAAACTCCGGCGTGTGACTTCATTCTCTCATACCAATACAAATAAAAATCAGTATATTTCAAATACTTTTTTTGAAAATAATCCTATGTTTTTAAAGTATTCAAAGGGTTGAGACGACAATTGTGCTTATACAGAAGACGAAATTAGATAATTTAATTACATGTGTGCGTCTGTCTCCTTCTTGCCGTCATTTACCCAGTTGGCAGAAAATGACTACTAAGAGCGTCCTTGATTCCGTAAGCCCGAAAGTTGACACGTGTCTATTAAATAAAACAAAACTTTGCGGCAATTTCTATTCAAATTACAGTGTCTTCCATCTTTGACTTTATTTGCGAAATTAATTTCGTCGGCGGCACAAACCCACCGGCGCGGCGGTACCAAACCTAGAAATAATTAATTCGCAGAATGTTTCAGTCGCTAATTTCATTATTTCTGCGCCTTGTTTTACATTTAAATCAGATTATTCCCGACTTTCGGTTTCAGCACTCCGGTTGTTCCTCACTCTATGTGGGGGAATGGAGCTCCAGAGAACCAGGTTTTTCAGCTTTTTAGAAAATTCCAACTGAAATCTTACCATCTTAGTATAGAATTTTGTTCATGATCAAAATTAGCCTGTATTTTACTAAATATACATACAAACTAGTCAGAAAATCGTGAAAACTGCAGTATTTAATAAACCTTAAATCATAAAGAATAAAAAGTGAACTTTGGTTAGAACCAAAATCTTAAAAGTTTGTTTATATAATTTATTTAATTTAATCTCCTTAGATATTCTTTTAAATTACTAACATAAAATTTTTACTTTAAAAAAATATTAATTAACCACTGACAAAAAAAAATTCCACGGGACAATCAACGATTTGATTTAAATTTACCATCCCATCACAACGCGTCTCCCGCGGGGGCAAATAGAGAAGGGTGGGGTGCCGCATCGGTTAAAGTGTGGCAGTCCATTCTTTCTGTCTACCCTTTCGGGGAGACGGCGTGATGGTTAGTTAGTTAGTTGGATAATTATTCAAATTGCGGTCAGTTCCCGTTTAAACGTTCAGTTGGCAAATTATATGATATTAATCAACCTAAGTGGTGATTTGTGCTTTAGGACACAATTAAAAATGTATAATTTAAAAATGTATTCTTATTTTATTCGGATTTAATATTAAATTTATATTTACTTTGGTTGATTTTTATGTGAAATTAATCTACTCAAGGGATGCCTTAGCACGGACTTAAAGAAAAACAACTAACTAGCATGTGTTGCGTGCTTTATTTTTTATATATTTTTCTGACCCAATTACTCTGATTACACCCACATGATCTGGACGACTAAATTTAAAACGCTGCATGTGGTAACAGTGTGAACAACACATAATCTTAGTAGTGATTTATATGCAAAGACTGTTAGGAATGGTCGGTTTTTTTTATTCTAATTTCGCACATGACTAAATTTATTTTCACCACGTGTCTTGTTATTTGATACAACAGGCATTCTTCCATTCCTTGCACGAGAACGTTGCATTTGTCATACACTTGTGTTTAACGACTTAACAATCAACAGATAGATTGTAGCACTAATGTATATCAAATGTCTTCGTGACTGCGTGGTACTTCAATACTTAATTTCAAATGTTGTAAAGAATTAATATCTCATTTCGCTTGAAGTTGTTACTATGATTTTATTGTAACTATCGTATTAAAACGGGAAAACGAAAATCACGGCATCTACTCCAATAAAGATAGCAATAAACAACGCCGTAATCGAAATGGTCCATTCATATACCATATATATATTTTACCACAAAATAGAGCTGAGTAGAGAATATTAATTGAACCACGAAATCGATTGAAGAATTGGTTTGGATTGGGCTGCCTTTCGTAAATTAGACCATACATTGAAAAATTCACGAACCTACATTAACCTTAAATGGAAGGTGTTTGACTGCTGCGTCCTACTGGTGTTATCTTATGGGTTCGAAACTATTAAATTGTCACAGAAAAGCTAAATAAATTAAGAATTGTCCAAAAAGCTATGAAAAGAGCAATGTTGGAAATCAGTAAAGCGGTCAGGGTGAGAAACACCACTATTAGAGCCAGAAGAACAGTGTCGGACGCCATTGAAAGAGTGGCAGTGCTAAAAAGGCGCTGGGTAGGCCATGTCCCTCGCAGCTCGGACGTTAGATAGACAAAACGCCTCCATTGCTGGTGTCGAACTGCGACCCGAAACTCAGGACATCCCTAACGTCGATGGAGAGACGACATTAAAGAGACCGCCGGTACGACATGGATACGTGTTGTCCAGGATCGAGAGACATGGAAGCAGACGGAAAAGACCTATGTCCACGAGTGGACAAATATAGGCTGATGATGATGGTGATTAATGGTTACAGTTTTAATATGATACAATTCCATTATAAAATGTATAATGAAAACGCGCTTACTTTTTAGGTTTTACATTGATTTATTTATATATAAATATAACAAAGAATAGTTGCAAATTTGTGTCGCCTTGCCAATTCTCTAACTAACTAACTAACTAACCATCACGCCATTTCCCCGGAGGGGTAGGCAGAGAGGATGGATCGCCACAATGCTCTGTCCTGGCATACCTCTCGGGATTCCTCTACATTCATACATCGTACCATGCACGCACGTCGATTATTCCGACTTCGAATGTGGCCGCCTTTTAGTAATTGATTAATTTGGTCATGCCATGTTTTCCTCGGTCGTCCTTGGCTTCTTTTTCCACTCACGCTGCTTGTGTACAACTTTTTAACCATTCTACTCTCATCCATTCGTTCCATATGTCCAAACCATCTCAGGGATTCTTTTTTAATTTTATCCATGATGCAGTCATCTGCCTTACATTTCTTTCTTATTTCATCGTTCGGTATTCTATCATACAACGTTTTCCCGCACATTATTCTTAGTGATCTCATTTCTTTCTCAAACTAAACCTAATCGCCAAACAATGTTGATTGTATCATATATAAATGCATTTGGTGACGATATTATACGTACTCCTATATATCTTTATATTATTATGTGTATTTCCATCTAACTGAACGAACATTTTAGGATTAACCCTAAGTCATCCTTAATGTGTAAACATTTAAGAATTATTCCTAAAATCTGATTCGGTATACACTTCAAAAACTTTTACATATACATTCATTATATCGTAAGGTTACTTCCTTAATTATTCCGATGGCTATACAAGTCCCTAACAATGTCGTTCAAATTTTGTTTAACGCTATTTGTTTATTTGCTCAAGAGGAATGCAATTTGCTCGAAAAACAAGATTTCAATTGAGCATAAAAACAAAATGTTTTCTGGTAAACAACATTATAAAACGGGTTACACGTCATATGTAACCTGTACATAATTCGCACTTATGTATATATGCATGGTTGAAATAAAATAGGACATAAAATAATAATAATAATAAAATCAAACTATGTATGCAGTTTCGTTTTATGTGGCGTATATAACAAAACTGCATATTTAGTTTGAATATATTTTTGGTATTTATTTAGTGTCTATTTGACTTCAACCTTTCATGTGTATTTAAAATATTTCTTTCATATTCGCCGTCACTTTTATTATGGATTCACATTTGAATAACTTTTGAAAAACATTTAATTTTCATAATTATTATAGTTACACTTTCACAAACATGTTTCGAATGGTACTCACCCTTCTTCAGTGTACAAAATTTAACTATATATTTTTTTATACGTTCACCACAGAGATCTTTTTTATAGCATTGAAGCAATACTTTGAGTCATAGAGTATTCTGCCAAATTCAAATCGGTCACCGTTACTCTTATAGGTACTCATGGTGAGATATATCAGGTCATATAAATCTTAAGATAAAGAACCTCTTAGTAAAGTGTTAATCGAATTCGGCGTTTGTGTAATCTTAGTCATTGTTAAGGATATAGTAGGCCCTTGGAATAATATTTTTTTCAAAATGACACTCTGTTAAATACATTATCGTTTAAATAAATAAATAACACTAAAATAATAACGATTACTAGTACTGCGTTTATAATTTTAAAAAAAGTACTCTAGAAAAATAAATAATATTAAAAAAACGATAAATATGACTGGAGGCAAAGTACGATTTGAATTCCCCGTGTAAATGTTGACTTGTGTACGGAAAGTGCCTCACAATGTGACTCAATTCCACACGTTTCATTATCTTTGAGCAGTTTCAATGTCACAGCGTTGCTTCGCTTTCAGAAATCTAGCTAGCAACACCGCCTACATTGTGTAAGGCATGGCATTGCACGTGCTCGCCTCCAAGGGTCAGCTTCGCCAGCAATGTCACTGATAACAATGCGATGCAAGATTCCGCGACACACCTCGCTCTTCCGATTAGCGCCACCTCGGTCGGTGCGGTCTCGATTACAACGATTGCCTTTGAAAGCTGATTCTACAATAAAAAGTATTATTAAAATTAGTTATGAGGGGCTCAAAGTTTGGTAGGGTCACGGTGGTGCATATTCCGCTGGAAAATATGTGCCTATAAAATGCCGTGTAACGCCACAGTTGCATTCCATCAGCAACACTACCAATAGTCCTACTCCCTAGCGTCCACGAGTGGTCTCTAAGGCCCCGCGAGCCCCGGGCAATGTGGCCACTGGCATTAACAACAGCCATAGCAGATAGGGAGAGGATGAATGGCGAGTGTCCGGCGCCACAAAACCGGACCCCCCCCAGCTAAGGGAAGGTGACCCCTACAGAAAAACCCATCAGAGAAGGCAACGGGAAACCACTCTGATTATCATTCCCAGGAAATCACTATGGCGAGAAAACCCAAAGCAACGGCCCCTAGTCCCGGGCAGCCCTTCAGTGGGCAGGGGGTGCGAAGAATCTCCCGGCTCAAAATAGTGAAGTCCAACTTACGGCTAGGAACGTGGAATGTTAGAAGCCTTTTTGCTGCAGGAAAATTAGACAACACAATACAGGAGATGAATAGATTGAATGTTAATATCCTTGGAGTAAGTGAGTTGCGGTGGACTGGTTCTGGAGTTTTCCAACATGAAAAAGGAAATCTGTATTACTCTGGAAGTGATCTGCAAGATCGAAACCGCAGAAATGGAGTTGCAGTACTGGTCACCGCAGAATACATAAAATATGTCAAAAACTTTGTTCCCATCTCGGACAGGATTGTATTGTTACAACTTCATAGTCAGCCGTGTGACATCAACATTATACAGGTGTATGCACCAACGGCTGAGGCGAGGTATGATGATGAGGTTGAAAAGTTTTATGAATCACTGTCCAACACGGTTAACAGTTTGAAAGGAGGTGAAATTAATATGATAATTGGTGACTTCAATGCCAAGATAGGCCAAGGACAAACATTGTTGGGGAATACGGGCTGGGACAAAGTAATGAGAGGGGAGAAAGACTTTACGAATTCTGCCAAGAGAATGATATGATAATAATGAACACATGGTTTAAATTACCTAAGCGCAGACTTTACACGTGGAGGTCACCTCAAGACGGAACTGCACATAATATTGTTAGAAATCAAATTGATTACATTCTAATTAACCACAGATTTAGAAATTGTATTCAGAGAGTTACCACCTATCCGGGAGCTGATGTTGGATCCGACCACAATCCACTTGTCGCGAATCTCATTCTAAAACTGAAAACGGTGCCCAAGAGAAAATTCGTTAAGAGAATAGATACAGGAAAACTGGAATCCATAACTGTGAAGGAAAAAGTATCCGGAGAACTTAATAGCAAATTACGGGAACTAGCAGTCGCAGACGAGACGGTCCATGAACATTGGGATAATTTGAAATCGGTATTTACAGATGTCTGCACTAATCATTTAAAGGCCGAGAGAACGGCTAAAAAGAAAAATTGGATGACGGATCACATTCTCTCTCTTATGGAAGAAAGAAGGAAGGCTATGAAAAACATTATAGAAACCTGCAACGTACCATAAGACGGGAAATCAAAAAGGCCAAAGAGAAATGGATGAAGCGTCAATGTGAAGAACTTGAAAGTCTCAATCATGCCCACAATGCATTCGGGCTTCACAAAAAAGTAAAGGAAATATCTGGGACAACAAGGAAGGCTACACCCACATGTCTGATGGACGATTCCAATAAATTAATATTGGATGAAAAAGAAATCCTTAAGACATGGGAAGATCACATTGAAAAGTTATTCAAAGATAATAGAACTGACTTCACAATTGACGGTGAATTAGAGGGACCCTCCATCCTCAGATCTGAAGTTATACATGCCATCAGAACTTCTCCTAACAGAAAAGCATGTGGTCCTGACGAAATCCCTGCGGAATTATTGAAATTGATTAATGAGGAAAATATTCACTACCTGCTGAGGCTATTTAATAAGATTTATGACACAGGGATTATCCCCCAAGAATGGCTGAAATCGATATTTGTCACCTTACCTAAGAAGCAGCACCCAAAGAATTGTAATGACTATCGCATGATTAGCCTAATGAGTCATGTACTAAAACTGTTTCTTAAAATTATACATGCCCGAATAAGAAACAAGTGCGAGCAAGATCTAGATGACACACAATTCGGATTCCGAAATGCACTCGGAACCAGAGAAGCGCTACTGGCAGTCAATGTCCTGCTACAGAAGTGTCGAGATCAACGCAAAGAGGTGTTTGCATGCTTCATCGATTATGAAAAAGCGTTTGACAGGGTAAGGCACACGACACTCATGGAGATGCTCAAAGACTGTAACATTGACTCCAAAGACCTGAATTTCATAAGAAACCTCTACTGGTGTCAAACGGCAAAGATCAGATATGGAAGTGGAAATACAGAGGCTATAGCTATACAAAGAGGAGTTCGACAAGGTTGTATTCTGTCACCTCTATTGTTTAATCTGTACTCCAATAAAGTTTTCCAAAGAACTCTAGAAAACTCTAGCCTTGGAGTGAAGATCAATGGAGTCGTTATAAATAATATCAGATATGCTGACGATACAGTCATATTGGCTGAAAGTATACCTGATCTCCAAGAGCTCCTAAATAAGATTGACACGGCTGGAGAAGAATTGGGTCTGACAATAAATGTCGCTAAGACCAAGTGGATGTCGTTTGGAAGACTTGATTATTCTGGATCATCTTTGCGACTAAAAGGAGTAAATATCGAAATGGTTGACCAGTTTAAATACCTCGGCAGTATCATTACTAAAACACTCGACCCAGATACAGAAGTGAAATGTAGAATAGAAGTTGCACGTGCTGCATTTAATAAGATGAGACCCTTCTTCTGTGACGATAATTTGAATCTTAAACTTCGACAAAGAATGATAAAAGCTTACATATGGTCAGCTCTATTATACGGAAGTGAAACATGGACTCTAAAGGTGAACGTAATGAATCGGTTAGAAGCATTCGAAATGTGGATACACAGAAGAATGCTTCGTATACCTTGGACCGAAAAGGTCAGTAACGTCGAAGTACTTAGGAGAGCCGGAGCCAAGAGAGAGCTGTTGTCGAATGTCAAAGTGAAAAAGGTCTCATATTTGGGTCACGTGCTGCGTGGAGAGAAGTACCGCCTCCTCCGACTTATATTGGAGGGCAAGATAGAGGAAAGACGGGGAGTTGGCAGAAAGCAGATGTCCTGGCTGCGCAACATTAGAGAGTGGACCGGAATGAGGACGGTGGATGACCTGTTTCGGGCAGCGCAAGACAGGGAGGATCGCCAACGTCGGGGGGACCTGACACGGCACAGGAATCAGAAGATTAAAATTAGCACCGAGAATGAAACTCCTAATTTACTAAACGACCATACGACCAATCTACACTCAGGCAGCCCCCATATGGGATTATGCAGCTTCGAGTAACATACAGACACAGACAAGACATGTGTCAGACTCATAATGACTTATGGTATAGAATCGAGGGCTGACACAAATAGAACCAAAGCACTATTACGAACCGCCGAAATGAAGACACTCCGCGCTACTCTGGGCAAAACACTGAGGGACAGAATCTGAAACACAGTAATACGTGAGACCTGCGATACCGAAGATATTATCAGATGGGGCAGGAAAAGAAGACGCTTCTGGCGCGACCACGTAGAACGAATACGTTAGACTCCCCCATGCTCCAAGCAGCCGTAAACAACGTGCCAATGGGAACTCGCCAACCCGGAAGGCCTGCGAAGAGATGGCGAGACAGTTGGAGTTCTGTGTCCCAGGAGACCTCGACGCCATAAAAACAGATCCACAGATCTATTAAAAGAGGAAGAAGAAGAAGAAGAGTTACAAACGAAAACTTTGGAGTTAGCTCCTTCAAAATAATGCCATCCGACTATCACTGGGTGCGCCTTCGTGGTCTAGGACAGCTGCACCCAAATTCGAGAGTTCCGTTGATAGATGAAATACCTTCAGAAACTTTTCGAACGTTTTACGAAGGACTTCCTTGACATATTAAACCTGCAATAAAAAAAACTTTCCAATTATAACCCGAATACTCCCAGGCGTCGCAAACACCTATAAGCAAAAACCTATCCACCAAATCATATTTCAAATAACATTTTCTTCAGACATTAGAGGAATAGTCACATGAGTTAAACTTCCGTATACCAGAAGATCCCATCAACATGTAAAAAGTCTTTACCACGCAAACAGAACATTTAGTGATACCCGATAAGATGGTGGTGTCTGTATTTGTAACCCATTGTGACTCTAAACACGTTTAAATCTGAAATATGGTTAAATATAAAGTTCTTTATTAACTTTTAGAAGTATGTGATTTTTCAAAGTTTTATGCGTGTAACTGACGTAGCATATGTAAATCTTTGTGCTCGTATATGTCGTGCGGAAAAGTTTTAATGGAGAATAATAATGTTAGAGTTTCGATTTCAACGAAACTTTCTTGATTAACCTTTTCAAACATCTACGTAATTTATATTTTATTCAACTTGCCAATTGATGATATACGCTGACAGCTTGGCGCTAACATAACTTAAATATGTTAAATTAGTATTACATTTACACAGAGAGATTAATGTTTCTTTGTTGTAAGTCAAGACGGTGAAAGCGTTTAGAACAAAATTGTGAAAATATCACCAATTTTGGTTCCATGAAAAGCAAGTGTGAGAATGCATACGTTAACAATATCTCAGGAGCATAAAATCCAGAAAATATGTTATAAATCAAGTCTTCCTCAGAAGTCATAAGAATCGACAAGAGCTTAAGACAGGTTGGGTGAATGTAGATGATTCTCGTATAGCGTATTTTTTTAATTATTTAATTTTTTTTTTACGTATACAACAGGTCGCTTGAACCCAATTACTGTATACAATTTATTTTTAAGCTGATATATTGATTCTCGTGACATGTGATAGTTAGCTAAACCATCGCCATTTTATTGTCACGAGAATTCTACACCAGACCAAATACAGTGTGACAATCACACTGCCATCGCCGGCAATCGAACTCGGAACCTTCGGTATGCCAGTCAGAGCTCTTACCACTCTGCCACAAAGGTCGTCAATGTGTCGTTCTCACGGGGAGAATAAAATAAAATAAACAACACTATGTATCATGAAACAATTCAATATGCTGTAATGTTTACACTTGACAATACTATTGTACATTATACGTCATGCGATCTAAAAATCGTAGCAGTACATTGAGGTAACCATCTAAAACAAAATCTGTATGAGATCGTTCCCTTTCTCTGTGAATACCTGAATTTCAAAATTATAATCTTGAATCATTCAAACGATTTAACTAATGTACTGCAGATGACTTATAAAAACATACGAATATTTCTGGTACCTATTTT
Source organism: Lepidostoma basale (assembly GCA_022606425.2). Lineage (NCBI taxonomy): Eukaryota > Metazoa > Arthropoda > Insecta > Trichoptera > Lepidostomatidae > Lepidostoma > Lepidostoma basale. The sequence goes on along the minus strand of JAHDVF020000734.1, from coordinate 1,584,629 downwards.
AAAAACAGCCCGCTTAGCTAAATACCGCACCCTCACACCCTCACAATAATAATAAAAAAACCAACCTAAAATAGTGTAAAATCAGTAAGGAATGCTTCCTTATACAAACATTAGATTTTACATAGTATGTATCTAAATCATAGTAAAGTTATAATTGAATGATTTATTTACAAGATGTATCTAGAGGTAACTAGTTGTGGTCTTTAAAATAACGATTTTTTTGTAAAAATTAAAACACCATTCATTTAATATAAGTTAGCTCAATATCATTTAGCTGTTAAAATTCATACACTGAAGAAGGGAAGTTTGTGTCCCAAAACGTGTTTGTGAAAAGCGCAAAAAGTGTTGTAATAATACAATGTTTTCAAAAAGTTATTCAAATTTAAACACCATTTTTTCCACATTAGAGTTTGTTTTTCTCGACATGTTTCCTTGATTTTACATCTTCATCACCGGGAGAACGTTATAAACTGAATCATATAAATAAAATAAAAACTCTTTAAAAAAGTTTAGATTAAAGCTATATCTCGTAATATGATTATGGCGATACAAAATATGCATTACCGTCGCGTTGCCATGTGGTCAATTGAGTTTCCACTGCCAATTTAAAGTTGATTTTCTTAAAACCTATGGACCCTAATATTATAAAAAAAATTGTAATCCTCCATTGAAGTGTTCTCAATATTTCGTAATAAAAAAAAAAGCAAAAAATTACTTCCTTCATCCCAAAAAAAAATATTTTCTAAGACTGCCCTCACCTTCATTCGTGTTAAGGTAGAATTTGTTTTGCTAATATTTACAACTTTATCAAAAGTGACAAATACTTACTCGCTGTTTTGAACATATTATAAATTATACTTTGACCTTTTCAATAGGTACGTAATGATACCGACTGGATGAAAACGCACCACGTAACTTGATAATATCAGAACTGTGAAAATATTAACACTTTACCAAAAGGGACAAATATTAATACGTACTCGTTGTCTTGAACGTACTATACATTTTGCCTAGGTGCCTTTATCTTCGCCCCGCGTGCAGACAAGTTTCGACCCGACTTTTAGTCGATTTTTAGTCGCCCGTATGTTATGACGCATTACATATCAGAAATCGCATGGTTCCAGAAAAAAATTAATAATGATATGTTTTTCAAATAATCCATGTATGTTATAGATATCGATCTATTCCTAATGAAATTCCCTACAAGATGACATAAATTAAATTTTGATTCATCTAGTCATATGCTTGATATTTAGATAAAGTTAGCGGTAAACTGAACTTACCACATGGGAGCAAGCGTTTTGTTTTGAACACGGTACGTTAAGGGTTAAAATACTAAGGTCAAGAGAAATCCATCGCAAATTCTCATTATTTTTTCTATATAATAACTTATACGAGTACAAATCTTATCAATAATGAACTTGTAATTAAACTATTGTCAAATAATTCCATTAATTCTTCAAGATATTGTTTTAACGAGCTTGTGCACAAAGGGCACACCACCCATGGCATGCGCAGAGACACAACAACAGCGTGATGTACTCATGACAAATGTCGCTTATGACCTTTGTTACTCGTGGTTTCGGATGTATAACAAACATGCATTAACTGGAACGTGTTTTATGACATTTCGTTCTACCGACATAACGGTTCGGGCCTCGGTACACTGCTACTGTAGCATACACGCAATAGCTGCAGCCTAACTGTATTTTGGTTATTTGGTTGAAACAAATTTCATTGAAATGGTTTTATTCGTAATATTTTTAACACAACTTTTATTCAACCTACAGTCAAAACAACACTGAGCATTAAATAACAATTATTCACAGATACATCATCATACTTTTACAGCAATAATAAAATTATAATGTACTATTTAATATATCACACAAGAAAGTATATTTCATAGTCAAAATAGATCAAGAATCAGAAATATGGGTAGAATATATAATAAATAGGAATGGCGATGAAAGAATACACAAATCAGCACCTCGAGATTATTAATTAATAAAAATTGTACCTTATTTATAATTAAGATGATGTGTATGAAGTACGTATTAATAATTCAGGGAGTCCGATGACAACAGGTCCTATCGTAATCAATCAATATCTAAAGCCATCTTGGAAGGATAGAAATAGGTTTGCTGGTATAATTTTTTAATTAATAATATCGCTTAAAAATACGCGAAAATACCATCTTTCGGACTTACTCTTAGTATCATTGGCGTAATGATTTTTATTTTTTTTAATTGAAGTTATTAATATAATTATTGTTCTCTTATGCAAAGTAATATTATATATTAGAATACGTAATACTGATACTCGCTAAAGAACGTTATATTTTTCAAGCTAAAATGTTTAACCTTGACACAATTCAACTAACTCTCTGAGCTCATATTTGATCACCGAAATTCGAAACGTTTTTATTGAATAAGAATAATATTTTAGTATGTTTCATAACTGAAATTAGATCATCTTTCAACAAAAACCAAAAAATACATACAGATTTATTTTATCTTAGATTCATATTACAATACAGGTAAATTCAGGTATATAAAATGTGCGTTTGTGGATCTGCAGAAAGCGTATGACCGAGTTGATAGGAAAAAACTTTGGGAGGTCTTGGCCGAGTATGGAGTGGGCACAAAACTGATACGCGCGGTCGCATCCCTCTATGAGGGAAGCACCGCTTGTGTCAGGGTTAATGGGGCTGTCACATCTTGGTTTGACATCACCAAAGGTGTCAAACAGGGTTCTGTGATGTCCCCGTGGTTGTTCAATCTATACTTGGACAAGTGTATGAAAGAACTTGAAGGCATAGACGCTGGTGCTAAGATGAACTGTTTCTCAGTCAGCTGTTTGTTATATGCAGACGATGCTGTATTAATCGCTGACAGTAAAGAAAATTTGCAAGTCTTAGTGTCAAGGATGTATGAGACATGCAAAAAGAGTAACTTGGTGATGAATGTGTCTAAATCTAAAGTGATGGTTTTCGAGAAAGAAGAATGTATGACGATTTGTGATATAAGTGCGATGGGCGAGAAATTGGAGCAAGTTACTTAATTTACGTATCTGGGAAGCATGTTTACAAGAGACGGAAAAATGGAAAAAGACATCGAAAGGAGGGTTGGTGCTGAGAATAAAATAAATGGCGCACTCAAAGTCATTACTGCAAATAGAAATATATCCACAGAAGCAAAGATGGCAGTACACAATGGAGTTCTAGTGCCAACCCTCATGTATGGAAGTGAAGCTTGGAGCTGGCAAAAGAAGGATGAAAGCAGGATAAACGCCGTAGAAATGAGATCACTGAGAAGAATGTACGGGAAAACGTTGTATGATAGAATACCGAACGATGAAATAAGAAAGAAATGTAAGGCAGATCACTGCATCATGAATACAATTAAAAAAGGATCCCTGAGATGGTTCGGACATATGGAACGAATGGATGAGAGTAGAATGGTTAAAAAGTTGTACACAAGCAGCGTGAGTGGGAAAAGAAGCCGAGGACGACCGAGGAAAACATGGCATGACCAAATTAATCAATTACTAAAAGGCGGCCACATTCGAAGTCGGAACAATCGACGTGCGTGCATGGTACGATGTATGAATGTAGAGGAAGCCCGAGAGGTATGCCAGGACAGAGCGTTGTGGCGATCCATCCTCTCTACCTACCCCTCCGGGGAAATTGCGTGATGGTTAGTTAGTTAGTTTAATTAGTAAAATTTTACATTAGGAAGTTGGAGTAAACAGCGCAACTTATACGAGAAACATTAAAACATAGGAAATATGAAAAAAATGCTTCTCTTAAAAAAATAGGAAACAGACTTAAATTAACTTAATACTTATTAGAAATTACTGAGTAAGGAGGAGGAGACGATAGGAGAGACCTTTAGAAGTATTCATAGGTAATATTCTGTTTAACTAGTGTTTATCATATTTGAGAGATTTTGAAGAGAATATAATTTTCACATTTATAGTTCTTTCTCACAAATACTTCTAGAATTAATTATACTTGTATTTAGTATTTCATACAAAACATTGATCTTTTGGTGTCCCTGAGATATTAAAAAAAAAGGGGTTTATAAGCCATTCATAACGGTAAATTGTGCCTTGCGTCAGTAGGAACATTGTAAATTATAATTTACAATGTACTTCCAGTGTTTGGTAAAGGTGATTTAGCAGATTCCCGAGTATCTGTGACCTCGCACGAGTTACTCATTCTTATCTTAACATTGTAAAACATAAATAAATCATGTTTAGTACTCCAGTCTGCATGCGAGGAAGATAATAACTCGGTATCGAGGCAGAAAAATTCATTGTCAGAGGGTAACAGCCTTCCGAGTGACCTTATCGCAGCTCGAGACACACACACGCAGAGGTGAGATACTCGCGTGACACATCGTAGGACGTTCACACTCTACTCAAATTGAAACTTAAATTATTCCAAATTATCATTGCTCATTGCTATTCCCATTGTCTCTGGTGGAATTTTATTTATCATAACTTCAATCAAATTTATTGATTTCAAAAATGTACTGATTGTTGCTATTAATATTTCATAAAAAAAATTCGCGTGATTGGTTAAGCACGATTATATTATAATCCTTGAAAAATGCAAACATATTTTTTTATGAATGACCGATGTGGTATCCATGATTCTAATAACGCATCTATGGTTATTTGCCAAGAATTTTACATAAGACCCCAACACTTGGATTGAATTATTTTAGAAGTTACCAGTAATATTGTGGAATACATATGTTATCTAGAAGTTTCATTGTGTTATTAGGGAAGGATAGGTTTTAGATTGCTAGCGAAAAATAAAAATGATTTTTAATAATGGGTTCAATAAGTCACCCCTTATTGGTTAAAATACATATTATCATATTTTTATTATATTAAATACTATATTCCTTACATTAAAAAAAATCTTGATATTAAATCTTTAACATGGAGTCTTACACCACTATTAAATCCTTCAAAAATATCATTAACAATATATCTTTAAAAAAAACACTATATTTATAATTACGCAATTGAACAAAACATTTAATTTACAAATACACATTTTTTTCATTATTTCTCGACGTTACGTTTCTTTCTACGCGTCACATTTCAAATTACGAGTATGTACCTATATACATATTTTCTCATTTTCGTTTCGCTTATTCCCCTCATAAAGAAAGGTTTTTGTGGTAACGGGAGAAAAAAACTCCAGTTATTCACTTTCAGTATTGACAAATCTACACCATTTATTATGATTTAGTTTAATGTAAACAGTGCTATACAATTTAGCTTAAATTTTATAATTGTAATATTAATAATAAAAATTATAGTACATTGTATATTAATAATAAAAATTATAGTAAAAGCGTTCAAGGGCGATGGTGTTTTACAGACACTATCGATAGTATCCAAAATAAAGATTTTTTATTGCATATCAAATGTGCTTTTATTAAAACTCAAGTTATTTTAGTTCAAAAAGTCTAATATATACACAAGTTTTGTACATGGAATAAAACAATTAATCTTGAATCGTGTGGACGCAGTCTTAGAAGTAGAATGCGACCTTGATAAATAATCGGTTATTTCAGTTGTACGTGACTTTATGTAATATCTACTCGCTTTACTATTAAATACGCAAATATCGTCCTACACATTTACATATATGTCTTCACAAACGATTATGTATAATATATATAAGAAAACCTTTATTTTTTTTTTATTGATTTTACCTTATTTTACCCCAAAAGATACGACTTTATCACTTTCTTATAGTGGTATACACGCGATCATGATATTTATTTGTGAAACAAAAAGTAACTAACTTACTAGCCATCCGCCGTCTCCCCGAAGGGATAGGCAGAAACGAACTGCCACACTTTAACCGATGCGACACTCCATCCTTCTCTTTTCATTAATGATTATTGTTATTGTCATTAATGTTATTAATGAAGCATCGCACAAAATCGATCCTCCTTCAGAGGAACACTCCGGGACACACAAATCATGCCCCCGCATAAACTAACAACCCACCAAATCACCTTCCAACAATGTTCCCATCAGACGTAAGAGGAATAGCCACAACCTCTGTAAGCCAGAAAATCCAAGTCCAAGTCCAAGTCCTAAAACCCTTGACGAGTCTTAGTTTCGAAAAAATCTCCCATTAGTATTTTCCTGTCCTTGAGAAATTTTACCGAACATTCGAATATGAATATAAATGAAAAATACAATTAAATAATTAGATTTTGATCCAAATGCGATATGGGATTTAGATTCACATATCATGGTCAAGTATTCTGCATGTTATATTCTACGTCATATTCCCGTGAAGGTAGAGACCGGATTGCTATTCTTGTCTACCGATGATGATTCACATTCATATTTTCATGGAGCTTCTTTCATGTTTTAAAAAGTTCATTTCATTTAGGGCGTTACATGTACATATCGGATTGTTCTACATTTAACATGTCCATCACTTTAGAATTGGCACCATGTTTTCCTTGATTTAATGCTGTTTACGATATATTATTTTACACTCGTTTTAGATGCAACCATATCTCACAGAACATTTATAAAAATAATTATTCCATCAACTTATGAAACACTGGTCTAAAAAATCTAAAAACTTTTTCTGTGCAATAATTTAGTCTTTTGCTAATAGCGCTAAAATATTTCTAAAAATTGTAGCAGAAAAAGAATTCATATGTTTTGTATTATAATTTACATTTCAAAATCACACATTCGAATGATCCACTTCCTAGAAGCACGCCTTGAATACATTTTGGAAAAATTTCTGTTTGCCTGATATCTATCGGCACAACATGTTAGATAATGGAGCATTACATCTTAACCTTGAATATATTATCACTTGGAAGTTAATTACTTTGTAAATTGAACGAGAGACTTGGAGTTTGTGATTTCATTTAAATATTGAACTAATTCATTTATATTTTACATTGTGCTCGTTTACTTTCAGAGTTCGGAAAATGTATTATGCATTTTAGTACAGAAACAATTCAAACACAATTATAAATCGTTAAGTTAGTTACTTGGAAGGTTCTAATAGTTGGTTAGACGTGATGGGATATGTCTTACTGGAAATTATACTTCTATAAAATTTCACGAAAAGTCATATTGACACCAAGCAAGTTCTATTTACTAGAGTCAACCACTCACACCTAGAGTCACACCAGTGTGACCACTAACATAACCATCAGTTTCATAGTGGATAAGTGGAAGAAAAGAGAATATCTGACGCCAGATAACCGGACACACCCAGCCAAGGGCAGGGGACACCTACAGAAAAACTCACCAGAGAAGGCAACAGAAAACCAATCTGATCATCTTTTCCAATGAAAGTATTGTAGAGAGAGAGAGAGAGAGAGGGAGAGAGGGAGGGAGAGAGAGAGAATAGGAATCAGTGGAATTACCTGGAATTTCGTGATCCTTAGTCCCCGGAAGCTCTCCAACGGCAGAGGGAACGAAAGATTTCCCGGCTCAACGCTGTACAGTAAAGTTGATATGACTCAAGAAGAATAAGAAATTAGATAGGTACATATTGAAGATTGTCAGGAATTAAAAAATGTATCGTGCAACGGCACTTGCGAAGAATTTTGAATTATATCACCGGGACCAGGAGAAAATGTATTTACTCTAATATGAACTCAAATAAATAAATTTTTCATTTGTTCCAGTGACAATTTGAATAAATTCTTCAATCAAATTTTCAAGTTTTTGCTGGTGTTGGATTGTTTTTAAGTGCCTAATTAAAATGAAAACAGTGGAATAAAAAATTAAATAAACACAAATGTCCGGATCGTCCAGCTGACGACAAGTGCACCATCTAATAGAACATTATGTGTTAAAATATTGTTATGTGTTATTTTATTTTATATCATTGTATTTTGTATAATTTGTTTTAGATTTATTATGCAGACGTTGAATGATTGAAGTGTGCGCGGGAGATGCCTATTGGTGGCGATGAGAGCAGAATGGAGTGCAGCATCGATTAAAGTGTTGCAGTCCATTCTTTCTGTCTACCCTTTCGGGGAAACGGCGAGATGGTTAGTTAGTTTTTGAACTCAAATCACATTATTCACGTATGCGGAATTCCGCATGAAATATATTTTTGCTTCTGATATGTATCATGGAAACCTTCCGCATAAATAATTTTATAAGCCTTCTTGTAAAGGGTTTTCCAATAAATAATAGAACCAACATGTCTGTGCGAAAGCCAGTAGAAAGAGGAATATTACTGCATAATAGAATATGTGCCATTCTTATTATACACGAGAGGAAATTACTCCAAATTCGATGGATTATTGGACTTTCTTGGTCTGGTTATCATACGCATGTATGTGTTGCTGTTGTTTATTTTGAATTATAGCGTCATAGAGAGATTAATTTTTCATCAACTATGTCGAAATGCAAATGCTTTTGTTTAAAAAAAAAACATATCACGTCCAAATACAAGCAATATGTCTAGCAAATCACGCTACAAACCATTATTTTAAAATACGGAATCACTTTATTTTTTTCAAAAACTGTTCTTCAAACCAACCAAGAGATCATTATATTAATCTGTAATCATTACGCATGAGACATTGCTAATTTTTTTTAGCTTTCCGTACACACAGAGTTACCCCGCAGCTCCCACCATTCTGTTCCCCATAGCCCGTTGTGTGCAGAGTGCTATCACCTTTCTCTTATCGCACGCGAGACAGCCGCGACTTCAGCCGGATAATGAGTTCGTTGGCAATGAATTGGGCTAACCCCGCGCGGGCGGAGCGAGGACTTCGCCCGCGCGCTGCCCAATCCGCTATATTATGGTTCATCATTGTATCGTTGTAAATACTGAACTAACTAACTAACTAACCATCACGCCGTCTCCCCGAAGAGGTAAGTAGAGAGAATGGACTGCCACACTTTTCTTTCCTGACATATTTCTCTCGCTTCCTCAACATTCATACATCGTGTCACGCACGCGCGACGATTTCTCTGACTCCTCACATGGCCGACATTCAATATTTGATTTATTTGATCGTGCCACGTTTTCCTAGGTCTTCCTCTATTTCTGGTTTCATTTACATCATTAACATATAATTTTTTTTACCATTCTTTCTTCATTCATTCTTTCTATTAGTCCAAACCATCTTAATGATCTTTCATTATTTTGTTCATGACACCAGCATTCGCACCGCATTCACTTCTTATATTTTCATTCGACACTCTATCATACACAGAGTATCCACACATTCGTCTAAGATATCTCATGTCTACTGCATTTATTCTACTTTCATCCTTCTTTTGCCAGTTCCATGCTTCGCTTCCATACATAAGGGTCGGTAGAAGAACACCATTGTGCACTGCCATTCTAGCTTTTTTGGATAGGTTTTTGTTTGCGATGACAACTTTAAGTGCACCATTCACTTTGTTGCCTGCCCCAACCCTTCTTTCAATATCCCTCTCCACTCGCCCATCTCTTTTAAACAAACTACCTAAATACACGAACTGAAATATATCATATATCACGAAATAGTACCTATTCTCGGTGAATAATATAGAAATATACTGAAAAGACTCCGTATAAACCTAACTAACCATCACGCCGTTTCTCCAGAAGGGAGGCAGAGAAGATGGACCGCCACACTGCTCTTCTCGGTTATCTAATTTCTACAGCATTTATCGTACTGTTTTTACACCACTTTATTTTTGTCAAAACCAATCTGTTTCGCTCCCACCGGAGCTTCTTCAGGGTTACAAACCAAAATAAAAATGACTAATAAAAAATGAAAGCGAAACCGGTTAGTTGAGACAAAAATATAGTGGTGTGAAAACAATTTAAATTGTTTTTAAATTATTATTAAAATACCACACTAAAATAAGTGCTTCCTACTTCCTATTATTGAGAATATCAAATATTTTTAAATATTCGCAGTTTAAAATCACTTTTCATTTTTAAGATGCCCACCGATTTCGTTCCCTCCTGAAAATATGTAATTCAGTTTTTATGATTTAAAAAAAAAATCTTTTGTATTATATATTTGTACGACTACGTATTGACTTTCGTAATAATAATTAATAAAAATATATCTTTTCACATGTCTTTAGCCAACATGAAGAAATATTTTGAGTGGACCAGCGTAGAGTCAAACATTGATGGCCATGCCGTAATTTTCATAAATCTTATTTTCAAAAGACAATCAAGGCACGCTGAGATGATTTTAGTTGAATATGTTTGAACTTTGTGACTTTTTATCAAAACTGAATAAATTACTCAAAAGCTCAAATAAAAGTTTTCCAAAATTAAAAAAATGCGTTAATTCATCGTTGTAATTAACATTCAAAGATATAAGTTTGGTTATCATCCTTTCAAAAACATTTTGCCTTGTCTATTGTAAAACATTTACATGATCATGTAAATTCAGCATAGAAAAAACATAAATGAAAACATTTACAAATACACCGAAAACGATTTTTTCATAAACATTATTATCTGCCGGAATAATCCTCAGTAGATAGTCGTATCTTCGTGGCCATATAATATATTTTCACACACAATTGAATTTCAGGAATGTGTAGATAATTTGAATATTATTCGTACTAGCTGTGAAATATGTACTTCATATTTATGTCGGATGGAAACTCTTTTCATATTTCGCCCGTGGATGAGTTATGATTATATTTTACATAACAAGTGATGGTGACATCAAACGCCTCTGAAATGCTAAAATGAAACTCTGAAATTTTAACAATAGCTTATGTTACCATGTTTGAGAATTTAATTTGGAATGTATGATATAAAGTATGAAAGGCATATAATATTGAAAAACGTATAAAGTACGTACCTACTATATTTTAGGGGGCCTTCCATGGGGACGAGTGTCCATTCTTTGAACATGACTGTACCAGTCCCTCCTTCGCAGGTACTCCACCTTATGATATCTTGAGCCTCACATATCTATATTATTCTGGTGTTCCTCACGCGATCTCTAATTGTCTTGCCTACTATCATCTCCACTGTCTGCATTTCGAAAGTCCTTAATACTTGTTTGATTCTGACTGTGTTTGCCCTTGCTTCAACGCCATATGTTATATTGGTCTTACGTATGCTTTATAAATTCTCATCTTACTCTTAATGGACTTGTCTTTATTATATGTATTGCGGATTTTAGAACTCCAGAGATTGCAGCTCCCTTGTTGACTTGAGTTTGTTTTTCCTCACACAGATCAGCTTCTCGGACCAGCTCTATGCCTACAAATATAAAGATAAAAAACACATATATAACGTGTTTTATTCGCCACAGTCAGATTACATGTTTAGGTGTTTTAGAGGTGGTCATACATTTCGTTTATTTTGAAGAGTTCAATTATTTACTACACCGTTTCAAAATCTTCAAATAAATTGTACAAATAATATACATATTTGCCATATATTGCTAGTTTTGGTCTTTCTTCCCCATATGTTTGAATTGTTATCATTACGAAGCTTTTATAGTTTCCAGAGATAAAGTGGTGACAATATAAGCAGTGAAAATAAATATATCACATAGATAAAACTTAACTGAAGTTTAATTAAGAGATGACTAACTTCCTGTTATTGTGATTTCAAATCCACGCCCTTAACGGACGTTCTTTGAATACTTTAGGAGTAATGTAGCATATTTAAAATTGGTAAAATTGTTATCACATGGCGTACAATGTGCGCTGCACGTGCCACAGCCTCCCACGGACTATACTCTCCCAAGATTGATCTCATCATACATCGGGTGATAGATTTTATTATTTCAGTAGTACTCGAGTCACGGGTTGCCAGAAAGCTGCTGACCAGATGTGTGTATATTTAATTAGTCATTTGAGATGTTTAATCAGCGGAGCTTTTAATATGAATAATTTTAGAGTATATCCACGCGCGAACTTAACAAGTACATATGTAGTATATCATATTTTAAAGATTGTGTAAGTAAGATTTTTTATTACATTTAAAAGAATTGATTATTGAAGATTTCGAGTTAACGTTAAAATTGTATATACTTCTCACTAGTGAGACAATGATCAACGATTAGTCCACTCGTCATAGCTATATTGAGAACCAATGTACTGATGCGGCATATCATGTAATATTGTATGCAGATTAATTCTGAAGTGTAATAATATACAGGAATATTAATTTGGCTCATGATTCACCGAACTTCAGTTCTAGGAAGTAGACCATAACTAAATTATTATGAGTCAATGTCAAATAAATATTAACACAGCGCTATGTGTGTATAAAACAATAATTGTGTAGACGTATGAGAAGAATATAGCGTGCTGTGGAGTATAGTGTACAGCCAGTGTACAAGAACAAGGACAATTGGGATGTTCCGCCGTATGTTGTCTCAAGTGTCCGACTCGGCAAGTACTCGTATTATGTACAGCCACTTTGTCCATAAATTTGAACTATAATCATTGACTTTATCTATCGACATTTCTTTATTATTTTAAGTGAGAATCTGAAGCTCCCCTCTCTGGAAATCTCACTAAACGAGATAAATAGTGTGATTAACATCATACTTTAATCTTCTTTTTCTTCTTCTCAGACAATTTTACTCCACTGTTGGAGATAGGCGTCTTCTGAACTCTTCCAATATTTTCTATCTTGGGCTATATGTTGCCACCAACGACCCGCAAGTTGAATAGCATCATCTGTCCACCTTTTAAAAGGTCTTGTTATTCCTCTTCTGTTGTTTCAAGGTCTCCACTTTAGGATTCCAGGTGACCACCTGAGCTCAGCCTGTCTCATGGAATAAGCTAGATGATGAAATAATCTGAAGTTTGGAATTAAACTTTTTTTTTCATATTGTATAATGGAGTTTTACAAAATATTTAACAACCATCTTTATTAACGGATTAATTTTCTTATTAACTACAAAATCTAGTAATTATGTATAAAACTATAATAATATATATTTTCTTAAAAATAGTAATTTTTGTAATATTTATTAAAACATCAGTTTTCTAGGAGTTTTATTATATTTGAAAGAAGTGACATGTTTCACCTTGGAAATGAATTAGCAAATGTATATGAAATTGTTTGATTATGCAAGGCGAAACATATCACTCCCATAAAACGTTACATTTGTTTTAAAATGTGGTTAACATCGAAGTTGAATAAACAATAAACAAATTGTTTATTTTTTTCTAACTTTTTAACTCAAAAGTTAAGAGTAGAAAAATATGTTAATTTATACAAAATAAAGGGAAATTCTGCTTGTTATCTTTAATAATAAACAAAAATCAAAAAGCCCCATTTTTATTTAACAAATTTCTTAATTATCTGAATGCGTTTGAATCGGGTTTTCGAGAAAGTCAAACTCATTTTTGACGCACCTACATAAGCATCGGTGGTTCAGTGGTAGAATGCTCGCCTGCCACGCGGGCGGCCCGGGTTCGATTCCCGGCCGATGCATTTCTTTTTACGCTGAAATTTTATCATTTAAAATTTTTATTAACTACGCTGAAATGCCACTTCGAATTAATTTTTTTTTAGTTAAATTTTACAGTAATTTTAGTGTGACAGATTTGATCTACTTTTTCATAAATAATGTCACCGGAGCGCGAATTTCTTTTTACATAAATGTTCCATAAAAATATAGAATGTACATGTAAAATATGTCGCTTGTGTTAAAAATGTATAAGTTTGCGGTTATTTGAAATATTGACTAATATTTCAGCAATCTTCGAGAAAATAATATACGAGGAAATAAAAGTAAAAAACCTACCAAATAACAACAACAAACCATCACGCCGTTTCCTCGAAAGAATGGACCACCACACTTTTCTATCCTGACACACCTCATAAGATTCAGCCACATTCATACAGCGAGTCATACATGCCCGTTGATTATTCCGACTTCTAAAATGGCCGACCTTTAAAATTTGATTAATTTGGCCATGCCACGTTTTCCTCGGTCTTCTCCGGCTTCGTACTGCATTCACATCGTTGACGTATACTTTCTTAACCATTCTTTCTTCATCCATGCGTTTAATGTGACCAAACCTGATCCTGTGAAACTTTCATAATTTTGTTCATAATACTTTCTTCCGCTCCACATTTATTCCTTCCTAATATTAGCATTTTAAAACTCTGTCGTACATCGTTTTACCATACATGCCTCCTATCCCTTTTATTCTACTCTCATCCTTCTTCTGCCAGTTCCATGATTCGCTTCCATGTATAATGGTTGGAGCTAGAACTCCACTGTGAACGGCCATTTATGCTTTCATTGATATTTTGTTCACTTGAAATACAATAATGGAAATTAAGAATAATAAAATGAAAAAATGTTTACACGAGCTGTGCTCCGAGTGTTAAGCCTCACCCGCTACTCGAAGCGACCATCCATCAGAGTGAAGTGGTGGGCGATAATATTCCCGCGCTTCAAAACAATTTCTCTCCAAATAGCGTTTCAATGTCACAGCAACACCGCCATTTTGGATAATTAATTAACGATTTTCCAGGAAGCTCGGCGCGAAAATAATAAAAACGCCCTTTTAGCAGTTTTTACGGTAGCTTCGGTGAATTTAATCATATTTCGTGAAGGTGCGATCCAGGTTTTATTATACAATTTGTTGACGTAGAATGTTTTCGACTTAATTATATAATAATATCCTCTGACAACAAATTACTTATTCAAGAAGGTCCCGCCAGACGTAATAGGAATACCCACAAAGGCTGAACTTCCTTATGCCATAAGATCCAAGTCCATGTCTAATAGCAGTTCTCGTCTGTCATCCGGTACTGGTGAAAATTCTGATTCCGTAAAAACCAGTCGGCAGTTAACATGGTTTAAACAAAATAAACTATCATATATATCAAAGTCTTCATATACAACTGCTTAATTTTTTATACTAATTTTTTGCAGTTATTCAAGATGTTTTTCCGTATCGATTTATTTGTAAAATCGTACATTTTTCATTGTGAAATTATTGGAAAATTTAGTTAACATTAAAAAATTTGCAAGTGTTACCATGTTATGTTGGAAATATTTAAAGTTTGTGTAAATACTAATTACTTATTTTTAAGGATTAATTGTATCTCAATATTGACGAAGATTTAAAATGTTTTTCGAAAAAAAACAGAATATAGTGGTCGAGGCGTTAAAAAGACTTATGACCTGTCATTGGTTGGGTTAAGCGATCGCTTTATGTTAACAACATTCCCCATTCCGCCCTCCTTACGACCACCACGTCTGACAAATTTTTGAAAGATGTATATACGAGTATGCTACCATGTTGAGAAACACTTCAATTTTTTTCAGGTCAATCTACCCTAGCGCCATCTATTAAGATTAGATGTAAGCATTAAGTAGAATTTTTTTATTAAATCTTTATTAAAATCCAGTATTTGTATACATTCAAAAACTAATTACTAATGTTACGAATTTTATTTGCATTTATGGAATAAAGTATATTTGTGTATTTTTATAAGTTTAATATACAATACAGTATGTAAATTATTTGAGTCGATGATATGATATATAATCTAACATACGGGAATTTGAGAGTTTTTATTTATTAACATATCGCGTAAAAAAATTCTGAGAAGTACGTTATTTGTACTTTTATCTCGTAGACGTAATTTCGCAGTATTGCCACTAAATTGGCTCTATGTGGGTCTGTACTAAAGAAAAAACTGTTGCGCATAGGTGTTAGCATTTGAATATACGTTTTCTTTTTGAATATTATGAATTCTTATATTTGAAGTTATATTTAATGCTTCATAACATGATCAATAGTTGAGAATCGTGTATCACATAGAATTATTTTTGATAGTTATCGAAATTTTAAATTATAATGAAATCTCGATGTGAGCCGGCATATTTTTCAACCCCCCACAAATACAACAAATAAAAAAGTTACAACCCTCCGAAGAAAGGACAAAGGGTTCTCTGTGCCCTTGAGACATCGAAGAAGGTCACCCTGTAGTGACTAGTTAGGGGAGCCCTAATAAGGGCTGATCTTTTAGGGGGTGATATATGTATCAAAGAGGAGAGGTAGCGAGACAAGCGACTCACAAAAATGGACCCCAAGTGGAAAGATCAAAATGATTGAAATACATTTTGTTGCGATTAATTAATATAAAAGTAGTTTTTTATTTGGTGTCGATTTTTAGATGATGTCTTGGTTGATATAAAGATCAGTTTTTGAATAAAATAGGGTGACACCGTATTATAAAATATTGGTATGTAGTGTAATAGCCAGACATATTGCTTGACTTTGGACGTCCTCTGTTTTTTTGACAAAAGTAATTGCAGTTCAACAAGTTGGGGGAAAATTAATCTCTATGACGCGATGATTTAAAACATAAAATTTCTTATATATGGACAGTACTTACAAAAATACAATTAAAGTTGTTTGTATGCATGAGAATATCGAGTCAAATTAAATACACAAATATGTTAAATGTAATAATTAATTTCGTTATACTTTGAATATGTTATCTACTGTTTCATCTACAACCCTTTAGAACCAAACTGACAATGGGTATGCCGATAGAACATCATATTACTTCGAAGATGATTGATTCAAGCACCAAAAAAATAGACCCATTAATATACCAATAAAAAAGAAGAAAATTTAAGGTTTAACACTATAGAATCTGTAATGACTAACTTTTTTAGGAATTAAAGCACTGTTTTTTTTCACTTTTGAGTTTTAAAAGAATGTTATTTGAAATTTATTATATTTAATAATCTAATTTTGAAGGGGAAAATAGAGGGCCGCAGGGGGGCAAGGAGAAGGCAGATCTCTTAGCTGCGCAATGTGAGGGAATGGACGGGAATCGGAACTGTGGAGGAGCTATTCCGGACAGCGCAGGATAAGGAAGAGTTTACCAGAATGATCGCCAACGTCGGGGGGACCTGACAGGGCACTTTAAGAAGAAGAAGAAGATTTGAAATTTCATGGTAGGAGTTCATTGAGTTTATTTTTCTCGAAATATTTCCTATAATTTTATCTTACACGTGTTGTATTAATAGGCTTTTGTATATTGCATAATTAATACGAATGAAAACATCTGTTTTCTAGAAGTTTTATTCTATTTTATGTGAATAAGATATTTCGCCTGTCTTAGGCATTATCAATTAAATATATTTGATATTGTCTTAGACAAGCGAAACATGTCATTCACGTAAATATTAAAATAATAAAACTTCAAGAAGACGGATGGTTTCATTCGTATTAATTATTTAATATGGAGTTTTACATCATTGTTCAAGAGGCAAAAAATATATTGTATATTGTTTAAAATACTTTATAATGTCCTTCCGATGATGAAGGCGAAAAACCTTCAGAATATGTTGAGAAAAATTAACTGAAAAGTGGGAAAACCAGAATTATAAGTTTTTATTTATTCACTAATGGTTCATGTATCCTAATAGCTCATTGATGGGAAAGGTATACAATTTTCTCAAAAGCAGTATTTTTTTTAAATATTCATTATTCTGATGTTTCACAGCCATATGCCACTCGTTTAGCTGCTGTTATACGTAAACTAAAAGATTATATAAAAGTACGAATTAACTTCAGCTTGCTAAATAACATAATTGGGATGAAATTAAGTGTAAAAAATAACCTAACCTTGATGAAATTAAGTGTAAAAAAATATAAACTTTAAATAATCAAAAACACGCGAAAACAAATGGAAAAGGTCCATTCTTAGCACGTTTGGTTATCGCCATCGTATGTTATAGTGAATCATGCCGTAACAAATTATAATAAGTTTTCCATAACAGTATTTATACGTACTGATCTATATAAATAAAAGGCGATCTTCCGGGTGTGTGTGGACTATTTCTGAGGTTATTCCTGAGCTGATCATTTTCCAAGTTATACACTTCCTTAATAGATAGACATAGGTGGGCATAGGCATATTTTTGTTATTAATCGAGCTCTAATTAACTTTGTAAATTTATAAATTTTCGTAGTGCGAGCGAGTATAGACCTTCATGTTCGTATCACCTGAGTATCGATCTTTAGAGTCTATATTCGCTTGGCGTGATAAGATGCAAATTAGTGGCTTTTTTGACTCTTTGCGTGGTCAGATATGAAATTAGTCGCTCCTTTGAACTGAAAAATATACGCACGTATAGGGATGGGCAAAACGACTCATCTCAGGGATCTGATCTGAACGGTTCCGCTCAGCAAAGTGAGCCGACTCTTTTTAACGATCCACGGTTCACCATTTTGAGTCGTTCAAAGTTTGAAATTATTTTAGTGACCTTTTTTTTTTGCTCCTCGACCAAAAAAGTTGATTCCGGTAAAAAAAAAAAATTCACCAGGATAAATTTTTTGTCGATGAGCTAAAAAAAAAATTCACAACGACAAACAACTTTTTTGACAAACGACTCGATAATTATCAAGAAGAATCGGCTCACTTTACTGAGCGGAACCATTCAGCTCAGATCCCTTAAAGAGATCACTAAAAATAGTCGACTCTTTTGCAATAATATACGATTCACCGAGCGCAGAGGTCGGCAAAATGCGGCTCCGGAGCCGCTCGATAATTATCAAGAAGAATCGGCTCACTTTACTGAGCGGAAAGCGCAGAGGTCGGCAAAATGCGGCTCCGGAGCCGAAGGGGTTTGTTGAAAGAAAAAATAATCGCGAGATACTTGCTTACCATCGCATCATTCATCAAGAACGCTCTGTCCGCAGACATTTCCAGAAGAAATTTGTAAAGTTATGGAATTGGTGATTACGATTATCAATTCCGGTTTAGCTAAAACTCTTAATCATCATCGCCAATTCAAAGATTTTTAGTCATCATCTTCAACGCCTGAAATAGTATTACTGACTCTTGCTGATCTTTCGCTTTTCGCTTCTACATATTCATGCGGACAATTTTATTCAAGCATGAATTTTAACAAGAGTAAACTACGAAGTCGTCTTATTGATGAGAACATGGAATTGTGCCTAAAATTAAGAATAACAACAAACAAACATGCATCAGGTCCATAATAACATACGGAATCAAAGCAAGAACAGACACTGTCAGAACCAGACTGCGACCTATTGTGGGGAGAACCGTTAGAGATAGGATACCCAACGAATAAATTCGCAAATCCTGCAACATTGAAGACATAGTGAGATGGAGTAGGCAGAGACATCGAGAGAATGGATCCAGCAAGAATTCCTAATATCGTGATGCAAGAGACTCCAGAAGGCCGTCGACCACCAGGATGACCACCAAAGAGATGGAGAGAAGGCTGGTCGCCTTCATCACAGGAAGAAGTATGAATGAAGTGCAAAAATTATAATAAAGGTTATCTAAATCAATAAACATATTTGGCTCTCAATATTTTTTTAAATCGTTGTAAAGTACGCATTTGGCTCTTTGGCTAATAATTTTGCCGACCCCCCTGACCTAGCGGATCATTGAGCTGCCGCTCTTTTTTTTATGGATCATCGCTCACCCGCTCACCAAAACGATTCGAATCTTTGAGTCGACTCGTGAGCGGATTGCCCATCCCTATCTCTGAAATGTCAAATTTGAATTGCGTGTTAGTTTCGTAAGTAAAATATTTATATTTCTAATTCATATATATCTTCAGTTTATTCTATTTTGCCGTTGAAATGAATACAGATTATATTTCCGCATTACATATTTCAAAGTTTTAGTTCTAAATTATATCGAATTTATATAGATAGAAATGAAATTACATACCTATCGTTTTACTTACGTATTATTTTAGGTTATGTTATGAATACATGGAAAAACGTTAAATTCTAAGTAACAATTCTATGAATTGGTATAATCTATTTTAATAATGTTATTTTATTGTGGGGAGAACCGTTAGAGATAGGATACCCAACGAATAAATTCGCAAATCCTGCAAGGAATCTGGTTCTGGTTCTGATTTAAAAAAAATATTTGATTCATGTGGTGCTCCTGTCAATTTGGAGATATTTCCTGTATAAGTGAATTGTTTTGGTCAATTTGATTGTTGCCGCACTTTGTGATAGTTATTTGTGACACGAAATACGTTTTCACTCTTCTGATGTTAAAATAATACAAGTTTTTTCGTTTATAAAAAGAATTTTGACAGGTGTAAAAATAAATTTTTCATTTGTTCCAATGACAATTTGAATAAATTCTTCAATCAAATTTTCAAGTTTTTGCTGGTGTTGGATTGTTTTAAGTGCCTAATTAAAATTAAAACAGTGGAATAAAAAATTAAATAAACACAAATGTCCGGATCGTCCAGCTGACGACAAGTGCACCATCTAAAAGAACATTATGTGTTAAATTATTTTTATGTGTTATTTAATTTTATATCATTGTATTTTGTATAATTTGTTTTAGATTTATTATGTAGACGTTGAATGATTGAAGTGTGCGCGGGAGATGCCTATTGGTGGCGATGAGGTTCGCAACCCATCACACCGCGTCTCTCGCGTTGGCGAAAAGAGAAGAATGGAGTGCAGCATCGATTAAAATGTTGCAGTCCATTCTTTCTGTCTACCCTTTCGGGGAAACGGCGTGATGGTTAGTTAGTTAGTTAGTTATTTTAATGTAAAATTGTTCTGGCAGGGCGATAACCTATAATATCTTTTGGATTAGACGATTTACTTCAGCTGTTTTAGTTTTTCTCTGTTATGCTGTGATAGGTAAACATATCCTTACATACAGCATTAGCTGCCTCAGTTGGAAAAATCCAGTAATATAACATTTCCAAATGGTCTGATGTTCCCACGCCAATCTTACAATGATCGAGTGTTTTTTTTTTAAATATACTGCTCATTTTAATATAATTATTTGATTTTTGCAGAGATGCCGACGCTAAGGATGATACCAGGAAAGACTCTTTGAGATAGGGTGAGGAACACGGCTATCCACGATATCTCCAAGGTGGAAGATGTCGTGAGATGGGGCACGCAACGCAAGATACTGGCATGTATGGATCCCACACCCGATTGTTATATTTATGAACTAATTTTGAAATGGTATGTACAGGTTGGATTAATTGGTTTAATTCCACTATTAGAGGCAGAACAGGAGTGTCGGACATCATCGGAAGAGTGGCAGCGCTAAAATGGCATGCCGCTCGCAGCCCTGATGATAGATGAACTGCAACCCGAAACCCAGGACGTCCTCAACTTCGATGGAGGGACGACATTGGATGCGTTTTGCCCAGGATCGACAGACATTGAATCAGATGGAGGAGGCCTACGCCCAGGAGTGAACGGATATAGGCTCATGATGATGATGATACAAAACATTGAAACACCTACATGCAACATTTTAAATATTTCTGGAATGGGTAAAATTCTGCAACAATGAAAGTTCATTGTATGGAATGAATGCTTTAAATTATCAACTGATTTCTGTAGAATCACACTCCAAAGGAGAATTGATTCAATGTATATTTCCAGACATCACACAAATTTACAAATTTCGTCATCGGTTAAGTGAATGTGCATTATTAGCTTCATCTAATGGACATCAAAATCAAGGGTTTTGTTTCTCTAAACATTGTATTTCTAAGAGCATTATTATGACCTTGAATGGTATATGTATGAATGTTTCATGCAAATGTGATATAGTATATTTATTTGTTTTTTTAATTTCACTTAAAATATTAAGGAAAAAAATTAAGACTGGACGTTTAATGGTTTAAACATTAAGCTGAAAAAGATATATATTAACTTTTTTTTGGGTGGCATCTTTAGGGTAACATTTGAACTACACTATATTAATTTAATATTTTTCCTTTTATTTCTAGGTAACATGAAACGGTGAAATCTGCAAGCTGAAAGATGTCATGAGATGAGGCAGACAACCCAGAAGATAATGGAATGCGCGTGTGCAGAGGATGGATCCCACACCTCGATATATGCGTAGATGAAGTGCAACCCGAAACCCAGGACGTCCTCAACTTCGATGGAGGGACGACATTGGATGCGTGTTGCCCAGGATCGACAGACATTGAAGCAGATGGAGGAGGCCTACGCCCAGGAGTGAACGGATATGAATTGTATATGTATGAATGTTTTATGCAAATGTGATATAGTATATTTATTTGTTTTTTTAATTTCACTTTAAATATTGAGGAAAAAAATTAAGACTGGACGTTTAATGGTTTAAACATAAAGCTGAAAAAGATATATATAAACTTTTTTTTGGGTGGCATCTTTAGGGTAACGTTTGAACTACACTATATTATTAAATCATAACGCGCTTTTGCACAGCTATGTTTAAGACCAATTGGCATCAAAAACTCATTTCAGACTTTTTGCAAACTTGCCACCTTGGTAATGCCCAGCCTTCAATTGTTCAATTCACATTAGTATTATTCAAGTTCACAGCAAGTTTGCTTGGATTAAACAAATGTTTTAAAGATATGAACTGAATTAGGATACACACATTCTTGCACCTATACACATGTCATTTTATCCAATAAAATAATTGATATTGAACTTTCATTGTATTTCTTTAATATATATTGGGTGTACGAGTATTTATATACTCTAATATAGCAATAGCGAAGCGTTGCCGGGTCAGCTAGTATATACATAATATACCAATGCCTATATAGTGTGCGTATAACACTAATACTTATTTACTCTTGATAACTGTGTTGATCATAACCAGTCCAACCAACTGGTGTGCACATTATTGACAATTTTGATATATTGCGTGCAAAGATTATGTCATGAAATTTCCAAAAGTACTCTTATCTCCGGAACCTTGAAATTTGGCGTGAGGAGTATATTTACGCAAGCGTATATTTTTATTACAAATAAGCTCAGCACGTTTATATTATATTTTTGATAACAGATTATGTACCAACTCAAGGATATCATTTTTGGTATGAACATATGCAACAAATAATGTATTTATATTTATGATCCATTTTTTTATAGCAGACTTATTATTATTATTTCTTTTTAATTTTATTTATCTTTCTAAACAATCATTGATTCGTTCGTCTTCAGCGCTACACACCCTCGGTGGGTCTTAACTTCCTTTGAGAAATGTCTCTGGCCGTCACCTCCCAGTCTTGAGAGTCTATCACGACATCATCTGAACATCGCAGTGTCAGATAGCCGATTCTTGTTGAACAACACTCGTTTGTGGGGCTCCAGATCATTCATGCGGTGGAAATTACCTAGCCAGCGTAATCTGTTAACTTGACTATGCTGACGTCCTGGTATAGATCGTGTTGTATCTCCTTTTCCCTGTTTGACCATTCTTAACGGGTCACTGGATTCTGCGGAGAATTTTCTTGATTTATTTGTAAACTATTATAGTGTAATTAAAATAAACAAAAGTTGTTTAAAAATAGAAGAACTAAAAATTCTATAAGTGATATGAAATATTCACGACACGTGTTTCGTCCTTTGAGGACATCTTCGAGTGACTTTCGACACTCGAAGATCTCCTCATAAGACGAAACACGTGTCGTGAATATTTCATATCACTTATAGAATTTTTAGTTCTTCCATTTTTAAACAACTTTTGTTTATTTTAATAACATCATTATGGAATTCTATACACTTAATCATATATCGATTAATATTATAGTGTAAACAGTTTTTTAAAACGCTGATTCTAAAACTGTTTAATTCGATTTTATCTTTGAAGTGTGTTTCGCCTTATAATCTAACTGTAATATCAAAATGAAAACATCTCTTTTTTAAAAAATGTTCTCAAATTGTTACATGATGCCTTAGAAAGGCAATACATGTCATTTCCATAAAAAAAAATTCTAGAAAACAGACGTTTTTATTCGTACGAACGCGTTTTAAATTCGCGATCGGTTAGAAAATAATGCGTTTTCTTTAACATTAATTAATGAAAATGGAATTTTCCATGTTTGTTCAAGGAACATTAAATAGGTTATAATAATAATAAATTGGATGATTAATAGAGCTCAACTTTCTGAATTAATTAATCTAGTTAAAAATAAAAATATTTGATATAAGCATTCGAAAAGAAAATCTCAGTTTTATTCTGAATATTTGTTTTATTTATATACATCATTACAGTGGCTACCGGAGTTTTATTTGTTGGTCGATGAACTGAATCGCCTCGGATGTGAAAATTTGTAGTGGAAGACAAACGGTGTCCTACAAAACATTTTCTTAAAACGAGCGCTCCCTTGCTGATGCTGCAAATCAACATTTGTTTCAGATTTGTATTATCTTCCTTTCATATTAACATGTGACTGGTTTGTCCTAACATTATGTTTATATGTTAACTAATGAGTCACCTAAATGTAACACTTAAAAAATATTTTAAAAGGCGGGCCACACTGTGGTAAACAAGCTCTTCACAAGGGTGACCTTGGTGGGAGCTGTGGAACCCGCGGTTGGTTTAGCGTCCACACTTGGTTTAAAACCAACTCTCCACCGTAGACACTATTTTCGTATACGTCCGCACTCCACCGATGCACGGTGTTTCAGGGTGCGATATTACGAGCTACTTTTGGTAAAAACCCAATGACATGGAAATGGCTAATTATAAGTGTCTATGGAAGAGTATTAGTCATCCAGTTCACACAATAAATTTGAGGCCAATTTGTTGAAATTTCAACCCCTAAATTACCTACCTAATTGCATGCAACAACAAAACCGGTTCAGTAGTATTGTTTCGCCGCTAACCGATTGATATATGAATTTAATATTCAAAATTAAAAAAAAACTTCTATTTCTATCTTTATACTTAAGGTCGAGCTGCAAAGGGCCTTTTACGGTCTCATATTAAAAAAAAAATCTTACGAAATACGCTATTCAAATACCTACTTTATGTAAAGACAGAGAGATAGACAGATATATGTGTTTCTATCGTAGAAGTCAACAGACATACATTTTATAAGAATAAAATTTTCAAAATAATAATTTTACAGAATAATGAAAAGTAGCTCGTAATATTAAAATTTGAAACACCGTGCGACGCCGCTACGCAACTGATCTTGACTGGTGGAATCAAACCGCTAAACATGTGGAATGTGTGTTTGTCGTGTTTATCCACACGCATTCAGTATACAAATTTTGGTTTCAAACCAGTGTCCACACAGATTTAAACCGCCGGTGGAAAGCTTGTTTATCAATTTATCACAGTGTGGCCCGCCTTTTAGTCAAAAGATAATAAATAAAATCTGATTAAATTATTAATACAAATCTGTGATTATAGATTATTATTTGCCATAAACGAGGGTGAGAGAAATTTTTTATCTTTAATTTACCACTTTACCAATACCATTCTTTAAATAGTTTGAAATAAATCATTTAGAAATTGTGATTTTTACTATATGATTAATGTTACCATTTTTTATAGTTTATCATCGTACACAATACATAATATACAAACATGAAAAATCATTTATCATATAAATAATAATCTTTATCAGTTACGTACAAGTAATAATGAATATAAGGATTTATAATAAATATATATAAGAAATTTACCTAGATAATAGACACTTCGTTCATAAATTAAATGTGAAACTCTTATGTGTATACTCGTATAAATGATTCTCCCTCTTTTGCGTTCTCATTTTGGCATATTTGATTTTCATGAAAACCACTGGCGTATAGACCATGCTCACATTATTTACAAAATTAAACAAACATTGACTTCCTCTGATGACAAACAGTCGACGGGAAGTGAGTTTATCATTTTCCTGAAGAAAATAATGTCATGATTTAAAAATAATTATGTTTTGTCAGCAGGTGTATGCAGTGTGTTGTGTGCATCCAAATGTCAGAGCAAGGTGAGGCGTGTGCTTATGTATTTATATATTTTTATGTCAATGTCAAACTATCTGGAGAACTGTGCAAACATCGACGTTATTTTACGAGTTTGATATATAAATCAATATTTTTATGAGTTTGATTAAATCTGGTAATAGAGAATATTATATTAATACGAGTAGTTAGGGGTTCTCAAATTTTGGCAGGAAGATACGTGCAACAGTGGTTGCTGTTAACTCAGGACTAGTAGCTGTGTAGAGAATACCCATTTCTCTATTCAGTCAGAAATATTTATACGAAAAGGACTCATTGACTTCTACTTGCTACACCGGAGTTAAATAATATGTCTGAATTTCAGGAATTACGTATAATCTAGACGGTTTCGTGGAAAATCAAATTATTGTATATAGAAATAAAATAAATATATGTACAGTTTTATTACTTGTCTATTGTTAAAATTAGCCATATTGGTGCTATCATATATATCTTATTAAAATTGGGAGTAAATACTACTTGACGAATTTTTATGAATAATATTTCGAAGGGTTACATCTTCATCATCGGGAGAGTTTATATCGTTCTCCCGATGATAAAGGTGTAACCCTTCGAAACATGTCGAGAAAAATAAACTCAAAAGTGGAGAAAACAGTGTTTTAATTCATAAAAATTCGTCATTATGGAATTTCATAGTGTTAACGCCTTATGTTTATCTAAAATTAAATACTGCTTATTGTGATAAACGTACCAAAATATAATAATATCCATATAATAAGGACATAACGTAATACCGTGAAGTATTACGTAGGCTTTAAGGAAAACGAGAACAAGAAATGTAAACAATGCGTTGATTATTTTAATACAGCGTAGTACGGAAATGCGTAATACTAAATGTATTTTTAGCGTAAACTATTACGCCTTTTACCAAACAAACCAAACTCGTCATAAATTCTCCATCTGCGTCTATCGTTGTACAATATTTTATCAAAATATATATTCCATTTGGCTACAATTTCTAGGAATAACAATCATTCAAACTTCATTAGAAATGTAGGGTGAATCACAACCAAATTTACAAGCTTATAAAAGCGGTATTTTAAACTATCAATAAGTTTGGCCGGACTGTAATGTATGTGTGGCGAATATTCACCGCATAATTTTAAAAAATGCATGCACAGAGTTTCAAAATTTGGTCATGTAGAAAAATAAAGCTCGAACTTGGACTTGGATCTTCTGGCTTACAGAATTTCAGATCTTGTGGCTATTCCTCTTACGTCTGATGGGTACATTGTTGGAAAGGTGACTTGGTGGGTTTTTTAGGAGATCTCATATATGAGAGACATATTTAATTGAGGATAACACAAGCCCTTGAAAAATGTTTGAGATATTTTGCACACGTGTAACTTTCTCATAAAAAATATTTATTTTTGTCGACACAATAACCTATCAAAAGTGGATGAAACATGTGATCGGTTAAATAAAATTCAGACGTCTTTATATTTTTAATAGTTTTGTAATTAATTATAATATTCCTGATTATAAGCACCTTCATCCCTTCATTAAAAAAAATCCTTTCTTTAATTATATTTCCTTTATCTCTTAGGATCTTAGGTAAGTCCGTGTCTCGTACAATCGACCGATGATTCAAAGATCATTGCAGACACCATATTCATGATAATTGTCTAATTTTTATAAGAAAATCACAACTACGGTGAATTTACAGTCTGCAACGACCTTGAAAACGTGGGCCAAAGAGGATACCTCGATTCTCGACTAAGGTAGACCTAAGATTACAGAATTTTTTTTGTATACAGCAGGTTGTTTGAACCCAATCAATGTTTACAATTTATTTTTAGTTTTTTATATTGATTCTTATGACATGTGATAAGTTACTAATCAATCGCCATTTTATTGTCACGTGAATTATACAACAGACCAAAGACAGTATGGTAATCACACTGTCATCTCCAGGAATGGAATCCATGATCTTCGATGTGACAGCCATATCTCTTACCACTCTACCGCGAAGGTCCTCAATTTACTATTATTAGACAGGATAAACGTTAGAACTATCATTTTATTGTTTAAAAAAATTCACCGAGGAAAAACATACGTGGTCTGAAACGTGTTTGTAAAAAGTATAAAAATGTGTTGTGAAAATATTACGTTTTTATTAAAAGTATTCAAATGTGAATCCATAACACAAAGTGATGGAGAATATAGAAGAAAATATGGAACTATCTTATCAAGAACTTATAAAATGAAATATTGTGGTATCTCTCTTGTTTGAAGAATAAGATTATTAAACGAATGATTTGTTTCCGCCAATCATCTCGGAATAAACACAATAAACAAGGGCCTCAGCATCCACCGGCACGTGTACATCTGTCCATCCCACTAGTAACCACACCGAGAAGCTTCAACAGGTATGCTGCGTAAAAATATCGGCAAAAAAATTGAGGAGTGTACGAGAGACAGACCTTGAGCATATCGCGTATTTGTCAAATATCAGTATTGTAATGAAATAATAATTTATCGTTAAATACGTAATAAAATATCGTGGACTGACCTTGTCAGGTCGGGCAAGCGGGCAAGGTCAGGTGCGCGCGTGTGTGGACACCCGCCCGGCTGTGGCTGTGTGAGTGAGTCTGCTTGTGTGCACGTTTACCTAAGTGTATCGCAGTCGACGATAAAGACAGGGTAAGCACAAATATCATTATGATATAATTATCACTTTGTTTAAAAATGGTGTCAAGTTACAATATATTTTATGAATTCAGTAGTACTAAAAATCTAGAGTTACAATTTATGATGAAAACATTACGAATATCACTACCACACCGAAGGTCCCGGGATCGATTAGCAATGTAATTAACACATTGTTCTTGCTCTGGTGTAGAATTAACGTGACAATAAAATGGCGATAGATAAACTACCCATCACATGTCATGAGAATCAATAGCTAAAAAGTTGTATATAGTATTTATTGTTTCTTGAACAATAATGTAAAACTCCATTTAAAATTATAAATATGTATGAAAAACGATAGTTTTCAAGGAGTTTTATTATAATATTTATGTATGACATTTTTCGCCTAAGGCATTTTCAAAATGTTTGAAATAAATTTTGAAAATGCCTTAGAAGGATGAAACATGTCATACAAAAATATTATATAATAGTAAAACTCCTTGAAAACTATCGTTTTTCATACACATTAATAATTGTAAAAAGTAATTGGGTTCAAGACATGCTGTATGAAAATATGGAAAGCAACGGGAAACTATCACATTAAAGGCCCAAATGGCATCCCAAGAACTCACAAATTATTTATTGTACATTTCAGTGCAAATCTATCCCATGTATTGAAACTAGCGAAGAATATGAAATAATAACTATAGAAATTGACTGGAATATAACTGAGTTCGAAGAAGAAGTTGGATAAGGGTCGCGCAGGATAGAATAAAATGGAGACTATTTGAAGAGAGCTACATCTAGCAGTGGATATGGTTAGGGAGAAGATAACATAGTTCGACAGAGATACGACAGAGACGAGTATGATGATATAATTATTACGAATGAATAAACTTATGTTTTTCTAGAAGTTTTGTTGTATTTTTTGGGGGATGACATGTTTCGCCCTTCTCAGGCATTATCAAACAATGTCATCATGTCATCCCCCAAAAAATACAATAAAACTTCTAGAAAAACATAAGTTTTTTCATTCGTATTAATTATTTAATATGGAGTTTTACATCATTGTTCAAAAAACAATAAATGTGTATGGTGATATTTTGATTCTCAAACGTGATAACTAAATGTAAAAAAAATGTAAAACGCAGTTGCGTATGTTTACATTTGTATCTAGGTATTATATATATAATGTAGCATATTTTATATAACTTTTTTTAATCCTTCTATTTAAAAAAAACTTTATATTTATTAATTTTGTAAGTGCACAAAATATCATTTTTTTTAAATCTGCATTTGCTTTGTAATCATAAATAAATTGCAAAAATTAAGCTTTGCAATCATAAATAATTAGATGTTTTTGATAAAACTACGATATAAAAACCATAGAATTAAATTATTTCATAATTTATCAAACAAAACATTGATTTCGATTTTTTTTTAATTTTTCGATAAAAGTATATTATTTCAACGGAAACATGTCAAAAAAAAATACTTCATTCATAACAATAATAATGGTAATTTACAATATATATATTATATTAATTTAAAATGTCTTACCATAAAGTGAGTGCTTCATATGAAAACTTTTTTTTGGAAAATGAAATTGATTAAATCATGAAGTGACACGAATAATAACTTACATAATAAATTAACTAACTAACTAACCATCACGCCGTCTCCCCGAAGGGTTAGGCAGAAATAATGAACTACCACACTTTTCTTTTCTGACATATTTCTATCGCTTCCTCAACATTCAAACATCGTGTCATGCACGCGCGTCGATTTCTCTGACTCTCCACATGGTTCAATATTCAATATTTGATTTATTTGATCGTGCCACGTTTTCCTCGGTCTTCCTCTATTTCTGATTCCTTTTACATTATAATATAAACGTGATTGTTATTGGTTCTGTAGTTTACAAAAAATATAAATATAAGTGATTAGATTAGATGAGTAGTGATAGTAAAATAAACTAAAAATATGTGTTTTTTAATAACACAACATTTTAGATATAAGTAAAAAATAATTTGTAATCTGTGACTGGTTTAATTGGACATACAATATGACGTAAGAACATTTGCTTTATTATAGAGGGTGTTTATTCATTAAAATATATGATATATAGGTACTTTCGTTTATTTGATTTATCATGTTATTGAAAAATAAAAAAATAAAAATTTGAATCAATCGTGAAA
This sequence comes from Lepidostoma basale, assembly GCA_022606425.2. Taxonomy (NCBI): domain Eukaryota; kingdom Metazoa; phylum Arthropoda; class Insecta; order Trichoptera; family Lepidostomatidae; genus Lepidostoma; species Lepidostoma basale. Next base: position 1,554,000 of record JAHDVF020000734.1, on the reverse strand, counting down.
TATTCGCTTATTATCATATTCTTGGCAGATCTTAAACACACTGTTCTTGAATAATCTGTATGGTTTATGAACTTATTATATCCTGCCCCTGAGATGCAAGCTCTGCGAATGAGATGGCATACAAAATGAAAGAGACGAATGAAATTTTCCCCCTAAATATGATTCAAATTTCCATATCTTATTGTATTGTCCTAGGTCGTTGTCACGTGACCGTCTAGCCGAATAATCTTTCTCATAGTGCTAGTGGGACACACATCACGCACATCCCACGTGTAAAAATGCATTTTGCGAGCTTTCCGGGAGCTCGGAGATTGTATGTTCGTAAACGCTCCCAAACTACTCGTTGAATACTAAACTTAGGACACGTAGGCGTTCATCCGTCTAACATACTTTTATAGATGCAAAAAAAACTTTTACGAAATTTTAATGGTTTCTGGTGTATAACTGACAATTATAGATTATTTAAAAATACTTGTTCTTGTGCCGACCCTTATGTATGAAAGTGAAGCATGGAACTGGCAAAAGAAGGATGAAAGTAGAATAAATGCAGTAGAAATGAGATCTCTAAGACGAATGTGTGGCAAATCTGTATATGATAGAGTGACAAATGCAAGTATAAGAAGTGAATGTGGTGCGAATGAAATTGTTATGAACAAAATAAGGAAATGGTAATTAAGATGGTTTGGACACATGGAAAGAATGAGTGAAGACAGAATAGTAAAGAAGGTATATGTAAACGGCGTGAACGGAGCTAGAAATAGAGGAAGGCCGAGGAAAACGTGGCACGATCAAGTCAATCAAATATTGAATGTCGGACACGTGAGAAGTCGGAGAAATCGACGTGCGTGCATGACAAGATGTATGAATGTAGAGGAAGCGAGAGAAGTATGTCAGGACAGAATAGTGTGGCGTTCTATTCTTTCTGCCTACGACGGCGTGATGGTTAGTTAGTTAGTTAGTTAAAAATACTTAATATAATTTTTTTTTTTAAAGTGTTTGATAATTAAGGTGATTATTTTTTAAAAATATAAGAGCATGAACGTATAATACTTAAATTTAAAAAAAAAAAATTATTGAAATTATTTGTCTTTTTCTTTTTCACATACTTTGTATATACAACACTAAAAATATGATCAGTTTTGACAGATGTTATAATATCTGTCAAAACGATCATATTTTTAGTGTTGTATATATAATACAAAGTATAATATATAAAAAAAGAAAAAGGCAAATAAAACATTTACAACACAAAGTATGGCGAACATAGTAGAAATTATTGAAATCACTTTGTATTTTGTTAATTGTGTAAATGTTCTTATAAGATTAAAAAGAGACATGTTTTAGGTGATACGATTTACGGTACGATTTACGTGATACGATTTAGTATTTTTAATTCTTATTACAAGGATTTTCAAAATATCATTATATCCAATTATCACAATAAAAATCAATATATTTATTTACCTATCACATGTCATGAGAATCAAAAGCTTAAATGTTGTTTACGGTAATTGGGTTTAAATTATCTGCTGTATACAAATGTGGAAAGAAACGGGAAACTACCACATTAAAGGCCCAAGAGGCAACCCAAGAACCATAAAAAATGTTACACTTTACTGCAAACCAATTGCAGTTTGCACCAACCTAGATTAGTTTGCAGTAAAGTGTGACAATTTCCAAACAAGTGAAGATGATCAAAATATAATATATTATCAGTTGTTTACGATAAGTTTCGAGAAACAACTATTCCCATCATCAGATAGAGTAAAACATTATCAAATTAAAAGGTCAATGCCTCATCAATCGATGACATAAAATCTATACATTTAATCTAACACTTTCCGAAGGCAAATAGTTGTTAGTAACAAGTTAATTTTAACAGTTAAAAAAATTATTGTAACACCTGATGATGTCAATTTGACTTGAATATTACATCATCAGGTGTTACAATAATTTTAAAGTTGACGAAATAGCTGTCGCGAAAAATAAAAAAAAATGAAATTGTGATACCATAAAAACATCGTTTTATATAATAATTTAACAGTTAATCGAAGTACTATACAGGTACCCTCTTAATCTTCTCCCATTGCCATGCAGTATGAATAACTTAAGTAAGACTATCCACACAATAAAGTACAAATAGTGCTATTGTCATACGCACATACACGGAATGTATGTTTGTATTATCTCGTTTTTATTGTTCGCCACATTACACAAATGACAATGTGTTTTTTCATTGAACATCCTTGAATGTCTAACTCTGAAACAACAAAAGGATTTGAGGTTCAAAAGTCGTCGTTTAATGTTAAACATATACAATAATGATAATGCAAAGTGAATAATATTAGCCGTGTACTAGTGTCTACGTACTATTCCACGAATTTACTTATAGACTATTTGTTTTTGCATTCGAAATATTGTTTGAGTACTAATTCCTAATAAAAATATTCCGTCTGATGAACATGTTTAAAATTTTATGTATTTTAGCACTTCCATAAGTAATTAGGTAAGAAAAATAGGGTTTATACTTATAAAACGTCTGTTTTCTAGAAGTTTAATTATTTTTTACGTGAATGACATGTTTCGTCTATATAAGGTATTATTAAATGTAGCAAAAAGTCAAACGCGCTGCTTATATGCACGAGCTAAATTGACGTAGTCCAAAACAATTAGGGATAAACCCCAGAATACAGGAAAACATTACCTGGAACTAGTTAAATTTATAAATACAATGTTTACATATGTAATGACTATTAAATGACGTTAAATAACAAATGTTTTCATTCGTATTAATTATTAAATATGGAGTTTTATATCATTGATTAAGAAAAAAAATGATATTACTAAATTTAAACTTTTTGTTACGATTAATACTAATTTATTGGGGTACAGAAGAAAACCGTACTGCTTCATTTAATTTAAAGTGAATTTTTAGATAGCGATACAATAAATACCCAAGAGACTCTCACAAATACACGTATCTACTCGAAAATCTATATTTGTTTCAACTCATTCAATTTATTTTTTAATTGAACATTTAAAAAATATGTTTCTGTCTATAATATACAATTGTTATAATGTAATTATATAAATATACGTAATCGATTTTCGAATAGATACCACTCTTTTAATGCACAGTTCCCACTTCCTCGAAAAAAATCAGTTTCTAATGCTATTTTTTTAATTTTCAGAGTAATTTCATCATCGTCTGCACGGACCATATTTCTCGGTATCATTATTATTGTACATCACCGTGTGACAGTGTGTGTAACGTTGAATTTGCTTATCTGAACCAAATGGCCGCGATGATCATATCTTAAGCGGTCTTCTGAAGGTCAGCCATGTCCCCCGATACCTCGGAGGGACCAACTCTACTCCAGTTGACAACAGAGATAAGGAAAAGGGAATATTATTTTGGGGCTAATATCTAATAAATCAATAGTTAATTCAAGGTGTTCACTATGTCAATGTATTGATTATGCTATATTATGTCGTGTCGATCAATTGTCCCTGAAATGTAAATTGTTCGAGAAAGAATTTAATTAATTTAAATATAACTTCTAATAGCCATTCTGGAATTCACTTATGATCCAAGAATATAACTCATTATATTTTAATTTGGTGATTTGACTATTAAATCGTAAATAACAATTATGTAATTAGTAAACTCAATCATTTAATGAATAACATTTAAAAAAACATAGTTATTGTACAATTAGTGTAGTGAGTTTTAACAAACAGCTACCGAGGATTGTAATAGTCCTTAAAATAGGAGTTGCCTCACTCCCGTGTTGGTCCCCACGGATTGACGATATCTTCTACACACGTACCACCGGGGCCCGTGGTACATTGTATACCTACACTACTAGTATATGGCAGATTACGTGCTTCCAGTATACATTTTATTTTCGTAATATTTTTGAAGGTCAAAGAAGTGGGAGGCGAGCTGTGGACTGTGTCTGTATTCTGGTACTGGGTGCTCTGTATTCATTGCTGAAGAAAATGTATAAGAGGACATGCCACAAATTAAAGTAGATATAAGATAAGGCGCCCTTGAACTTAAACACACACACGATAAATAATATTTAAAGAATGTTATCAGTTGTGTATTTTTAAGACTCTACCAGGTTGTTATTTATAAATTGAGTTAATGTTATACATACTTCGGTCTTGGACTTGGATCTTCTGGCATACAGAGGTTCTCGTTTTGTGGTTGTTCTACTTTTCTCTGTTGTGAACGATAATTATTTTTATTAAATAAAACTTTCAAGTTATTTAAATTTTTAACCTTTTTCTTTTACGTCCTAAGAACTATCAGCATTGTAGTACAAATCTACAAAATAATTTATCCAAATAGCATCTTGAAAATCGACACCATTTTTTTCTTTTCTTTAAAGACCTCTATCAAGGATTTATATCAATGATATTAGAATTTATTTTACAATTTTCAATGTGAGCAGAAAATAGCTCATTATTATGAAGAAGGAATCTGGTCGTGTCTAGGCTTAAACCCAAGTCCCCTGGATCAGGAGCCAAGCGTTCTATCCCCCAGACCACCACCCGAATTTTACATAAAACATATGTCTTATTTTTTTTTCGGGTATTTATTTAATAGTACTTTATACATGTGCACTTTTATATATTTATTTTCTGACATTTTAAGGGCGCACTATGGAAAGACTGACCGAAAGTGCAGTCTTTAGTTTTTTCTCAAATCCAACATTTCTATCCTCGGGGAGGTCTCCTAACAAGGAAACAATTGCATATCAATGATCCCGCAGCGCTGAAAGTACACCATAGAATCCTTATTGCTTTTTAGCACCTGCTGTAGTAGCAATATCGTTCGCGTTTGTTTCCACTGATCAGAGTAAACGTTGGCTTTCTGTTGGCATGTACGAGTATGTCACGCGGAAGTTCGAAATATACTGGCGCTTTTTGGTTTCAAGCCTTAAACACTGACAAATGTAATTTATATCTACTCGCTCCTGGATTCTCCGCGAGTGAAGTTCCTTTGGGAGTTGAGAAGCAAGGAATATGTGTCATTTTTTATAATATTTGAAAACGCTGAAATAACCATTTATATATTATTGTATATATAGATGAGTGATCTGTCTGTAAACTGTCTGCTTTACGCGGACGATGCCGTTCTCGTTGCGGATAGTGCGGACGAATTACAAGTCTTGGTGTCGAGAATGTATGAGGTATGCAAGTCAAATGATTTAATGATGAATGTCGGAAAGTCAAAGGTGATGGTTTTCGAAAGGGAAGAGCAAATGACTGTTTGTAATATAAGTGTGAACGAAGAGAACTTGGAACAGGTGAGGGAATTTGTGTATTTAGGTAGCGAGGCAGACCGAGGAAAACATGGCATGACCAAACTAATCAAATTTTAAAAGTTGGTCATGTTAGAAGTCGGAGGAATCGACGTGCGTGTATGACTCGTTGTATGAATATGGAGGAAGCTAGAGAGGTTTGCCAGGATAGAGTAGTGTGGCGGTCCATTCTCTCTGCCTACCCCTGCGGGGAAACGGCGTGATGGTTTGTTTGTTTGTATATATATTTTTATCTTATTAAAGTAACTAACTGTACAAAATTATAGCACTCTTATAATATCACAATTTATATTATTCAATGTTTAAGAATGTCGCGACAGCTGATTCGCCAAACGACGTTGGCATCATTATGTGTTACGAATAACTGTTGGTGAAACATCTATCGCGAAATTCTCAAAAATTGAATAATAAAAATTGTGATATTATAACAGTTTTATACATTTTATTAGTTAATAACGTCGTAGTATCATATTGTTTCGGCCAAAACAATGGACTATTTATTAAATATAATTTACAAACATTATTTTGTATGTTCAAAATGAAGCTATCCAACACTTAATTGTGCTGTTGTTAAACTTTTTAAATTTTATTAAACACGAATCCCTATGAATTTGAATTAGTTTTCCGATTGTGAATCTTTTATTTTATATTGTGTACAGCTCTCTCGTCTTATTTAGAGTTCGATTTACACACACAAATTGGCATTGTCCCGAACTCCGTCTGCACCGTACCACACCGTGGCTTGGTGACTGTGGAGTTACCAGATATATGATTACACCTTACACAGATTCATTCACACCTCATACGTGTGATAGTATTATCAGCACCGTACTTATCCCAAATTATTCTCGCTATCACGTCTCGAGATGTCCAACGCTCGTATCGTATTACGTGATACCATGGGCGCCCTGTGAGAGTCATGACCGCGGAACAAAAATATGTATTAGAAAATGACTGCTACGGTAGATTTCTTAAATTATTATCAAAATCAGTTGGCCCTTAATAACAAATAAAAATCGGCACTATTCAAAGATAGATTAATTGAATTTGATATCATGCCACAAACTTATTACTTGCTCCGAAAATATAAGTATTCTCATGTCACACAAATTTATTTTTCTTCTTCGGATACACGTGTAAAGCGTGTTAAGTATACATGTCGGTCACGATAAGCTCTTAAAATCCGATGCCGACGTCCGTAACACGGCTTAGGCGGACGTCGCGACGCCCCTGCGCGGCGGCCTTCGGCGGCTCGTGAGGTCTATTACTGTCAAGGTCACGTGACGTCACTGCACACGGGCCAATTAACTCAATCTTCACATTATTCGGCGCCGGATCCTGTACAGAGAGTAACAATTTTGTGTTTTGTCTCTTTTATAAATATGTTAAGCTTTATTTCAATTATGGACAATTAATTTATTTTGATCGTCAACACAAACTATATAAAATATGTTATTTTATTAATTAAGATTTTGGTCGGTCAGATAATCATAATCAATAGTGAAATTGTCGTTTATTCTATAAGTCAGTTTTGACAGATATTTAAATGATTTATTTCGGAACGTTTATTCTTTTGTTGTAACAAATATTATGAATAAAAAAATAAAAAAATTATACATTTAATCAAATTTATTCATAATATTTGTAAAAACAAAAGCATTAAGGTTCCGAAATAAATCATTTTAACATCTATCAAAACCGACCGAATTTGTAAATTTTTAAAATAATATTATATTTTTAATATTTATATTTATATAATATCACTGGTGAAGGGCTTGTTTGTCCGAAACATGTTTGGTATTTTTTTTATATAGTGAGTGTTGTATACGTAGTATATAAAAAAACATTAATTATTGAATTTTTTTTGTATACAAATACTTGTAGACAAATACTGGATTTTTACCCATTGCGGGTAAATCATTAATTATTGATTTAAAAAAATCTTATTTTCATAGAAATTTTATTACTATTTAGCTAGTATTATGAAAGCTAGTATTACTATTATTTAGCTAGTATTATGAATATACTTGGGTAATTTGATTCCTCGTGCTATTGTTTTATCAAATATTCATATCAATACAATTATTTATTAATCAAATTATAACTATTTTAGAAGATGAAAAAAAAATAACGCATAAATATGTATGGAATATAACAGAAAGATGTTAATGACGGTTAATTGACTAATCCTTTCATTCCCACCACCCTTTGATGTCAAGATTGCAACATGCACGTTGATAACTACATTGAGCTAGATGAAAGCACTGAGAGAACATGTTGGTGAGTCATGGAATCTCTGGCTATGCCGTTATGATAATAATATTATGATCATGAGAAGTGTTAGATTTGTTGTGTATTTACTAATCAAATACATAATTCAGATGTGACCTTCACAATATTAGAGCCATTTTTACCGGCCAATCGGTAGCAACTTTAGTACTGTGACGTAATGTATTATTTTAGCAGAGACACGAGATACGAGCTGGTGAGATATTAGCATACATAAAAAATGATTATTCTTGTTGGCGATATTGCTCGATACTTATACCAGCTGGGAGCAAACAATAAGGTATCATCAATTCAGTGACTATTCAAAATTCCATTGATTTAAAAAAATCAATTAGGTTTTGTTATTTAAATCTCTTGTCTCATTCTTTTTTAATGTGCTTTCAGGTTTTCATCATTAAGTACATGGGTACTTTTAATCGCTGGTTCAGTTCTTGTATTTTAAATCATATAAACAATTGAAAATTCATCATATTACTCGTAGTTTATTTAACTTGCAACTTTATACATAAATAATATTAAATATTATTTGTCTATGTTTCAATCCTTGGGCATGGTTTACAGCAAGTCTAACATTTTTGTGGGCTCTTGGGATGCCACTTGGGTCTATAATGCGGTAGTTTCCCATTTCTTGCAATTTTATATACAAGAGGTTATTTGAACCCAATAATATATTAAAAGTCAATAGTTGGGATCGTTTGGCTATTATACAACAACAATGGCGCTACAGCCCCCGATGGGCCCCGGCCTCCTCCAGAATTCTTCACCACTCTGCTCTGAGGTCACCCTCCACACCATCTATCCACCTCATTTTTAGTCTTTCCACACTTCGCTTTCCATCTGGTCATGTAATGAGAATCTTCCCTAGGATTCGATCTTCTTCCATTCGCTGGAGGTGTCTCAACCATCTAAGACTCTGTATTTTTATAAACTTTAGTATGTTGGGCTCGTTGTAAAGTCCTTCCAGCTCCTAATTATACTTCACTCTCCACACTCCATCTTTATAGAGAGGCCCGCAGCGCATTTTCGTCCCTTTTGATCAGTACCCAACACTCTGCACCATATCCAAGTACTGGTCTCAGCAATGTAATAATTTGGTGTTTCTTGTCAGCTAGCGAGATTTTAGGTGTCTGTGGATTTCAAAATAATATATATTTTCTACGTTTATTCTCCTTTTTATCTCAATATTAACATTATTGCTGTTAGTTACTGTGGTTATTATGCGTATACATATGAATGGATTTATCTTCTGGTATACGGAAGATCAGATTTTGGGGCTACTTCTCTTGTGTCTGATGGAAACGTTGGAAAGATTTTTGGTTCTTTGTGGGTACTTGATCTAATAGAAGGTGAATTTAGGGACTATATTATTATTGTATCTAGTATTTTTGGTCACAAAGTACACCCCTCTTTTATGGCCTGGGCTGTGTGGATGGAAGATTAGTTAATGTTGGTCTCTGATAGAATTCTAATTATTTTAGAGGGAAGGTTTTTTTTTATGAAAGTAAGTAATATAATAATCGATTCTGTCATACCTATTTTTACGAAGAACTACACGGCTCGAGCAGCTCGCGGTATATCTCAGACTGCAGGTGCTGGAAGATCTTGGAGGTCAGTTTGAGAAAGGTGTTCCGCGTATTGACTGAAATCTTTAACTGAGACCTGCGAAACTGATCTTTACACATTTTCAGATGTCGTTTTGTATGTAGCCAAAAGTTTGCTCTTTATAATATTCTCCAAATTTTTTTTTTTTTTTTAATCGAAACTTTATTAATCTAAATTTTGTGTGACACGTATTTCGAAATTATATAATCAGTTTATCAGTTTATTTATTCACTCAAAAGATATTACAAACATAATTACAGTTTAAGGCATATATTTGAGAAAGGGTAAAAAATCTGGATCGCATGAGAGATGGTTCAACTTTAGGAAGACAAGATACTCTCTCAAGTTAAGAGTCATTTTCTTCTGAACGTACTTTCACTAATATGAAAGACGTCGATCTCCGGGGTAATCTTGTTCAGCAGACTGATTGCTCTTCCCACCGGCACCGGTTGGTTCTTGCGGCCGGAAGATAGAACAATCTATGCTGGCGTTGTCGAAGATATCTGTCGGGAACAAAAAGACCTACACCCTCCACTTTTCAAAATATCACCTAATTAATCTAAAGAAATGGGTTATGAGAACCCCGTCTCTTCGAAGCTGCAGAGAATTAAACCCCAACATTCCCAAAAGAAACGCTGTGGGATAAAGCCATGGATAGCTACCATACTCCTTCATGTAGTGATACCACAGATATTTTTTCTGAACCCTCTCCAGCATAAGGGAATATCTCGCTTCGTGCGGACTCCACATCATTCGCCAATGAATTGTATAGTACATATATTTATATACTATAGCATATGAATTATGTTTATTTAACTTCCCGTTAATAAACAATATTCCTTTATAGTGATAGTTGTATCCTATTATGAATCTACTCACTATTCTACTTTTAAGCTTCCCGTAGACAATAATTTTTTTTTATAATTTTCCCCAGTATTTTTTCTTCGTGTTATATAATTGGTCAAAATACGAAAATGAAAATTTGTTTTTTTTCATCTAGCAGGAAATTTTAATGATCAACATAAACTCTTTACAATTTTTGTCTAAATCAAATGAAATTTGAACCAGTTTGTACATCGTTTAAATATTGTGTAACATTTTGAAAAGTATAACCCTGTAATTTAATTATATTTTAGGTATTTATATACGGTTATTAATTAGCTGACCAACCAGCACGCCGTTTCTCCGAAGGGATAGACAGAAATAATAGACACCCACCCTATTTTTCCTGACATCGAGTCATATATGCGCGTTGTTTCTTGGACTCCGTAGGTAGCTGAAATTGTAAATATTTACTTGATTTAAAAGTGCTAAGTTTTCCTCGGTAATCCCCTAGTTCTTGCTTCATTCCCATCGTTAACGAAAATATTCCTTTAAAATTCATTCTTTCCACGTGTTCAATGAACCTTTCATTTATTTGTTCATAAAGCATATTCGTACATTTATTTATAAAGCTTGCATTCACTTCCTGTGTCTGTATTTAACACTCTTATTCATTTTTCAAGAGATTACACCACATTTATTTTACATTAGATAATACAATATATTCTATTGTATATATTCTAATTGTGCAGAGTAGCACCAAATAATGTAAAATACTATCCCAATTTCAATAAATATAATACAATTTAAGAAAAAATTAAGTCACGCACACCAGTTAATATTGGACTTGGACTTGGATCTTCTGGCTTACAGAGGTTCAGCTCTAATGGCTATTCCTCTTACGTCTGTAGGAAACATTGTTGGAATACGATTTGGTAGTTGTTTTATGATGGGGCCAAATGTATGGCCCGGAGTGTCCCTCCGAAAGAGGGCGAGGGGGGATTTAGGGTTTATGAAAAAAGTCTTTCATTATTGTCAACGTATCCGTCTCTTTATTTGAATTATTTCATCATATTGTTATACAAGTTCTTGCGATTTCAATTAAATACAATGGATTCCTCCTTTATTGCATATACTTATTACATAAAATACAGTTTCACGTTAACCTTCATAATCTCTATCAACGTATGCAATTATAAGAAATACTTTGTATTCGTTATAAGGATGCTCCTACCGATTAAAAACAATTGTTTTAATATCAAAATCATCACAATAGATTCGCAGCTGCCTACCAACAATAATTACTGGCAATGGCCACATTATTGCAATTAAAACAAACGGAAGAACTCGTGCAATTGGCACAACCAAATAACCTACCTGCGAGCCTTGGCCTTCCGCGAAATGTGATTGTGAGTGAGTCCACATCGCCGAGTCGCCTCGGGCCGTCAATCAGAGTAGCGTTTACTGCAGCTAGTAAGTATACGTAGTACGTTACCGACTGGCGATAGACGCTCTGCGGGCATCAGGAAGAGGAAGTAAACGTTTCGTAACCCTGTCAACACACATGCCGTTAGCAGCGTGTCAGCGGAGCTCGTCTTATTATTTATTTATATTTGTTATTATTTTATTACATTAATTACATGTACTTGTATTTAGAATTTAAATTGTAGTTATGCTGGCGCATCGTTTTAGGAGCAGATTTCCAGGTGGTGGTTTAGCGTACTTAAACCTTGGTTCGTGATCCAGGCGACTCGTTTTCGAGTTCTATCTATTATATAATTATGTTTTACCTGTAACCTTCTTCTTCTTTCGGTGCCGTAGTATAATAGGTTCTGAATTCTTGTGATTTCTGTTTATTCTTTTATCTTCCGCAGCCAGGACAGCTGCCTTCTACCAACTCCCCGACGTCCCTTCACTTTACCCATTGATATCAGTCGAAGGAGGTGATATTTTTCTCCCCTTAGCACATGACCCAAATATGAGACCTTTCTAACTTTCACACTCGACAACAGCTCTCTGTTGGTCTGTCTCTCTGTAGTACGTCTGCATTACTGACCCTATCGGTCCACTGTATACGGAGCATTCTGCGGTATATCCACATCTCAAACGCCTCCAACCGGCTCATTACATTCACTTTTAGAGTCCAGGTTTCGCAGCCATAAAGTAGAACACACCAAATATAACATTTAATCATTATTTGTCGGAGTTTCAGGTTAAGATTATCGTTGCAAAAGAAGGTACTCATTTTATTAAATGCAGCTTGTGCAACTTCAATACTGCATTTTATTTCAATGTTCAACCTGTTATCTTACCTATTCTCAATAGATGCCTCAAACTCTACTATTTATTTGTAATTTGTTTAAAAATAAACTGATTTGATTTAATAAAATTTTCAGATAAAAAATATATGTATCATTTGATAAAACAATTATATTCTCCAAAATGGTTGTCAGTCGTGCATTTATTTAATTAAATATAGTGAAGAATGCGATATTTATCATTTTATCTTGGACGAATACAAATTTAGCTGTAATTATTTTCGCTAAAGAAGCCTCATTCTTCGTATTAATTACTTTCAGTGTTTTACAAAAGACCTTATTTTCGAATTAATTAATTTCAGAAGATACATCAGATTCCTGTTGGCTACCGTCCCCCCGGAAGACCGCCAAAGAGGTGGAAGAATAGAACGACTTCCCAAGAGAGGCTAGCCTGAACTACAGGGACAGACCAAAGCTCTAAAAGGAGTAAAAGATGAAGAAGGAAACGAAGTATAGACTAGTTTCTAATTTTTATACAGAAGCTCCAATTTTTGTATTAACCAATTTCAGTATAGACTAGTTTCTACAGAAGCCCCAATTTTTGTATTAATCAATTTCAGTATAAACTAGTGTTCTAAAGAAGCCCCAATTTTTGTATTAATCAATTTCAGTATAGACAAGTGTTTTACAGAAGCCAAATTTTTGTATTAATCAATTTCAGTATAGACTAGTGTTTTGCAGAAGCCCCAAATTTCGTATTTATTATTTTCAGTGTAGACTCGTGTTATACAGAAACTCAAACTTTTCACCTCAGGTATTCTACAGCCAGATGAAAGACACGTGGTACGGTCACGTGAATACCTCAATAATGTCAAACTAACAGAAAGAAATACCGCGGAACGTCGGCTGAAAATGTCAAGGTTGTTCTGAATTGCGAAGAAATTTTGATTGTTTGATCTTTTGGACACGTGTAAACTTTAAAGGCTGTTAAACCAATGGCACCTATTAAACTCCCACGTGCATTATTTGTATACGTTTCTAAACATGTGAATAACATGGAACAGCACACATTATATGTTACTGTAATATAAAAACGTAAATTCAAATATATATTTATACAAATTATAATATTAAAATATTGCTCTTTTTATTCTTGTGCAGGTGTCCCCGATGCTGGCCATTACTTTTGCAAAGACTCTACCTTGCGCCACCCGGAACAACTCCTCCATGCTCCCATTCCAGTCCAATCATTATTGTTGAGGACCACGCCGTCATTCAATATTGCCCATTATTATAAATACCATTAACTTATTTGCATAACTATCTTAAACAACTTTTCTATCTATCAATCTATTCTAAATATTTCAATTATTATTTTTATTTTTTAAATAATTTATACAGGGATTGGTCCTAGATTTTCTGTAACTAGCTAACCATCACAGCGTTTTTCCGAAGGAGTATGCAGAAACTTTTTTGGACCGCCATACTCTTCTTTCCTGACATACTTCTCTCGTTCCTCAACATTCATACATCGTGTAATGCACACACATCGATTTATCCGATTCACATGATCGTGTCACGTTTTCCTCGGTCTTCCATTATTTCTAGATCCGTTTACATCGTTAATATATACATTTTTACCTTTCCTTCTTCATTCATTATTTACCTGTGTCCAAACCATTATTTAGTTATTATATTTTCTATTGTAATGAAATGAATTATATTTTATTATTACTAAAATGTGTAAAGTATTCTCTGTCCTCCAATCGACACTTCATCCTATAATTTTCAGATTACACAACCTTTGTATTCCACAGACCATAAAGTTAAGAGTGAACCCTCGCCGCCGATTTCGTTTCAGGGAACAATAGTAGTTAATTATCAATCAGCAATTCATTTCCGCGAGTACCCTTGAGCAGCAGACTGTTACCCAATTTTTAGTAGCGGTTAGTAACACATTGCGTGAGCTGATCTGGGTCACCGGGTCACGGGGTACGTTAAACCACCCCTCACCCCTGACTCGGTGATGGAACAACCCGCGGGGAGAAGAAACCTTCCTCCCGGAATTTATATTCGACATCACTCTCAGAGCAAGGTCGCTATTATTATTTATGAACCTCTTAACTTTTGATAACTTCAAAAAAATATATTCATATCTTTTAGTGTAATGATTCTGGAGAATAAAAAATTGTTTTTACAAAATTCAAATTTTAAAGTCTTCTTGATTTATTTTGTTATCTAGTGTTTTTAGAAGTTTAAACCATGTGTAATATTTTATGTGATAATAAATACATTTATTGACAGTTGATGTATTTTCAAATGAAGTATATCCGCGTTCAACAAAAAAAACTTCTAAGTAATATTAACAAATATACCAATCATACAGTTTATATGATGTATCATTTAAAGTTGAGAAGACCTTGTAATATATTTGAAAATATTTTTCTTTATGGGACTCATTTATAGTCGATAGTATCCATTTGATATTGCCTTAGACAGGCGAAACATGTCATTCACATAAAATATAATTAAACTTCTAACAAACAGACGTTTTCATTCGTATTAATTATTTATTTTGTTGAATTTGCACATAACTGTGAATTCCAAAACTTCTGACTTAAAATAAATAATAAATCTAATTGTATCATTTCATTTAATACATGATTTTTAATTTGTTGTAGTTTACACGTGCTTATTCCTTAACCTCGCTAGTTAGGATTAGGACTTTAATCGTTTGGCATATAACAACATAACAACACTCCAGCAAGTGTCATAGATATTGGACTTTCGGACTACAAAATGATACGCACAAGCTGTGCAGCTAGCAGGTATGAAATCCTCATTTATTAATATCCAATCTGGTGTGCCACAAGGCTCTGTACTAGGATCCCTTTTATTTATCATGTTTACGAATGACGTCGCTAAAATAATAGAATCCTTTGGCCTTCTCTCACATTGCTATGCTGAAAACCAGCAACTTTATTTTTTCTGCAACCCCGATGACACTAAACATCTTACATCAATAACTGTCAACTTCATTGATGCCATATCTAAATGGATGGCATCAAACACACTTAAACTAAATCCATCCAAAACGGAATTTTTCTGGACTTCATTCATTAACAGCTGACAATGATATCGTTCCCAAAAACTCCACAAAGCTTTTTGGTGTTTATCTTGACGAAAATCTGTCCCTAAAATCCCAAATGAACAACGCGGTAAGGGCTAGTTTCTTTTACCTAAGACGATTAAAATCCGTCAAAAGGAGAATTCCCCATGACACTTTCAAATTAAATACTTTAAGGTATATTTTGTTCCGCTTGTTCATTAATTGTTCCCTAAATTTGTAAATTATATATTGAGATTATATAGAGTGCGAAAAATGCCTCCCTAAAACGGGTTACCCCAGTTGGGAGGTATTAAAACCACGTACTTGGTAATTGATAAATAAATAACTAGGACGGACACAATTATAAATAAGTTATAAGGTGTGGGATGCTAAATCTGAAATAGCAGGAAAAACGGACAAATACCGGGATACTTGCTGCCAATGTGCATGGTGTTGAGCCCGTCATTATCCGGCGACAATTGCGCTGGGCTGACCAAGACATATGTCCGAGATTAGCCTCCAAGAGAAAATACCCTACTCTCGCCTGACCCAGGCAAAATGTTCACATTGAAGCCAGAGGAAACAGTTCAAAGACTCCCTAAAACAGACCTCTGAAGGACGAACGTTGACAGTAAACGCTGGAAAAATACTGCAGATTATAGACTTGGATGGAGAACAAAAGTACATAAAGGCTCGCTGGACTTCGAATTACAGCGCAGAGACGACTCCGCAGATAGAAGGTAGTGATAGGATGGGTGGATAAGAAGAAAGACGGAACATCGGGAGACTAACTCTATTCTAGATGCCCAGAGTTTATGGGTCCAGGATATGACTTTATATCATCCATATGAGGACCCACATTCGTAAAGGAAAGTCTTCCTCGGATACGAAGGACAGCCGATGAAGAGACTGATTATATTCGCTATCTAATATTTTCATACGCAATACTCCCTTAGCAACCCCTAGCTTTTCGGCTTGTTTAATACTAGCATGTAATGTATATTGGAAATGAGTTATAAAGCCGTGTATGTACTTCATTCTATTGAACCCCGTACATGCACAGATTCACGTACATTTGACTGATTACATTTTCCCCCCGACCCCAAGCCGAAGGGAAAGCAGACGTTCCTACCGACAAAGTGTACTCGTGGTGTATATTAGTGTGCCGGGTACTGGTAGGGAGATAACACTATTGCCGCGAGTTGAGTGCCCGCTATTCTATTACCAAGGTTGAAGCAATGACACATTCGTTATTAAATTTCCCCATTTCATTTCTTATTGCTCCCCAGTGGGAAGTGCGTACGTGAAATGGTGAATTTTCGTGATGTTTTTAAATTTGCTTAGTAAGTTCGATTGGAAAATTTTAGGAGTCATGGTTATAATAATATAATTTTATATTTTTATTCATCTGGTTGTTCAACGTTCAAAGTAACCTAAAATATTATATTAATATCAAAGGAATCATTTCTTTAGATACGTATAATAGAAAAAATAATCATTTAAGTTTACAATATAACATTTATAATTCGGCTCATTAATATCATTTGGAAGATCTTTTAAGAGGTACAACGTTGATTTTACTTACCTCGCGTTAAAGCTTCTTCCATTTTCGCTTGATTGATCCACGCCTCTTTGAACTTTCAACGTATCGTATTCATTTAAACACATTGTAAATATATTCGTTTATCGTTGTATTTTCTGTTTAATTCTAATCAATTCACGTAACATTTGTATGTTGTCAAAATGATTTCATTATCATTGACCTCCTCGTTGGGATGATAGTGTTTGGCTCGATGACGATTTTGCCCCTCTCGGGATGATTACAGGTGGAATTAAATAATATTTCCACTGATAGAACTTTGGTAGTTTTTTCCTCATCTCGTATATTTAAGTTTGCTGGTAGACTCTCTAAAATGATCAAGATGAATCAAATTACAAAACAAGGCCAAAGTACATTACATCATCTTCAAAATGTTATTAAAAAAATAGTTTTAATTTTTGTCTTAAAGTGTATCTTTAAACAAACTAGTTGTAAGATGTTTTCTTTAAAAAATATATCCCGCTTGTTTTCTGTCCTCCAGATAAATTAATTTTCTTTTTAAGTTAGTACCACGAAAAAGGCGAAGTTTAAAAATATTTCCCCAGCGTGTACATCCATCTCATTTGAGCAAAGTGTTTCTGAGTAGTTTAAATACCGACGAAGTTTTCATCGTAAGAAATAATAATATAATAATGGCCGAGAACTTCATTTCGCTTTCTTCTTTGCCTCCCCCTCAACCTCCTGGGCTCCTGATCCCCTACTGATGGAGTCAAGCAGGAGAACATAAGGACGAGAAGGTCACGTCAAAAGGACATGACCCAAGGTGACTCCCCGAATAACCTTCCCATTCCAGTAGCTGAATTGCGACTGAAACGGCTCGAGATTCGGTGCTACGCATTTCATACTTACGCACAATACATATATTATAGATAGACACTTGTACATTTATGCCCTCCTGGTGCCTAACTACAGCGTAGCATATCTTTTCTCTATCGATTTTCTTTTTTTAGTTCTAATGTCAATGTAATGTTAGATGTAAAGGTTGGATTACATTTTTTTTGCGATTTCTAAAGCAAGATGTGTAATTTATGCTTATAATCAAATCAAATCAATTCAGTTTATTTACTCAACAGACATTACAAACAGCATAAATGTTTAAGACATCTTTTGAGTATCTGATATGCCAAACGAGTGTGGTTACGTCTGTCTGTTTCTACAATTTCAGCAAAAATAATGACAATCACATCCATAGTCCAGTGAAGCCAGGCTTAGCCCTGAACTCGAAGCGTTAGAGTTAACTTAAATTTTACTTCAAGCGCGATAGTGTTTTTTAAATTTAATTAGAGGGTTATCCTAATTATCGAAGTGTGTAACAAACTAACTAACTAGTCAGAGCACTTACCACTCTGCCACGAAGGTCGTCATACGATATATTAAAATAATTTCAAAAGACCGTAAATTTGTTCACCGCAAAACAAGTACAGCAAAGAATAATATATTTTCAATACACTTGACGTATGAGGTCGTAGACGATTCCAGTTGTCCTTAGCGTAATACTGTAATATTACATTCTTTCTACAATCATCTGCTCATCACTATGGGACGTCTCGAGGTTTGCAATTTACCAGACGCGTGTATTTTCTCGAGTCATGTAATGAAATGTGTAATGACAAGGATAGGTACTTTTTAAGCATATGTATCTGAAAGGAAAAATTTCAACGTACCCTTTTCACATTATAACAAGACATCATTAATATATTATATATGATCATCTGATCAGTCTTCGAAGTCAGGCCTGATGCTGTTCATTGATATGGCAATAATTGCTGTTAGACGTTACAAGTGCTAAGTCACTCGGTGAAACCAGAGCCTAAGCTCTTCGCTCCAGGATTCCAGGAAGGAATGCTGCAAGTATGCGAATGGTGTTGGCATATTTTTTATTTAATAAATATGCCATAGTATTATGATTTTCAATTGAGGACACGACGATTGCCTATGAACTGAATGTAATGTAAATAATGAATTTAAAATAATAATAATAAACATTTTTATTATTATTTGAATTAATTAAAAATTTATTTTATATAATTTATTTTTTAATATTATTATATTTGTTTTGGATTTATTTTGTGAACGTTGGACGATCGTGAGGTTCGCAACCCATCATACCGCGTCTCCCGCGGGGGCGAAGAGAGAAGGATGGAGTGCTACATCGGTTAAAGTGTGGCAGTCCATTCTTTCTGTCTACCCCTTCGGGGGACGGCGTGATGGTTAGTTAGTTAGTTAGTTAGAGTTTATTTTTGTTGATAAGGTTCGAAAATATTATAGTATCTTCCAAATGTACCTACAACAAAACTATTTGGAAAAAAAGTCTTATTTGTTTTCTTTTCATTGGATTATTATATCAAAGTTATACAATATGTAAACGAATTTGACTAAACTTTGACCGGGTCCGAAAGAGTTGATTCGGGTCAGCCTCCACAGCTGGCCGGGGGCTGGGCAGATGCCATCTCGGGACACCTGCCGACACCAGTTAAGAGTCTGCGTGTGCAAGATGGATCAACAAAATGAGAGCGTGTCATTGAACCTTAAAAGGGCTTTCAGCAATCTCTCACCTACAGAAGTTCAGATGATACATTTCATATTTAAAATCCTGGAAAATGACCTCCGGCCGGCCGGTATTTCGAATACGGTAGACTTGTGCAATATATTATACTAATATCGATAAGATTTTTTGTTATTTTTCACAGCACCTAGACTGTAATTAAATATTTACATTTGTACGAATGATTGAACGTTATTTTTTAAATTTAATTGATATATTTTAAATTTAATTGATTTATTGAATTTTATTTTGTGGGTGTCGGACGATCGAAGTGTGCGCGGGAGATGCCTATTGGTGGCGATGAGGTTCGCAACCCATCACACCGCGTCTCCCGCGGAGCGAAAAGAGAAGGATGGAGTGCCGCATCAGTAAAAGTGTGACAGTCCATTCTTTCTGCCTACCCTTTCGGGGAGACGGCGTGATGGTTAGTTAGTTAGTTAGTTAATTGATATAACTTGATATAATTGATATAATTGACGACCTTCGCGGCCGAGTGGTAAGTGCATTGACTGCCACCCCGAAGGTTCCGGGTTCGAATCCCGGCGAGGGCAGTGTGATTGTCACACTGTCTTTGGTCTGGTGTAGAATTCGCGTGACAAAAAATGGCGATAGATTAGCTACCTATCACATGTCACGAGAATCACTATGAAAGCTTTAATAATACCCTTTACATCGATTTAGCTCATGCTGTCATGATGTAAAGAGCGATTCAACAAAATAATAATGATAATAATAATAATAATAATATAATAACATAAGTATTTCCATGACTTTTTACTAACTAACTAACCATCACGCCATTTCCCCGGAGGGGCAGGCAGATAGGATGGATCGCCACAATGCTCTGTCCTGGCATACCTCTCGGGCTTCCTCTACATTCATACATCGTACCATGCACGCACGTCGATTATTCCGACTTCGAATGTGACCGGCCTTTTAGTAATTGATTAATTTGGTCATGCCATGTTTTCCTCGGTCGTCCTCGGCTTCTTTTTCCACTCACGCTGCTTGTGTACAACTTTTTAACCATTCTTCTCTCATCCATTCGTTCTATATATCCAAACCATCTCAGGATCCTTTTTTAATTTTATTCATGATGCAGTCATCTGCCTTACATTTTTTTCTTATTTCATCGTTCGGTCTTCTATCAAACAACATTTACCCGCACATCCTTCTTAGTGATTTCATTTCTACGGCTTTTATCCTGCTTTCATCCTTCTTTTGCCAGCTCCAAGCTTCACTTCACCATACATGAGGGTTGGCACTAGAACTCCATTGTGTACTGTCATCTTTGCTTCTGTGGATATATTTCTATTTGCAGTAATGACTTTGAGTGCTTTATTTATTTTATTTTCAGCACCAAACCTTCTTTCGATGTCTTTCTCGATTTTTCCGTCTCTTGTTTGACTTTTACTGTCACTGTTTTTTTTTTTTTTTAAAGACTAATACCAAGGATTTAAGTCAATGATATTAGAATTTATTATTACAATCTTTAATGTGAGCAGAAAATAGCTCATTATTATGAAGAAGGAATCTGGTCATGTCCAGGCTTGAACCCAAGTCCCCTGGATCAGGAGCCAAGCGTTCTATCCCCTAGACCACCACCCGATTATAATAAGATTATTATAATAATATTTTTTATATACTAAACAAAAGGTCGTTTGATCCCAATTACTGTATACATATTTTTTTTGCTATTATATTGATTCTCGTGACATTTGATAGGTAGCTAATCTATCGCCATTGTATTGTCACATTAATTCTTCACCAGACTAATGACAGTGAGACAAAATATTAGATAGGTGTAAGATATTCATCATCAGCCTGTATCCGTCCACTTCTGGACGTAGGCCTCCTCTATCTACTTCCATGTCTGTCGATCCTGGGTAATACGCATTTATATCGTACCGGCGCGGCGGTCCCTTAAATTTCATCCTTCCATAGAAGCTAGGCTTGGGATCGCAGTTCTAGGACACCAGGAAAGAACTATGAAGAAGGTAGATATTACATGTAAATTCTTTTAATTTAAGATTATGTTTTAGATTTTTATGTACTACTAGATGGCCAGAGCAAATCGTCCTGTCCTCTAAATCGCCACCCGATTCTTATGAAGGTATTTAACACTAAGGAAATAAATAATGTCGCAAATCAATCTTAGTTTATGTGTCTTTCTAAATTTTAGACAATTATTTATTATTAAATAATTTAATGCAACATTTAATAACTAAAACAATAACCGAAAGAACTCGGGGGATAAATCTTCAAGGATCAATCTCTTATTATTTTTAAATGTCAATATCTGATAATACTCGTATATTATGTATATTTTTGTAATATCGAATTTCCAAAGAATTCAAATTGAAAAATTCGGAAAAAACATCAATTTCTAAAACGGAATAATGTATCGCGTTCATGCTTTACAAATATTCATATGTAGATGTCTTCACCTT
Organism: Lepidostoma basale; assembly: GCA_022606425.2. Lineage (NCBI taxonomy): Eukaryota > Metazoa > Arthropoda > Insecta > Trichoptera > Lepidostomatidae > Lepidostoma > Lepidostoma basale. The sequence continues at coordinate 1,531,992 of JAHDVF020000734.1, read as the reverse complement.
AAATATTATTATAGATTGTAACACCTCGGGTAAAAAAGTATTTTCCACTTTAATGCCACAATCACGGCGCGTCGTACAAGCAATAATTGGATTTATATCGCACACAGTGGTAAACGTCTTCACAAATCATTTTGCGATAGTAAAAATATAGCGTTTTCCTCGATTGTCACATAATTTATTCTCAAGATTTTTTGTACCACCATTTTCCTTGACACAATAAAAATAACAATCGAATAGAGATCGTTCCCGCGCTCCCATTATCCCGCGCCCACCGCGCTCATGGCGGCCAGAGACACAACAGATGACCACCAATGTCATCCGTTATCACTCGATTACGGTTCAATGTTGTCTTTTAACAATAACTATTATTTGATGTTCTTGAATTTTACGACAAAGTTAATAAATCGTATGCCCCGTAACCTCGTTTCGTCCTAGGGCTCGCATTGACCAATACCACTATGCCGGTCTGCGGTCAGCCGGAGATAAGCGGCCGAGTACATGCTCGGATGTTTTTATATATATTAGGCTCACTCCTCGTGACTTATCATGAGAAATGTTATCCACAATGATCGATACATTTTTAGATGACCTGTAATTTATTGAAATCAAATCTTACAAACGAAAATTACGGACACTAAAAATTTGACAATTGCTCCCTTCAATTATTTTCTGAAGCCATCAAAACATTGTGTTTATCACCACACCGACGACCTTCGTGGCAGAGTGGTTAGAAGCTCTGACTTCCATACCGAAGGTCCCGGGTTCGATTCCCGGCGATGGCAGTGTGATTGTCACATTGTCTTTGGTCTGGTGTAAAATTCACGTGACAATAAAATGGCGATAGATTGGCTACCTATCACATGTCATGTGGATCATCAATATAATAGCTAAAAATAATGTGTATACAGTAATTGGGTTTAAGCGACCTGTTGCATACAAGAAAGAAAAAAAATATATATACGAGTATATCAAGAAACTAAATATGTTATATCCATTATATCCATTCAATTTATTTAAAATAAGTATTATCTTAAGCGACTGTTTTGAAGAGCGTTTGTAAAAGTAATAATTTCAATTAGCTGCTAAAATGTCCAACAAACACCATAGTATTTTTATTCATGTAAATCTGTATTTTTATTTAGTTTTTTTATATTGCCCTGATGAAGCTTGGATTCAAGCAAAATTAATTGGCCTAATTATAATTCCGTGGTTAATATAATAAAAATTATTTTATGACTGCATCATGGATAAAATTAAAAAAGGATCCCTGATATGGTTCGGACATATGGAACGAATGGATGAGAGTAGAATGGTCAAAAAGTTGTACACAAGCAGCGTGAGTGGAAAAAGAAGCCGAGGACGACCGAGGAAAACATGGCATGACCAAATTAATCAATTACTAAAAGGCGGTCACATTCGAAGTCGGAATAATCGACGTGCGTGAATGGTACGATGTATGAATGTAGAAGAGCCCGAGAGGTATGCCAGGACAGAGCATTGTGGCGATCTATCCTCTCTGCCTACCCCTCCGGAGAAATGGCGGGATTGTTAGTTAGTTAGATAGTTAGTATTATTTTATTTTAATATACAGAGTGGTTAATTTATTCTGATGAAAAAACAATTTGTAACAAAAGACTATTCCATTTGCACGCAACCAAAAATATTTTATAATCAGTTTTGAAAGCGTCGCCGTCGAAGACATCGTATATCTATTGCCGATTATAAGCTTGAGGGCAAGGGAGTCGTTGTCTTCACCTGGAGAGTGTCTCCACGTGCAGTGGTACAAAGTCGGCTGAACCATCTACCACAATGGCAAGATAGATAAGACATATTGTCATTTTTAGGGCCATCCCTATAATATTATCTTGCCATTGATACGATGAATGAGCAAAATAATTTTTATTTTATTTAAAACCTTAAGGTTAGATTAAACGAATATTTACAAGGAATAGCCTCTGTGCTCGGCATTGGTATTAAAACTGATAAATATGGATTGTCTCACTGACCAAGAAACGGAGGAGCTTCCGAAACTCAAGGTGGTATATTGTGAATATTGATATAATTTGCGGGGCACTTGAGATACAGAACGATAGCAGGTCTCTATAATACGGTAGACTTGTGCAATATATTATACTAATCTCAATAAGATTTTTTGTTATTTTTCACAGCACCTACACTGTAATTAAATATTTACACTTGCACGAATGATTGAACGTTAATGAGTAACTGATATTATTGCATGTTATAAATATCTTCTAATCTAAATAGGAAATATAAATAATACAGGAAGTGGTTTAGAGAAGTTCTAATATATTTTTTTACGACAGAATCTCAAATGCTGATATTAGAAAGATTTGAGCGAAAGAAGGTGTTATGAACAAAATTATGAAAGGATCGCTGTGTTGGTTCGGACATATGGAGCGCATGGGTGAAGAAAGAATGGTTAAAAAAGTATACGTTAATAATGTTAATGGAATACAGAAACGAGGTAGACCGAGAAAAACATGGCATGACCAAATTTATCAAATTTTAAAGGTTGGTCATGTCAGAAGCCGGAAGAATCGACGTGCGTGTATGACTCGCTGAAAATATGAATGTCAGGATAGAGTAGTGTGGCGGTCCATTCTCTCTGCCTACCCCTGCGGGGAAACGGCGTGATGGTTTGTTGTTGTTGTTGTTGTCTATATTACAATTACAATAAAATCTCGTTTTGAAAATATGTATAATTAATATTCAAATATTATGCACATTTTCGTGGGCCAAATAAATCTTCGCGTGAATAAAAAATATGCGAATGGTCAGTGGCCAGGCACTATTCGATTTACATTAAGATTTTTAAATAATGAAAACAAAATATATAAATATATGAGTAATTATAGATACTTGTTATCTGTATTTTTGCTAGCTCATTTTCATAGACATAATGTAAATAAATTAATAGAACATATACTTGCTCAGTAAAACTACAACGAATTAAGGCAGTTAGGCTAGACAAATTAATTTCTCTGATTACAGGATTTCGGCTGTACTGAACCATCGAGTATAATATAATATTTCATTCCTCAACCATCAAGATGGAGATAAGGCCGCGTTATTATCATGTGTTTGCGTCACTGAGGACGCCGCATATTTAACCAGGAAGAGAAGTGAGGATTCGCGATATTGACAGAGCACTCCATTACCCAGATAGCGAGAAGGTCAGTCCTCCACGGGTCCGCGAGTTGCGAGTGCCACGCTGATACGTAGACTCGCAGCGACCCTCTACTTTGTACAGATATAAAGCAAGGGCAATACCCACAAACATACTTAATCAAATATAAAATATTACAATCAAAATTGTGTTTGTTTTTTTTAAACATTAAATACCTGATAGGGTTCAATATTTACATAGAGATAACATTTGCGTTAACTTTATGTTCTTGCTTCAAAAACTTGGTGTCCTCGATTGTTTAATATAGTCGAAAGTTGTAATCAGAGAAATTAATTTGTTTGATGCATTATTAATTACAAATACTAACCATTTACTTCCAATAATTTTTACCTGTCCCTATTTGTTTCGATAGTTAAAATATTCTCGAACAAAATATTATTAATTCAATAACAGATATTAATCGATTCTCCCGCCATCAAAAATGACAGACTAATTGAGAAAAAGTGATGTTGATTCAAATTATTTATGTTGTTCATTTTAATTAATAAAAATAACTTTATAATATCCCATGAATTCAGTTTCATTCCACGCACCTCGTTACCAACTTCTGGTCAGACCAGAATTTTCTGAAGATGGTAGTAGGCTGCGAAACCGGTCGAAACTAAAATAGCATGTGAAATAAAACTAAATGTATCTTCAAAAATATTTTTTTTCATTATTACATATCGCACCGTGAGTGTAAAACCGAATTAAGTGCAAATATAAATTTTGGAGATATGGGAGTTTAAAGGTTTCATATTGCTTGGAAAAACTATTTTTTTTTAAATAAACCAATGATTTTCGGTTTATAGGTATATTAAAATAAAACGAAAATCATTGGTTTATTTAAAAAAAAAACAGTTTTTCCAAGCAATATGAAACCTTTAAACTCCCATATCTCCAAAATGTATATTTGCACTTAATTCGGTTTTACACTCACGGTGCGATATGTGTTTTAGATTTTTATGCTTTGAATGTTGGCTTTGAATTATATAAAAATTTATTTATGATGGAGTTTGGTTAGAATTTGATTTAAAAAAACGGAGATAATCGCTTATTATAAACCATGTTTGAATAGTCTAAGATTCTTTCTTCGTCGTGATAAAGGTAATTTGGTCAAATAACGTCGGCCCAGAACTGCCAGTTGGACCGCATGCCAGATGCCCGAACCAGATATTCCTCCGTTCATGTCACAGGGCAGCAAGGGCACTCCATTGTGTGCAGCCCTGAAAAATATCCCGTCTTATTAAGTTGTCCTAGAATCTACCAACCTTTCGTCACATTTACTGATTCAGTGTTCTCCAGGTTTTCCACGTAATTCGTGTCCTGGCTAGGATTTAAACCGTATCAATATTTTATAACCACCGTGTGATATGTTATCATCTTGGTCACTAGTTATGCGCACTAAGCCCTACAGTATGTGTGTACGTAGCACTGTGTACATATGTATATTCAGAGTACAGGGGAACCTGTACTGAGCAGAAGATAACGCTCGGGAACAAGGTTTACAGATAATGAGGACGAGCCATCTCTAACGACCCTCTCTGATGGTCACTCCATATTTATTAGTATTGCTCGCATTGGAAGTTCAAAATTAACTCTTATTAAAATCCTTATATTTTCACACGGTGGAAATTGCATACAACGTTAATAGTAACTCCAACAGCTAGAGTTTATCAATATATCCATGAAAAATCGCCGTTTAATAACTAAGATTGTTCATGGAATTTTCTGAATCATATTCTACGAATTACACATTAAAATATAAAATCAACTAATGATCAAAAGATAACTAAATTACTAAATGTTTCAATTCTATCACAATTTATTTATATGAGTTTGCCCTGACAGTTGTTTTGCCAAAATATGTTGGCAATATTCAACAGCGTCTCAAATTTAAACATTTAATAATGTTGAAGTATCATTGTGTTTCGGGCTAAACAATGGACTATCTAATTACTAAATGTTTTAATATTTTTTTCATTTTTTATATAGTAGTACTTGGGTAGTATCTGGAGAGTGGACAGAGATGGCCAGGGTCAGGAGCCAGTGGAAGACTGTTGTGGAAGAGGCCAATTCCCACATGTAGCGCTGAGAAGAAAAAGTACTTAGTTACTACTAAGAGAAGGTTGGTGAATGTATATTCGCCATCACATTGAGTTCTGGATTCACATTTGAATAACTTTTTGGAAACATTGTATTATCACAACAATTTTTGCACTTTTCACAAATATGTTTCGGGAGACACAGTTTTTGTCCCGAAACATGTTTGTGAAAAGTGCAAAAAAGTGTTGTGAAAGTACTATGTTTCCAAAAAGTTATTCAAACACGATTTTTTTTCAGAGGAATCTTTCTAATATTAAATATCCAAATAATAAAGTTCACGTCTGTTATTACAGTTCATCGTACGATACAAATCAATCGTCATTATCATATTAAAATATTGACTTGTTTATATGGTTACCATGTTTATAGAGGGCAGTAATTAATTTTAGATCGCCAACTTCTTTGAATATGTAATCGTATACATTTACTTTGTAAATATGTGATATATTTTCAAATAGTGCGAGTAAATAATTATTTATCACGAATATCCTTGAAAGGGCAACATCCCAAGGAATAGATAAGCAATGCGTCTATTTACAATAATGATGGTTTATTTACAAACACATAATGGTCATTGAAAGTATTATTCAGTTTCTGGATAAATTTAATGTCGTTCTTTGCCTGTTTATAAAAACAGTTGTTACACTACATATTTTTAAATAAAACGATGTTTTTTAACTACTTCCATTTTTGTCTTTATTTAGACAGCGACCGGTTTCGCCAGGCTCGCTGGCATCGACAGACTGGTAACACTATTGTAAACTTAGTCCTTTATATACATACAGATCAGGGGTAGTGAACATGATTCTATACAAAAATAATCTTCAAATATTTATGTAAAATTTTTCTGAATTTAACTATTGGTATTACAGGTATTCTTGGAGGTTCGTGTTTAATACAATGGGTTTTAATTTTTATTATCTCTTACATATTCATATATAATTTTTGAAAAAATGGTAATTTTGTTTAAATTTTTGTAAATTTTTAAATTCTAAAAATTTAAACAAAATTACCATTTTTTCAAAAATTATATATGAATATGTAAGAGATAATAAAAATTAAAACCCATTGTATTAAACACGAACCTCCAAGAATACCTGTAATACCAATAGTTAAATTCAGAAAATTTTACATAAATATTTGAAGATTATTTTTGTATAGAATCATGTTTACCACCCCTGATCTGTATGTATATAAAGGACTAAGTTTACAATAGTGTTACCAGTCTGTCGATGCCAGCGAGCCTGGCGAAACCGGTCGCTGTCTAAATAAAGACAAAAGTGGAAGTAGTTAAAAAACATCGTTTTATTTAATTATTATTTAAAATGAACTTCCATCAAGAGATTTCAGTAAAATCATTTGATTATCTACATATTTTTATAAATAAGAATCAAACTTCTAAATTATTTTGAAGTTCATCAACTTTATAGTAATTATTAACGGTTTTAATTAACTGTAAATCTTTCAAGCAGATAATTAACAACATAGACAATATGTTCCATTTTTGATAAACTTAAAGCGTTAACACTGTGGAATTCCATAATCACGATCATTTTTATGGTTTAAAACACTGTTTTTTTCCACCTTTGAGTTTATTTTCCTCGACATGTTTCGAAAGTTCTACGCCTTCATCATCGGGAAAACGATATAAAATAATCAAAAATATTTTAAACAAAATACAAGAATCTAAATACATATTATGTGATATGGGCTAGTGAAGATTAGACAAAGTAACAGGGACATGACATTAAAAAACCTCAATAGGATTAAATAAAACATGCCGTATAAAATAAACAAAAAATTGGAAAAACAGTGTTTTATTTCATAAAAATTAAGTTTTTATTTTTTCAATTTATAAGTGTATATTAATATACCGTTATAAACAAACTAACTGACCATCACCCCGTCTCTCTCAGGGGTAGCCAGAAAGAAATGACTGCCACACTCTGCTCTCTTGACATACCTACTTTTCGATTTCTCCGACTCTTCAATTTGATTTATTTGGTCGTGCCACGTTTTCCCCGTTCTTCCTCTATTTCTAGTTCCGTATACATCGTTAGCGTTTGTGACTCTCAAAGAACTCCAATGGCTTAAAAGTCCAGAAAGAATCTAGTGTAAACTCTTTGGCACCAAGTTATATATCCGATCTCTTTATAACGGATACCTTAGGTCCAAGAAAATCCACACTTCGCTCGAGGAACTGCTCTTCAATAGGAAGATTATTTGAGCCGAAGCGTTGGCCTAGTACAATTTTTGGGGATCGAGCCTTGCAGTGCCCGGCCCTTGGAAAAATCTCCCTTCATACCTTAGATGCATAAACGATCCGACAGATTTCAGATCTAACCTAAAAAAACATCTATTTCATATTTCATACCCAATTTAAAACTTGTATATTCTGTTCTATTATAATTTCTTACAAATCGCGAATATCAGATGCAGCGTTCATATTGAGATATTTAGATTTAAAACACGTCTAAATGCGCCCTTGAGGTGATTACATAACAAAAATGGCGTTTAAATGTTATCATATTTTTTTTACGAGTCCAAACCATCTTTTTTCAGTCAGAGTCAAAATTCGTCTAAGACATAGGTTTCCAATCTTTTCTGGCCCACCGCCCCCTTTACAAGAAAAATAAACGTTCAACGCCCCCCTCCCATAAAAGTTATTCCAAATATTTAGAAACACAAAGTTGAATTTAAAAATATTATTAAATCTTTTATGTATCTGAAAACGATATATGGTAGAATACCGAGTGAAGAAAATGAATAAATGATTAGCATGTTTTTTTTTTGGCTTTTTAGCTCTCTATTTTTTCTGGGTCTTCTACTGCCCCCTGAAAGTCTCAAACGCCCACAAGGGGGCGTTATCGCCCACTTTGAGAACCTAGGGTCTAAGAGATCTAATTTCTATTGCATTTATGCTACTTTCATCCTTCTTTTGCCAGTTCCATGCTTCGCGTCCTTACATAAAATATATCGTTATCGTTGTAAATATAAAGAAAATAAGGTTTTTATAGGAGTCGGTCAGTTATTGCGGTTGGTGTATTCCCGCAGTGTGACTGGCCTCCAGACCTCGGCCGCGAGGAGTGCCGCGGGAGGTCACTGGAGGGCCGGCTCGTGGACTATTGTGAATCCAGTGTTATTAGGTTGTACTGGAAAATTAAATCTAAGGAACCTTCGTACAAATAAAAAATCGAAAACCGAGGCACTACGTAACTACATAGATGATGCTTTAAGATACAATATTTCCTATGATAGATAAAAAAGGAAAGAATTTATTAGAAGAACTAACTAACTAACTTACCATCACGCCGTCTCCCCGGAGGGGTAGGCAGAAAGAATGGAACGCCACACTGTTCTGTCCTGACATACGTCTCTCGCTTCCTCTACATTCATACATCTTGTCATGCACGCACGTCGATTTTTCCGACTCCTCCCGTGACCGACATTCAATATTTGATTGATTTGATCGTGCCACGTTTTCCTCGGCCTTCCTCTATTTCTAGCTCCGTTCACGCCGTTTACATATACCTTCTTTATCATTCTGTCTTCACTCATTCTTTCCATGTGTCCAAACCATCTTAATGACCCTTTCCTTATTTTGTTCATAACACTTTCATTCACACCACATTCACTTCTTATACTTGCATTTGTCACTCTATCATAAACAGATTTGCCACACATTCGTCTTAGAGATCTCATTTCTACTGCATTTATTCTACTTTCATCCTTCTTTTGCAGTTCCATGCTTCACTTCCATACATAAGGGTCGGCACAAGAACACCATTGTACACTGCCATCTTAGCTTTTTTGGATAGGCTTTTGTTTGCGATGACAACTTTAAGTGCACCATTTATTCTGTTGCCTGCCCCAACCCTTCTTTCAATATCCTTCTCCACCCTCCCATCCTTTGTAAACATACTTCCTAAATAAACAAATTCATCCACTTGTTCCAGATTTTCACCGTTTACAATAATGTTGCAGACTGTCATGCTTCCTTCTTTTTCGAAAACCTTAGACTTATTCACATTCATCATCAAATCGTATCGCTTGCATACCTCATACATACTAGACACCAGGGCTTGCAGTTCGTGCTCGTTGTCTGCAAGTAGCACAGCTTACCTTATTAGAAGAATAGACGAAAAAAGAGTTAAACTTTCGTATGAAGCACTTTATTTCTATTGTGGCATTATTAAAAATAATTTATAACACTTTTATTTTATATTTAGTTTTTACACCAGACTTTTGTGGTGTTTGGCAATAAAGTGGTGTAAAAGTGTTTTAAATTATTTTTGAATTAAGAGTTGATAATGCTTCGAAAATACAGCACCCAAGAATGGATTAAGATGCATTTAGAGTAATGGGATAACAAAATTGTGCTCTAATATTGTTTTGATAAATGCGTATCGAGATATATATCCTTAATACATCATTATTCTTTTTCGGTTCTTATCAATTTTCTGTTTCTAAGTTAGTTAGTTAGAAACAGTATATTATTATAACATAATTAATATGAAAGAAAACATTCGTTTCACAGAATTAAGCGCCCTTGAGGTGAGCTATTCACGAAAACAGCGCTATACAAATTAGCATAATTATTATTATTATTACTCGGTTATCGTTTTCTAAAAGACGAAAATTATTTTCCTTAAGGTTATCTTTGAAACTAGTTAAAGATCAGTCAATAACAACATTATCAAACATTTGAAAATGTCTTAGCAAGACGAAACATGTCATTCCCATCAAATAAATGAAAACTTTTAGAAAACGAGCATTATCGTTTGTATTAACAATTTAATTAAAAGTCCAATTAATTAAGAAGGGCCAACAAACAAGAAGAATACATCATTGTTCCAGAAACAGTAAACATATTGATATGTTTATTATATTTTTTGGATCTTAGACATATCCGTATTTTTTATCCTCCTCGACCGACATTTCGGAGATCTTTGCGGTGTCTTTCTTGATAATGTATTGATATTCAAAATATCACTTTTTATAAACTTTAGGTAATTACACTATCGAATTCCACAATACTTAAATTCTACGAAGAAAGGCGATGTTTTATTCCACGTATGTTGGTGGAAAAGGTCGCGTTTTCATGTACAAACTTTAAATATTAATTTTCTTAAATTATTATCTTAAAGTCAGATCACAACATTTCAGTACAGTAAAACCAATGTAGTGGAAAGATTCACAGCAACCCACGAAGTTTCAAAATATTCTCGAGGCGTCTCTGGGCTGAGGTCACTGGCAGGGCCTGGTACCTCCTTTATCGCCGGACTGACCTTATCTCGCATTAGCCAAAGGAAAAATATCTAACGTCTGCTTTAGAAGAGAGACCAAGGAAATGTCGCCCAGGAGCAATGGACCCATTCCAAGGGAAGCGTTTGTAATTTGTATTAATCATCAACGTGTTAACGCACTCGATAATGTACGTACTCGTACAATGTCGGCTAGATCTGGTTCGGTCACGTCAGGTCAGGTCGCATTATGTACAATGAAAGGTTAGACAACTTAATCAATTTCATTACAACTGCGACGCACTGATGATTCACATACTGCACTCCCCTCTGATCTTTAGATTTAGACACCACATAACGTACCCATACAGTTTTTAAGATACTCTGCTATCAACTGCATTTTATATCTCTTAACCACGGTACAAACAACTCCTAGATATCTAATTAACTTATTATAAATACTTTTGATTCACTAAAAAAAATCCTTTCCATTTACTGAATATATCCAATGGTTACATCCAGACTCCCTCTCGTTGTATTGTACTGCCAACCCCAAGGTAGACGACCCCCGAGCGGACCACCAAAGAGATGAATCGACAGCAGGGAGTCGATCTCGCAGGAGGCCAAATACTCTTAAAAAATATGTCACTAGACCTACATCACTGAGAAGAAGAAGAAGAATTAAAATAAATTGACGTGCGTGCAGGACACGATGTATGGACGTTGAGGAAGCGAGAGAAGTGTGTCAGGTAAGAACAGTGTGGCAATCAATCCATAATGTATGCCTTAACTTAATGGTTAGTTAGTTAGTTGATTCAAATAAATATTATTTACGAAAAAAAAAAAAAAAAATTTTTACTTTGACATGAACTCACAAAACAAAAACAAAAAACTTGGATTGAATGAGATCCAAAAATGGTTCCGGGTCTAAAATCAAATGGAACATTTTGAATCTTATACCTGTATTATAATATTTTCCAAGTACGTGAAAGCTTTTACATATAAATAAGTAGGTTCTATGTTTTTGTACTAATTTTCGTAAAAAAAAAATTATGACGGGTTCTATGGATATTGAGTAGGCTAGAAAATAATTTTCGGATAAAAAAGTGTGGCATTTCATCTTCTCTGCACACCCGTGAAAGAAACGGCGTGATAGTTAACACAATAATTAGTACAATGAAGCTCTGAAAAGCATCAGTTAATATAATACTCGTATCATTAACACCCGCCTTCACATAACATATCATCATTAATCAAGCACCCTTTAGTGTCGTGAGAGAATTTTTTAATACTTAAAAAAAAATTATTGGTGATGCTTTTCATTAGTTTGTAAACTAACAATTGTATTATTTTTATGTATATATCTTGAAATTTTAGGGCACTCCGTATGCAATGTTAGTGAGTGTCTATTTATTTTAAACGTGATTCCGAGGCGAGGCGGGTCACCCGAGTAGTTATTATCGCCGCCTCACTGACCTCCGCCTTTAGGTAAATTGAAAATTACATAGGTACCGAACCTGACCTCTGCGAAGGTCACCGCTCTAAAGCCCGATGCGCACCTGCGCGACATTCAATTATGTTTTCACCATTTCGTATATTTAATGCTTTTCAATTTAGTTCTGCTCCTTTGAAATTAGAATAAATTTTCCTGACTCGTTAACAAGGGAACTCATTACTAGGTAAGTAAAGTGAACGACGTCACACACATTGTAAGCAGAAAGAGGTTGATTTTTATATAATTCCTTCTTAATAGAACACTTCGGTTGTATCCTAGGCATAAATAGGAGGAATGTCTACACATATCACCAAAAATATTATTTAATATTTTTTTAACTATACAAATATCTATTTTAATATTTAATGTATAAAATTTATACTTCTTTAAATGGCATGTCACATTTGATAATGCCTTAGAAGGGCGAAACATGTAGTTCCCATAAAATATAATAAAACTTCTAGAAAACTGACGTTTTCCTTCGTATTAATTATTTAATATGGTGTTTTATCATCATTGTTCAAGAAACAACATATACATGGATTATATTATATTTGCACTTATGCTCTCATTATTTTTTTTAAATACGCATATGCTAATAAAAAATACATAATTTTAATAGATAAGAATATTTTATTTTAGTTGAAATAAAAACAAAAAAAATAATAATTATGCAGTAGTTCTCAAAAGAAACAAATATATATACAGGTTCCTATTTTATTCATAATGAATTTTGTGTCGCACTACTGTTACTATTTTGTATTCATAATGAATTTTGTGTTAATAATTAATTATGCTTAAGTGGTTATCGTATTTACAGGGAACTTTCCACAAACAACCTTTTACTGAAACATATTTTATTAATCATAAACCATTAATCTGAAAAAATATTTTTACTTTATCCTTAAAGTGAATAAATTTCATATTACGTTTATTTATGTTGGAAGCTTAGTCTTAAACTGCAATGGAACTATTCCGCTATGTCAAATTAAGTTTTGTTTTTTTCAGGTTTTTTAAGAACTAACATATGAACGTATCAATATTCAATATTTAAAATAATTAAACAGTGACTGACTCGCATATACAGCCGCTTACGAAATCCTCTCCGAACACCATCCACCTGAAAGACCACTTAAGAGATGGAGGGTCAGCTGGACTTCATCATCCCAAAAGACATGATTTCTGGCCACAGATCGTCAGATCTATTAAAAGAAGAGACAATAATCTGACATGTTCCATTATGTTAGCGAATTTATTCACAACGTATTATATATGGAACCTTTGATGTTACTAAATGTAAGTATTTATAAATCAGATCTAGTTTATTTTGGAGCCTGGATTAGATCCTACCTTTCAGGACACGATGGGGAAGTTTTCAGCTTTAAGAATAAATTAACCCTTATTCGTAATCACGGGATGGAACAAAACTAGGCAATTTGCATACAGATTAAATTACTCAGCTTTGTAGATGAAAGTTTAGAAAATAAAGTACAATTTCAATTAGTTCATTCCGCGTTAAAATAAATGCTTTGTTTCATACGCAGGTTCTAGGGGAAGACTTTAGAGAAAGTTATTTACATAAAACATACTTACGTAATACTGTATGTATAATAGCTAGGCCGTGAATGTATATCTTATCTAAAGGAGGTTGTTTGCTGACAATTTCAATTTGCTTTACTCCCATGCTCCATTAAATTTACAAAACCACATATGGGATACTTCATTTATATCATTAACAAACAAATTGTTTCATCCTAATTTAAAACAGTGCGATAAAGTATTCAACTTAAAGATTACAAGGAATTTGTTTTATATACAAGTACATATATTATATATATATATATATATATATATATATATATATATATATATATATATATATATATATATATATATATATATATATATATATATATATATATATATATATATATATATATATATATATATATATACTGTATACTATACTATACTCGTATATCCGGATCGTCCATGTCAACATGTGCAACATCGAAAAAAACATTATATGCTAAATTAAAAAAACGGTGGATTCGTGGAACATAAATTAAATAGACAATATGTGCACCATCTAAAAAGAACATTTTGTGTTAAATTATTTTTATTTTGTTATTTTATTTTATATCATTGTATTTTATATTATTTGTTTTAAATTTATTTTGTGGGTGTTGGACGATTGAAGTGTGCGCGGTAGATGCCTACTGGTGGCGATGAGGTTCGCAACCTAACACACCGCCTCTCCCACGGGGCGAAAAGGGAAGGATGGAGTGCCGCATTAGTAAAAATGTGACAGTCCATTCTTTCTGCCTACCCTTTCGGAGAGACGGCGTGATGGTTAGTTAGTTAGTTAGTTTACTGTATACTACCCTGAATACGATTTGATTATGAGACTGCAACGATTTCCGAAACGTTGGCCAAAGAGAATACCCGGATACATGGATATACAGAAAATCTCAAAATAAAAAATATGTTTACGTTTCAGGTATATTTTGCCATATTCAGGCAAATATCGTCGGAATGTATTGTTACCTCTCCAGGAAGAGAAATGAAATTGTGTTGTTAAACATGCGATGTTATCGTAGATCAACATTGATCAGGAAGCAGGTATTGTCCAGACTAGAGATTAATTAACCTCCCTAACGTTTGATAAGTATTATTATATTAGTACTTTATGTTGTTCAACTTGACCTTGTTAATTTTATGATTATATAAAAAAAGTTCTCATAAATTTTTAGGTTGTTGAAAAACTGTTGTATGGTGGGCAGTTTTATATTATATGAACACAAAGCGATTCACTCCATTAGTAAGCAGAAACATTTCCATAGACCCAATATGATTATTGTAATTTTCATATTGCGTGCTGAAAGCCGAAGGTCGTGTCGCTTCGGAAGTGTTCGGCCGCGGTCGGTAATCACAACGTCCATCATGGCGATAATATTGTCTCATCGCGTCCAATTGGCATCAGGAACCATGCGGGCCATTGCCCCGCGGTGCGCGGAGCAGCCGGTAGGTACTTATGCAAATGGACCCGTAACAAATACATTCATTACGATGTACTTCATACGCCCGAAGTCATCGGCCGTTGCTCCGCGATCAAAACAATTACGCCCGACTACCGATCTACAGAGATAGACAAAAACACCAACAGACGATCCGGGTGATACAAGCCATCAAGCAGTCGGCTAAGACCTATCTTGACGTTCCTCAAAGTCCAAAGAGGATCCATTAAGAAGAATCTTAGATCACAGAAATGGAACAATCGAAGGTAAAGAGCATTAGGCTGATATTGCAGCATATTTAACGAAGATCACTCTGCATCATCCTTGGTCTTGGGTCTTGTGCCGAAATTAATGTATGGAAGCCAAGAATGAAACTGGCAAAAGAAGGATGAAAGTATAATAAATGTAGTAAAAATGAGATCTCTACGACGAATGTGTGATAAATCTGTATATGATAGAGTGTCAAATGCAACTATAAGAAGTGAATGCGGTGCGAATGAAAGTGTTGTGAACAAAATAATGAAAGGGTCGTTAAGATGGTTTCGACACATGGAAAGAATGAGTGAAGACAGAATGGTGAAGAAGGTATATGTAAACGACGTGAACGGAGCTAGAAATAGAGGAAGGCCGAAGAAAACGTGGCACGATCAAATCAACCAAATATTGAATGTCGGTCACGTGAGGAGCCGGATAAATCGACGTGCGTGCATGACAAGATGTATGAATGAAGCGAGAGATATGGCGTGCATGACAAGATGTATGAATGAAGCGAGAGATATGTCAGGACAGAACAGTGGGTCTATTCTTTCTGCCTACTCCTTCGGAGAAACGGCGTGATGGCTAGTTAGTTAGTTAGTTAAACGAAGTATCTAATTATCTTACTTGAGTACTGTGAGGTGTGTGTAGCTAATGGATTCATTGAAGAGAGAGCAATTATATTTCAAATTTCAATAATAATTTCATAATCTCAAGTTCCAATAAACGTTCGATATCCACCGGGGAATAAATATAAAACATAATAATTTAAAGATGTGTGTACACGATAGCGTAACGATTCTGTTCAAAAAGTATTTTATCGTAAAAAAAAAACTGATAATTCCGTGAAAACTTAGATAAATATGAAAAAAAAACATATTACAGAAAACAAAATATTTAAAACAGAAACAATAAATTATGTTAAATTATTAAAACTCCAGCTGCAAGAGACTACCATGAAGGCCGATTAGATGGAGGGATGGAAGGACGTCATCTTGCCAGGACAATTTACCATCACAAACAAGTCATACGACCTAAACCAGGAGGAAGAAGAAAAAGAAGAATTATTTTGTAGTTTTTGCATCAAGATTGAAGAGCTATTGTTGAAAATGTTGAATAAAAGCGCACATCACATCACAGAACTTTTTCAGACTATCAGCAAAAAATGAATATGACATATCCTTCGACGACCTTCGTGGCAGAGTGGTAAGAGCTCTGACTTCTATGCCGAAGGTCCGGGTCCCATGGCAGTGTGATTGTTACACTGTCTTTGGTCCGGTGTAGAATTCACGTGACAATAAAATGGAGATAGATTGGCTACCTATTACATGTCACGAGAATCAATATAATAGCTAAACAATAAAAATTTTATACGGTAATTGGGTCCAAACGACCTGTTGTGTACATAAAAAAAGGATCATAATACTTTACAAAGGTCATGAAAATTGACTTGAACAACAAATATTCTTCTGGTTTGAGAACAGGATCCTAAGAATGATCTTGCAATTTAAAACATCTCCTTACACATCTTTGTACTGTTCATTTACACCGTCAATATATTCGCGTTCAACTTTGACATATAAATAAGAAGCTTCCCTCCGACGTGGTTCCGCGTCCCTAAAATTCGCGGATCTCAGAGTGGGCTCTGACGTCAGAAGAGGGCGAGGACGGGGGCGGAGGGATGGAGGAGGGCGGCCGGGAGGGCAGTCAACGGCCGCCTCAAGGTCACCGCCCACCGCACCCGAGTTCCCCAGTAAATTTCTGTACTCCTACCAAGCTCCGCGCTGGGAAATAAGACCGAAACTTTTTGGATCACCCACCGAATAAAACGCGCGGTCTTCACCAAACAACAGCGCACAAAGTTAAACAAGAAAAATTACCACAATTGTAAAAACATTTTATTCATTTGTATATTATATTTGAACAAAGTACACGAATGAAATTGTATTTTTATTTTAAACATGTTTTTAAGTATGAAGATACTACGGTCAAGTTTAAAGGCCTATACCCGAATTTCCTAAAATGCGAAGCGTCACTTGGGAACATTGTTAAAATGTTTAAAGTAATAGCAAAAATTGTTTTTGTGTTTTGAATGTTGAGCACTGACTTTTTTATTTGTTGGTTTGTGATTTTTCCGAGTCACCCGTTGGGTTTGCGCGGGATGCCAGGAGTTTGACATCAATAATGGCGGATTTCATGGTCACGGGGATTGTTAAATGGGAGCGGGAGGGAGCAAGAGGATGTAATTAGCGATATTAGGAGATCATTACACGGATGAAAGAGAAGAAAAATTGGTGGAATTAGATCTCGAAAGAAAAGTCAGCATTTTCTGATTGTTCGCTTCGATATTCTGACAGTTTTTAGCACGGAAGTTAAATCTTTGTTGTAATAGTTTTAATTTTATATTTATAAATTCTGAAAAAAATTGTTCTTATAATAATACATTACATAAAATTATATTTTTTTCTCAAATCAATCAGTGGCATTAAAAAATAATTGTAAGTATTGCCCGATCAAATGAACTAATTTCTGAATTAATACGAATGAAAACGACAGTTTTCTAGAAGTTTTATTATATTTTATGGGAATGACATGTTTCGCCCTTCTAAGGCATTATTAAATGTCTTTGATACATTATCAACATTTGATAATGCCTTAGAAGGGCGAAACACGTCATTCCCATAAAATATAATAAAATTTCTAGAAAACTGACGTTTTCATTCGTATTAATTATTTAATATGGAGTTTTACATAATTGTTCAAGAAACAATAAATAATTTCGGAATGCTGAACATATATCAAGATACGGCGTATACAGGTACCAATGTAATATTTATTGTGAGTTTTAAGGATGTATGCTTGATATCATTGCAAATATTCTTAAACCATACAGGCGTTGCCATAAAATTATGTAGGAAAGTTCCACGAACAAAACTAATTTGATTTACCGATTTTCTTTGTGTATATTTGTAGGCATGTAAGACAGACTTCGTATCTTACATTTAGAGATGTTAATCCAAATTAAGCAGATTTAAATATCTAAGATACCAAAATTTTATTTCACTTTTGTTAATTTATAATAAAAACGTTTTTTTTTATTCAATTTAATTCAAAATCTTTATTCTGAACCAAAATGTTCACTTTAACTAAAATGTTTATCTTCAACTAGTTCATAAAATGGAGCTACAGCGCCCTTGAGATGATTAATTCATAAAAATGGCGCTCTATAAATCATCCAATTTACTATATTATTATATTTTTTTGTGAATGTATACTTATACTTGTATACGAATACTGGATTTCACCCACCGTGGGTTATCAATTCATGATTTAATTGTATCTCAATAGAGACGAATGATGAATGTAATTACAACATTCCCCATTCCACCTTTCTTTATGACCATGTCTGACAAATTTTTGGAAGTTGTATATATGTTAAAGTCCTTTGCCAGATTTTAAAAAGATGTTCTGCTTAATGCTTAATAAACATAAATCTCCATAGATGGCGTTAGTATGTAGATTATATATAGAGTAATCTTAAAAAGATTAACATAATGTAATCAAAATCTTCATAGATGGCACATTGAAACTGACATGTGAAATCTGGCATAGGACTTTAACATATATACAACTTCCAAAAATTTGTCAGACATGGTCATAAAGAAAGGTGGAATGGGGAATGTTGTAATTACATAAAGCGTGCGCTTAACCCAACCAATGACAGGTCATAAGTCCTGTAAACACCTTGTTCAACCATATTATGTTAATAAATTATTCTTCTGATACGAATACAAATTCAAAATGCGGATGTGCGAAATACGAATGCAGATTATTCTGAACATCCCTAGCGCCGACATAATAAATATTGTATATTTTTCTTATTGAACTTTTTCTTCATTATGTTCCGGGTAATGTAGAACCATTTGGGAGATTTATTGTGAGATGTTTGCAGATATTTGTACACGGTTCGGTCGCCCGCTTCAGGGAATAACAGGATAACTTTTATTGAGCGTTTTATTTCATTATCGTTTAAAAAGAGAGTATCTTATTTGTTTTTAATAATAATATAATAAATCATTCAGAGTAGAAATGAGATTTCTAAGACGAATGTGTGAGAATCTGTGAGTGTCGAACGAAAATATAAGAAGTGAATGTTGTGCGAATGAAAGTGTTATCAACAAAATAAAGAAAGGATCATTAAGATGGTTTGGAAACATAGAAATAATTAATGAAGATTGACTGGTAAAAAAAAGTATATGTTTACAGTGTAAACGGAACTAGGAATAGAGTAAGACCGAGAAAACGTGGCACGAACAAATCAATTAAATATTGAATATCGGCCACGTGAGGACTCTTAATTATTATTATTATTATTTTGCTGAATCGCTCTTCACATCATGACAGCATGAGCCAAATCGATGTAAAGGGTATTTATTTATAGCTATCATAGTGAATCTCGTGACACGTGATAGGTAGCTAATCTATCGGCATTTTATTGTCACGTGAATTCTACACCAGATCAAAGACAGTGTGACAATCACATTGCCCTCGCCGGGAATCGAACCCGGAACCTTCGGGGTGACAGTCAATGCACTTACCACTCGGCCACGAAGGTCGTCATGCATTACGCGATGTATGAATGTCGAGGAAGCGAGAGAAATATGTCAGGAAAGAACACAGAAAAATATTATTGGCAATACAATTACGCCTAATTAAGCATGGTTTTTAGCATCTTCTCGAGTTTTCTAGAGTCAGCAGCGAATTTTCTGATTCCTTCTGTCATTCCTTCTGTCTACCCCTTCAGAGGGACTGCGTGATGATTACTTAGTTAGTTTTTTTTATATCCTTCAGTTTTGTTAAGAGAAAAGTGTTGAAATATGTAATCTTTAGTTACTCTTTTCTCCTACGGGTCAATGGATGTATTATTATAGTAGAGTCCGCCGGCAGAAACTGTCGGGCCAGAGTCAGAGTGAGGGTTAGCGACTCCGAGAGGTGAGTGACTCCGCGCGGTGGCGGTGCCAGAATGACTTCTTATTTCACGGCGCTCTTAATCACACTTGACCCGCGAGACAATCATTATTAATACTGATAGACATTGGCATAGACAGATTACATACGCAAAAAAAAAAAACTCATTTTTTTATTCATCGCGATTGAAATTTCACAATTTTTCATTAATCTTTCATTCAAAAAGCATTAAATTAGGGCCAATTAAATATTAACATGTCAACAAATCTATTATGAATTATAACGCTGTTTTTTTCTACTTTAGAGTTTATTTTTCTCGACTCGTTTCGAAGATTTTACACCTTCATAATAGGGATTTTACACTTTATTAAAAAGATTTTATATCTTTCTCCAGATGATGAAGGTTTAATATCTTCGAAGCATATCGAGAAAAATAAACTTAAACATAGAAAGAACGGTGTTTTAATTCGTAATGAAAACAAAAAAAATATTGTACAAAATTTCTAAATATTATATATTTAGCGTGCTTCCACTTGTGTTTATCGTCGACCGGTTTCGGCAGCTTGCTGCCATTTTCTGGCGAACGAGAAGATGGCAGCAAACTGCCGAAACCGGTAGGCAATAAACACAAGTTGAAGCACACTAAATATTTAATAATAAAGAAATTTTGTGGCAATTTTTTTTTTGTTTTCATTATTTAAAATGAACTTCTTTGTACCAAGAAATTGTGAAGAAAAGTGTTTTAATTAAAAAATTATCGTCATCATGGAATTGCACAGTAAAAATATGTATTATATTAGAAATAAGGGGGCACAAAAACGTTTGATTCAATAATAGAAACGATAACATCTGTTTATAGTAGTTTTATTAGAATGACATGTTTCGCTTTGCTGAAACAATTTATGGGAACATGTCATTTCCACAAAATTGTATAAAACTTCTAGAAAACGGATGTTTTCATTCATGTTAATATTTAATAAGGAGCTTAAAATCATTGTTTAAGAAACAATAACTAAGTTTGATTCATGTTATAATATTTAGCACGATCCAAAGTAAAAAGTTCCTCTCCAGACGAAATATAATAATGATTAGTTAAAAATGAATTATTACGATACTGGTCTCGCCACCAAACACTTAATGCGATTACTAGATGGAATAAAGAAGCGATAGTTCGTTAACCCTTGGCGAGCAGACTAAAAAGCTTATTACGTAAATAGAAGGAGCGACCTTGACACGTGGCTGGTGTAATAAAACATGGACAAATAAGGAGAATTTACTGCCAAAATAAATATTCGGCATCTTATTCTTCGCCTCCATTGTTGATTTAGAGGAGGGCTTGATTGCCAGGAAAGCTTTTTTGTTGTTTTCTCTCGAATCTGAGCGTGGAATTCGATTGGTTAGAACTCGAATCGTTTTAACTTCACTGCTCTTTCGCTAACTATTTCTAGCGCGAGTGTTTGTTCGGTAACTTTTCCGAAATACCCTCCCAGTCCTTACATTGCTAAATAAATAAGAAATTTATTATAGCTAATCTCATTTAAAAGCACGTCTATATAAAGCGATTTTTTTCAATCATATTATGAAACGAAAAACTATTATATATTCTATTTATGTATAATACTATATTGAAGGAAACGAGACAGCGGGAACACGCATGGCCACAGTTTGAAATTGGTTTGTCAACACACCATTAAAAAAAACCTTTACCATTCCTACCTCATCGATAGGCAGCATGGTGGTACACAAATACGAAACTAAGCCAAGATCGAGATCCAGGGGGGGACTTGTCCCGAACGATGTTAAAGAATTTTTTTTACAGCTAACCAAGTGATTTCATAGTTTTGGCAAGAATATTTGAAAACTTTATGAATAGAAGAAGTCCCAACACAGATCCCTGGGGAACACCAGATTTAATGAAGAGAAAAGTAAACACATTATTGACTAAGTTTGTATATCTAGAGAGTCTATATGTAGAGATGATGAACTGCCATACTGTTCAATCCTGACCTAACTCCCGTGACACGCACACTAATTGATTGTTTCGACTTCGAACATGGCTGCATTTTAGTAATTTATTATTTTGGTATTGCCATGTTTTCCTTGACCTTCCTAAAATTCTTTTCAATTCACACTACCTTATCTTGGACTTGAACTTGGATCTTCTGGCTAACAGAGGTTCAGCTCTAATGGCTATTCCTCTTACGTCTGTAGGAAACATTGTTGGAATGTGATTTGGTAGTTGTTTTATGATGGGGCTAAATGTATGGCCCGGAGTGTCCCTCCGAAAGAGGGCGAGGGGGGATTTAGGGTTTATGATAAAGTCTTATATTATTGTCAGAGAATGGAAGATCAGTTAGGGTTGGGATTGTGTTTAAAAAAAAGTCTGTTCCCGAGGGGAAGAGAAGAGGAGCAGTGCCTGGATGGAGTTGTGGTAGGAAATAGCATCCTGCGTGAGACCTTTTTGTTTAGCGGAGTACGTAGTGGGCTATCGGGGAGGATTTTTTTTATCCGCATTGATTGTGAGAGTGGTAAAGGATTGAATGATGGTGGATAACTTGGTGGTAAAGGGTCATTATTAATAAGGAAGATGGTAATAATTTAGGTAATGGTCTGGAATATCTTTTGTAATCATTCGTATTGAAAAGGAACATAATCTAATTTAATATATACTCGTACTTCTAGAGCATGCTGAGCACAAAGTGTGCTTAAGTGCTATCATACGAGTCCCTTGTATAACCAAATCCCAAAAATTTATGGCATGAGTTCACAAATACATTGTACAGAAGAATTAAAATAAATAACCTCAAACTACGCAAGTACTATTCTTACGGTCATACAACGTGCTCTCACGAGGAAAACACGACAAAACTATTATACTCACTAAACACGAAAGGTAAACCATTTGTATGATACATGAAACTCCAGTTATTTCAGTTATAACCCGTCTGCTCGGGGGCTCGATTTGGCAGCAAAGGCTGGTCTCGCGAGTACCGGACATTAACCCCGAAGACCGTTATGGAGCAGTTAATTTAAACTAGGAAGGTTATTTTAGTTCGAGCGAATTCCGCGCTCTCGCAAGCAGTCCTTCCTCATTTGAAAATTACCGGCAATCCTATACCACGGGTCATAACGCCACATTACCGCTCGGAAGCGAGTTGGGCATTTGCATTACTGCATAATGTGGACTCGTTTCCCGCTCAGCATATCCCTCTCTACCTCGCACCTACGGTCTACGGTATGCTTATTTACGTACACGGCTCTTGACTATTTAGGGGATGATTTCGGATCGTTTTCCTACACATTTACTTTTGAAACATTTCACAATCTTTTCTTGTTGTCAAATGATGTCCAAATATCTTCGCTTTTGTAAGAATACCCTGTTATATAGTATCGTAGAAATCGTGCCTGCATGACACGACGTATGAATATTAATTATATTAATATCCAATATCCAATATCCAATCTGGTGTGCCACAAGGCTCTGTTTTAGGACCCCTTTTATTTATCATGTTTACGAATGACGTTGCCAAAATAATCGAATCCTTTGGCCTCCTCTCACATTGCTATGCTGATGATCAGCAACTTTATTTTTTCTGCAACCCTGATGACACCAAACATCTTACGTCAATAACTGTCAACTGCATTGATGCCATATCCAGATGGATGGCATCAAACAAACTTAAACTAAATCCATCCAAAACGGAATTTCTCTGGACTTCTTCCGCAAAGCGTCAACATCTTATCGATCATTCCTCAATTTCAACAGCTGACAATGATATCGTTCCCAAAAACTCCACAAAGCTTCTTGGTGTTTATCTTGACGCAAATCTGTCTCTAAAATCCCAAATTAATAACACGGTCAGCGCTAGTTTCTTCCACCTAAGACGATTAAAATCCGTCAAAAGGAGTATTCCCCATGACACTTTCAAAACTCTTGTAAATTCCTTCGTTGTGTCACGACTTGATTATTGTAATTGAATTTATGCAAACATTCCAAAACAACAAATAAACAAACGTTCAATGCAGCAGCAAGGCTCATTAAAGGCAATCCAAAAAAGTCCCATATAACACAACATCTCAAAGAACTTCACTGGCTTAAAAGTCCAGAAAGAATTCAGTATAAACTCTGCTGGACAGTCTTCAAAGCGCTACATGGAATGGCACCAAGTTATATATATGAACTCTGTATAACGGACAGCCTAAATTCACGGAAATCCACACTTCGCTCGGCGAACTCCTCAGCAATAGGAAGATTAGTTGAGCCGAAGCGTTGCCCCAGTACAAAGTTCGGGGATCGAGCGTTCGCGGTAGCCGGTCCATCAGCTTGGAACAATCTCCCTTCACACCTTAGATGCATAAATGATCCGACAGATTTCAGATCTAAATTGAAAACCCATCTTTTTCATATTTCATACCCAATTTAATCATTTATACTTTGTTCTACTACACTTTTAAACCGATCGTTTTTTAAGCGGTCACATTTACATTTTTAAGATTTAAAACACGTCTTAATGCGCCCTTGAGGTGATTACATCACAAAAACGGCGCTTTAAAAGTTAGCATATTATTATTATTATTAAAGAATCTGTGGAAGTATGTCAAGTAAGAACAGTACTGTGGTCCATTCTTTCTGCCTACCTCTTCAGTAAGACGGCTTGGTGGTTAGTTAGTCAGTTAGTAACGACAGCATAGATTGTTTTACCTACCGGCCGCCAGAACCAATCTGCCTCTGGTGACACCGGTGGGAAGAGCAATTAATCCGCTGAACGCGGTCTCCTCGGAGATCGACATCTTTCATATAATATAAGTGAAAGTACGTTCATAAGGCAATTACTCTTAATTCTGGAGAGTGTCTTGTCTTCCTAATGTCGAACCATCTATCATGCGTTTCTGGTAGTATACTATACATAATATATTATTTTACCTGTTCTCAATTAATTAATTTTGCCTTAAAATTAATTTTGTAATATCAATAGACATTACGTCTTTCATATTTATTTCTGAAATAAACTGATTTGATGTGATTTGATGTATTTTAATCAAAATGATGAGTTTAATCATTTTTTTTACACAAAATATATAATATTATATACGTATTCATACATATGATGACGACATCGGTGATATATAATATTATTCCTTGTTGAACTGTGTCTATGACCCCGTCAACATTTAAATCATCTTCCCTCTTTAGAAATTCAGCATCACCAAAGGCGAGCCGGTTCTGATATGTAACAATCGACGCTTGCAATTAGTTTATTTGAAAATATCGTTTATCTCTTTATTGCTTAAAAATATCATTGTATGATTTATTGAATGGATGAACTGGATGAATTGGATGGATGAATAAGAAGGAAAGAAGAGGCACTGCTTCTTCCTAGAGGAAGAGAAGAGAAGCAGTGCCTCTTTTTGTTTAAATAATAAGATTGATCCCATAATACAATGTCAACCCTAACCGGTCTGCCATTTCCTGACCGAGTAATAAACCCTAGCATAAACCCTAAATCATCCTTCTCCCTCTTTCGGAGGAGCACTCCGGGCCACACATTTAGCTCCCGCAGCACCACCAAATCACATTTCCAACAATAGAGGAATAGCCATTAGAGCTGTACCTCTGCTAGAAAGGCCAGTACATTATTTTTTTGGTAGAATGTTTGAGGACTTTTTATTAATATAATATTAAAATACGGAAAAATGAATATAGGTACATGTTGTTTCCTGACATATGGTACGTCATAGTGATACAGGACTGTAGCGGCAACGGAACGTCAGCTCAGCGTGGTTTAATTTGAAAATTTCACTAGAGAGTATAAGTCAAAGCTCAGATTTTTTCCTCTCCCGGAATGCCGTAGTGTTTACGAATTGATTCTTTGCAACGCGTACCAGGAAGTGCTATAATAAAAATCTGAAATAGATTCAAGGACTGCTTAATATTGTCTGCTGGGTGTCGGTACCGAATAATGGTGTGGTGGATTATTACGCCGGGAGATATTGAGAAGAAACTAATGGCAAGCTGCTGCCGCTTCTGCGAGCACATTCGCGCCGCGGATAATAGCAAACCTGACAATTTCGCCAACTTCGTTTGATTGGGATTTAGTTATTCAAATGTGTTATATCAAATACATTGTGCTCATATAATTAGCTATTCGATTGGTATATATTATTATATTTTTCATTTTTACAATCGAAAAACCTAATGGCTCCTTAACGTGCCTTAAGTTATATATTTTATTATTATACTTTTATAAAAAGTTATCATACTTTTGCAAATGTCCCCTTATATGCTCTCAGAAATATATACATTTCCTTTAATATGAACAAGATTTATCCAGCAAATTGGTCCACCAGATCAGCGGCAAGTATAGCCGTGACGAACTTTTCACAGGAAAGACCTTCAATTTGATTTCATATTCTTTGTTTTATTATAAACTGCCTTCAGACGAACACTTTGTTTTACTTCCTATTTATTTCTTTCGTAGTTCTCATGTCGACATGTCTCATGAGATTATGTTGTGTTTAACTTGATACTCACCTACTCAACATAGATTTGATTATTTTATATTTAACTTCATTTTTCTGAGATTTCACAGATTGGATGGGCTGCAGTCATCTCCGCATGATTCGTGACTTGTGTCCTTGTGACATTGTATTTTTTTAATTCATTTTGTAATGTTATATTAATAAAGCGATTGCCGATATTTTTATCAAATGCCCAAAAATGTTCGAAAGATTTTAAGCTCATATTGTATTATATGTAGTTCTTTAGGGCAATGAATCATACGTCGGCAATCGTTATATTATGCTTTGGTGTGTTTGGGGCTAGGAAATAAAGGTTAGGACGAGTGTGTGAATAAATGTACAAATAAAATGCTTGCATAATTTTTCACCAGACAATATTTTTATTCTGACGATCTCTCATTTTCATGGTGTAACAATACATTGAGAACTGACCCAAGCTTACAAAATACTAAACATACACACTTGGCAACCATCTTTGATTTAATTTGTTAATTACACTGGCAGGTTTGATATGTCACGGCTAAACAAATATGAACGGGCACCCTGCACAGTGGGGCCCCGAGGGACCGCACTCGCAGTGGGTAGTACGCCCGCCACGGGGGATAGTCCGCGCGCGGGATTGCTATCCGGGCGGCGCCGCTAGCCTGAGGTAGTGTTGAGGAAGTGACATGTCATCCCCGCCTCACTGACCCGACACGCTGACGATTGAGTGTGAGGAAATGATTTCGAGGAGAAGACGTTAAATGAGTCGATAATAATAATACACACAGCAATGGTTACTTTCTTTACTTTCAAATGATTGTTTAAACTATTTAATACAATTGAAACCGAGGCCGTAAATGCAACATGCTTTGTACGAGATCGGACAGTCTGGAGTCAAAGTGGACCGCCCGGCCGGAGAAGAGCGAGGGGAACCGTCTCGACTAGTTGACAGGTTCGCTAATGAAATCATTTCCCCACTGGCTTGGATTCTTTAAATATAATAACATATCTATCTTAACTTTGTTCAAACGTACTGATTTATTTAAATTACCTACTAATAGCGACAAAGAAAGAAATGCCGGGGCCGGCGGCCGCCGCCTTCTAGCTCTAGCTAGCCTACCGGCGGCGGCGGATTGCACTCGAGTCACAGAGTCCTCGCCTTATATGTACACTCGCTCCCTAATCCTAACGTAACGTAACATTTTCATAGAAAAGGTAAATAAAATAGTGTACGATACTTAAATAAATAGTCAAAATATAAAACATTTCGATCGACCTTAGGAGTCTCGGTGAACTAAATACGACACGGGTGAACGATGATCGGAATACGACGGGGGCCTCTCGGCGGCCCCGCGCGCTCGCTTACGAGTAACACAACTATAAAATGAAATTTATCACAAATATATTAATTCCAATTTGAAATCCTAAACATAAGTCTAACACAATAGTAGGATGGTGCCAGGTATCGTCCGCACAGTCTCCGCATATATTTACAACAATACTTCGGCACAACGCGGCGAGCTATTCACCAGTCAATACATTATTTGGTTTTAATTCGGGCGGGGGAGGCGGGCGGCACTACGCCTCTAGGAGCAGGTTGTGGGGGTGGAAGGGGCTGCGGGCCGGGGAGGGGGACTTCTTGGACAGGTTGAGGGGCTGCGCGGAGTCCGCGATGTCCACCTGCAGCTCCAGGCGGGGCGCGGGGGGAGCGGCGGGGGAGGGCGAGGCGGCGGGCCACCGCGGCGACCGGTACGCCGGGTCCCGCATGATGTAGTTCTGGATGATGTCGGCGCGCTTCATCTGCTCGGGCGTCATGTGCGGCTCCTCCATGAGCGACCGCGCCAGCACGGAGTGCGTGACGGACAGGGCGGGCGCCGGGGCGGGGACGGGCCTGGAGAGGTGCATCTGCAGCTGGGATGGCCGCGGGGACGGCCCTCCGGTAGGAACGGCTTCCGCTTCCGCGGACTCTTTCTGGCGCATCGCTCGGAACTTTTTATGAGGTTTGTAAGCTTCGTCCATCAAGGAGCTGGTGTCGTACAAGGGAGGAGCTTGTAATACTCTTTTCAACACAGGCATGTCTTCGACCGGCCTATGCTTCTCATCGCCGCGTTCCTCTTGCGAAGAACGGGGACTGGAGCAACCCGAAGAGGTTCCGGGTCGCTTTTCATGTTTCTCATTTCCGGACTCGATGCCCGAATCGGTGGGAGAATCTAGTTTGCGATAGCGTAGGTGCGGGTGGGTGTTGGGGTGGGTATAGGTGTGCGCGTGTGTTGGGCGCACCAGCGGAGTGACGGTGAGTCCCGGTCTGCCAGGAGCGAGTAGTTCATCATCTCCGGAGGAAGCCGAGCCGCGAGAGCCCCCAGAGTCAGCACGGGGTCGAACGGGACACCGCCCGCCCACTCCGGCCAGAGTGGCGGCCAGGAGTGGAGCCCCAGAATAATGGTCAGTCTCCCCGGAGCACGCGGACTCTGTGCTGGACACGGATCCCAATGGACTCTTCACTGCCTCGTCCATAGTTACATCTGAGCCCGAAGACCACGAAGAACTTCCAGCTGGACTCTTACTGCTATCATCTTCCATAGACCACATCTGCTGTCTAAGCAGTTCTTTATGCTCAGTTCTAAACACAACCAACTTTTCTGTGTGAAGAGTGCTGAGTGTTCTCAAGTCGGGAAGAGTCTTCATTAGTTCGTGAAGGAATTCCGGTTGTCCCGGTCTGTTCTGGTTGATGACTGTTTGAAGGCAGGACTTTAGTTTTGAGTACATACGTTCTACGAGCTCGATGTTCCGTAACCCGGGCCGGTCGGGAGTGATTAGAACTATAGCGCAGAACAGGCCGATCTCCGCATCCGTCAAATGCATGGAGTTGATTCTCTCGGCGAACTTAAATGTGGAGTCTACGAGGAATCTGGCATTGGCTCCATTCTGTATCGAATCTCTCTTCATCACTTGTCCGTTCAGACAGATAATGCTATTGATGGGAGAATCAAACATACAGATCAATCTGACGAAGAGGGCGTCAAAGAGACCGCTTTTCAGCAGAGCGAATTTGTCCTCTTGAGATAATAGCTGGAATCCAGGAATGAGGCCGGCGAAATCAATGACTCCGCGAATGACGTGAGCAAATCGCTGAGAAAACTCCTTCTCAGACTGAAGTTCCGGCGCAGGATTCAGCGGACAAGCCTGTAACAAAAGAAACGAATAGTAAGAATTTTGGAGTTAAGTATGCATATTCTAATATTTGTTTGGGATGTGTAAGAGTCCGAGAGTCAGTAACCCGCGCATTGTACCACTGCAAGGCCCGTCTAGACGCGCTTATCAGTCAATGAACGAGTCTCAACCACGCACCGCTCTGGACCCGGGGTGAGGGTGGCGGCAGGCGCCCCACACCCCTCTGACGTCACCAGCACGGCGCGTGGCAAGGCCGCGAGGGGTCCCCCCAGCGTAGTAGGAACATCGCGGGGCAACATGAAAGCTCGTTGGGTTACCAAGGCCGAGCGTGCGTAACGTTTGGGATCGATAAGCGGACGCGTAAGCTATTATATTACGAGCGGTGCCATCAGCTCTTATCAACCACTTTCGGGCTGCTAACTAAGTGTACGTTATTCTAAATATCGCTCTAAATTAAATACCCGACCTCAAGTTCATTTCCATATTGACCTCTCGTCTCAATGGAAACTGGTTACATTGACCAGCGTTAATGGATCTACTTTCCTCTAGGAAGTGAATCGCCGAGGCTCTGGCCTTACCGAGCGCTCGCGCTGCTCTCGTATTTCCTTGTTGCGCTCAGCATTGGCCAGACCTTACAGATTCAATAGTTGCTCATTAGTTACGTTGCTAATCTCGAAACATGTACAACGCCTTCCCTTCCCTTCTAGGAGTTGTGTCAACAGAAATTAGACGACATGGCTAATGGGGTCGTAGAGATCACTCTTCCGGACGCAACGGAAGTTCTGCGCTCTCGGAACAAAAACACACATTTACATAATTCATAAGTCTGCTTTCACGAGAAGTCAATAGATCAACACGGGAAAAAAGAAAGAGACGGATGTGTACTAGATTACGTATTTTAATTTGACTTTAAATATTTCTGAATTAAAATCAACATTATGTACGATATTTGCGGAAGGGAGATGGCGGGAGAATCGCGAAAACTTCGAAATAAGGGACCTTGAATGTTTACATTGTAACGCAAGGTCGGCCGGTTTCGTTGTAGCTTTTGTTCTCGTTTGCCCTTCGCACTTTATTCAAACCTTATTACACGTGCAAATAAGGTCCCGAGTTCCCTGTCAAGTTCCGCGGACTGAGCATCCCATACGATCGCATCAAGGGCTCGTTTGTAGTATTTGCGATACGTAACTAGAAATGTTATACATTACTTTGTATATTTAATTAATTAGCGCAAAGGAGGAAGTTCTATTGGATGTATTTCGTAACCACGGATATCTAAATTGCGGGGATTAAATAAAGATATGCCGAAGTATTGAAAGAAGAAAATAAGTGTTTAAAAAGCGAATCATTCAACAAAGGAATGAATGTGTGAGCCTTCGGTTCAGCCATCCGAACACCCTACATCCTTTCGGAATGGCCTCGGCAGAACAAAAGGGCTCGATCGCTGGGGGACCGTATCCGGTGCACAGAAGGTGGAGAGAGAAAGCCGAGCCCAGCGCTGGCCGCAATATCAAAATAAGAACAGTGGCGCCGCGAAAGTTTAATATTCCCGATATGATCGACGGCCGCTCCCCACCTCGCCCGCGACCTTGGCCACCAACCTTGCCCAGAGACATCCGCGTGATCTTCGCTCGCTAGGAAGCTGCGAAGCGCAGAATCTCGCGATCGTCAAAAAGTCTCGACGACTTTCACCTCAAATTACCCGGCCCACATAAGTGTGTCGCGGAATTTGTATTCAAAAGCGCACGCGTGAAACGAATCAAAAGATGAAATTGATAATGACAATCTAAAATTTAACACAATGGCGGAGCTCTCCACGCTGTCGCGGCGATTTTAATTGATCTCGCACGAGTCAGTACAGAACAATATACACGTTAGGTGATGCTCGTACCAAACACACAACACGCGTTATACGTATAGGCAAAGGGCCGGCGAGAGGTAATTATTTTCAATTTCAGTTGAATCAGATTATTTTCTTGTTTACAAATTACGCTGGTTACAGACAGTTAAATTGACAGAACCAAACCATTTAGCGTATTCAAATATTGAATATTTATGTATTATCATGATTACTGGAAATATAAATATCTTAAATAAATCCAATAGTTAAAGTATTGGCTAAACTAGTGGGAGAGCTGCTGACTTGTGCCACACATTTCCGTGACACGTGCCGCTTCGGAGCAGGGTGAAATGGTGAGGAGGAACACACGTGCGAGAATTGTTGGCACAACTTTTCAAGTATTCAAAGGATTTACCGGTTGGCAGAATAACTTGTGCAAACTAGTCCCCTATTTAGGGCTGGGAGCGGTAGCGTCGTGCGCCTTTTTTGTTGGGTATACTAACTTCAAGTATAAGCTATTCGCTCGAGAAGGGAGATACTGTAGGTGTTCTGATAGAAAAGATACTCACCAGTGTGGGCATAGAGTAGGTGGGGCAATCTCTAGCTCTCGCTCTCATGGCGGCCACCCTGTCTCTGGTAAACTCGCAGGTGTCCATGTGCGCGCGCACTACTCTCGCCAGTAATCTGGGCTCGTCGTCCAGTTCCTGGGCGGCCGCCCTCTCCTGAGATCTGCAGTTGCTTGACTGCTGCATGGCGGCAAGAATGCGCGCCTTCTCCCGCTTCGGCACTCGGCCGAATCTGACGGCTGTAACAAAACAAACAATCCATTAGTTCACCACAATTATAATCCAGGATTTGGCGGTCATGTATTAAAGTTATTTCCGAGTAAAGCAGTCGATAACGATTAACGCGGCAATAGATGCATACGGTAGTCAATAGAGATCCATTGAGAACATCTCGCGATCTGAGGTCAACGCGGAAAGCGGAAACGTCCTCGCCGCCAGCGGTCGTGATAGAGCATTGGCAATAGCGATAAACTAGTGTTCTGCTTTATGGATGCTTATCCACGTGTAGGAAAGGAACCCGATGTGGCGTGTATCTCCACCATACTAATATAGATGTGTTCAGCGTATAATCGACCGTTATTCGATATTCGTTGAATAAATAAAGAAAATTTTCGTTACAACATAACGACGGCAAGAAAAAACATCCCCTTATGCGTCAAAAAAACTAAAGCTGTTTGAACAAAAGGTTTATTGACGCGGATGCGAGGCATTGTGTCGGGTGCATGCGCGGGGAGAGGGCGGCAGACAGATGCAGGGCAGCCCGCCGGGGCAATGCCCTCTGCCTCCCTGTCCTACAGGGTATGACATTCAGCCCTGGGTAGAAAAACGACGCGATTTAGAAACACAAAGCGGGTTGATGTTGTAATAAAATTATAGAATAAGTGCGATACGCTTAATTCGTCTGTCTTTACAACATAATTTAGTTTAATTTAATTTTAATTTGAACATTTAATAGAAATGTACAGGTTACTAAATATAACCGAACAATTAAATACTAACTTCCGCAAGTGAACTGCTACGAACGTATTATATTTACAGGTACTAATGTGATGGGATTTAGTGCTCATTTCTTTCTTATTTTATGACTTAAATAAGTCATTAGTAGCAGTTAGAAGTCGGGAATCCTGCGAGGGAGCTGCGAGGGAACGGGTCCAGGTGCGTGGCGCGTGGCCGCCAGCTGCCGCCCAGCTGCCTACCTGCGGGGGTGCGCTGAGGTCACAGACCCGAGCACCCGGCGCGACCCCTAACGAGCTCGCCCGAGATGAATCATGCTCCCTGCACGCACGCAGAACGCACTTTTCAACGGCACTATTCCATAATCACTTCTAGCCATCTATCTATATAGCGGTTTTACTTTGCATTGTTTTTTTTTATTAATAATCAACTCGGTACCGTTTAAACGAATCTGGTCGAGTGGGAACATCTGGTTTAGTTGATAGTGCATATTGTAGGTGTGCAGGACTGGAACTGTCCCCGACCGCGAAGCAGACTAGCGCTCTAGTTTCCGAGTTACTCGAGAGGAGAAAGTGACGAGGCAGTAAACAATGGATGTAAAAAGTCTCTTCTAAAGCGAGCGAAAGTGAAACGACTGAGCGCAGAGGGGAGACCAGCGGTGCCGGCGGTCCTCGCCCTCGGGGCAGCGTCGGGTCTTCCGTGCCTTCTAACTCAATATTACCATTATTCGTTAATCCTCAAAAGACGACTGGTTTAAGTTCATATTTAAATCGATTCTCATTTAGAAATACATTCACATAGGGATTAGAAATTTCAATAGCTAATTGATCGAGTCCGACGAGTAATATTCCGAAGTACCCGGCATTGGGCATAATACAAATAGGAATCGAGTGCGCGATCAGTCATAGTCCCCGGCCCACAGGCTTGCCCGAGTCACGAATGAGAACGGAGAAAGTAAAAGTTTTCGGTAACACACTTCTGAGGCTCGCTGCTAGGACTGTCTCTCGCGATTCGAAACTCGGTGTCAATTTCACTCGGCGGGCATTAGATACATCACGAATTCGCTCGATAATATTGTACGCTCGCGGTATAGGCTCGAATCTTTACCTTCGCTGCGAGCACGAAGATATGGGTGAACGACAGAAAGAAAGGGGAGAAAGTGTTGGCCTCGGTCGACCCACGTCTAGTCCGCTGGCGTATTGTACGTAAACAGGTCACAAGATCGTGCTGGAACAATGGCTCTTCCGCGGGCGAGAGACAGCGGCCGACAAAATGCGGTCGGAAATGAGTAATCAATATTGAACATTCAGGATCGGCGCTTGACACCAATAAAGAAGCGATGAAACCTTTACTAGAGCAAACATTCGGATGGACCACGTCACGGAATGAGACTGTTGTCCTGTATATAGCTGGCGCCTAAAGTGCGCGTATTTACCGTCAGCGGACAGCGACAGCCAAAGAAAGTTCGTTTCGCACGCGCTGGGGCTTCTTCATTTCATTTTCCTTGACGATCATACGATCATTTCTTATCTCAAAAGTAAGGTGAGCCGTAAACAAGAAGGTACTCCCCGCACTCCGTCCACGGGCGTTGTTAACGCGGCCGGCGGAGGAACAGCCACTGAACAAAAGTGTGTTACAACTTTCTCGCTGGCTGCCGGCATTGTAGGTCAGAACCGACTGCGGCAGCCTGGTTACAGCGCGCCTGGCTCTGGCGCGAGCTCAAGCTCGGTGCATCCTTCGCCTCACTTTGTTAATCTCTTTACTCATTGCTGTCAAACTTAAATCGGTGTTCTATTAAAGTTTATCAAAATTATTCAATTTACCTATATTTTTATAAAAAATATAAGTCAAAATTTTAAATTAATTAAGAATATTTTCAATAAATATTTTTTTACGAATTAAAAATGACCATTAATTACTAAAAAGAACAAGAGGAACTTCCCAGCGTACATTGTGAGTTTTGTTAAAAATGAAAGTTTGGAAATCGTCAATAATGAATGACGGAGTCAATGTCAGGTCACAGATTTCTCTTCGGCACACGAGGGCTTTGACTATATGTAGTTATCTGTTCTCGTATCGTATGCAGATTTTACCTGCATAATATATTATGTTTCTCTTTTCTAAAAATATTTTATTTGAAGTTGTACAATAAAAATATGATAAGCAAGTAAGGAAATGAGACACGTACGAGCATTGTGGTATTTGACGACTCCGTTGAGGATTCCTTTCAGTATTGGTAACTCTTCACCCATTTCCAAAATCATTAAAACTGTTTATCACAAACGAAAAGTACGCAAAGTACTAGGTGAACAGGTCTTCAGGTCCGAAGAACAACACCGACACACACTAAGTTAGGTAGCACGTCCGTTTCACAAAGGTGGAAAACAACGCACGTGACATTGGGGTACACTCAACAGCCCTTAACACTAGAACAATCACGGGCCACTGCACTGCTGAAGCCACAGACTCGATGAATGAGATCAATCGTTTCACTAGTTAATCCAATCAGGTATCCAGAGGTGTTCTGCCGAAGGTCGGGATCCGTCAAGTCACGACCGACCGTTCGCAGTGACAGATAGACAATACGCAAAGTCGAGCGATTTTCCAATAACGGTACTTTCACGTAACCGGGCACCAGTAGCTGCTCGGGCTGCACGACCTATTCGCGAGGCGGACTCCGTCACACTGAACGGCCTGTGATGCCGCGGAGCCGGCGCGGCCCTGCTGCCCCCTCCCCTCCCTCCGCGCGGTTCTAGTGCCCTTGAACTTGGTTCGCGCGAGAACGAACGGCGCGCGGCGCTGTACGCGGCGACCCCACCAACCAACCACCAACTCGTATTATTCAAATGGCGTTCTATTCTTTTTTTACGCGCGAACGCGGAAAACGGCGGGGATTAATCACTCGGACCGTTACGCTATCTCTCTACAACTTACCTTTTTACTCGTAATTCACTTTATCAATTGTTTCGTTTCATTCGCTTTTTTTACTATTTTACTTTTGAATAAATGAAATTTAACTAAATTTACAATTGTCTATACTGAGGATGCATCGAAACGCATTTTTTTTTTCACGAACACGAGTAGCATGGACTTTAGAAGGAAGGACCGGTTGATTGCCAGTCGCCCCCCTGATGATTATATGTTTACAATTAGCGCGCCCTTAGTCCAGGGAAAGGACGAACCCGATATATCTACATATAGTCGGCCGTCTCATAAGCATTAATATGTCTTTGGTTCGTCATAGCATTGTTATTTTTATTTGCATGTCTTCTGATATTTAAATGATCAATTCAAGGAAAATGGGCGCCCGTTCCCACCGCAGACGTGTTCACCCGAAAAACATCGCCCTTAACCGACCTTCACAACCTCTGGAATTTTAATAGCGTCATAGAGGATGAAATCGACTTCAGTTTTGGTTAAAACCAAATTCAATCATTTTATGACTTTTATTTATTTACCGAATCGAGATTTCTTTACATGATATACGCTCAAACTACAAAACAAAAGAATAGAATGTATTTTGTAAAAAAAGTTATTTCAAGTCCTTCATAAGATGCCTTATCTAACTGTAAGAATAAATGAAAACGTCACTTGAAATAAGTTCATATTGGTTTCCAGGTAGAATTAGTTGCCGCCATTACTCCGGTGAGGACATTTGGCGGGCGGCGCACGCGCTCCAGCCCGCGCGGCATGAACGGAGGGTGTCATGGCGGCGGCGGAGGTTCACGAGGTCGCCGCCAGGGCGATGCGGGATGCCACGCTTTGGCTACCACTAGCGCCGCCCAGCGATGGAAAGCCGAACTACGGAGCATTGACCTCGCTACTCAAGGACAAATGATTTGCAAAATATGTTATCATTGAACGTCAACATGTTTACTCAGATACGACGTAGCATTTTTAGTGAGTTTGATTAAAATTGTTTCTAACGTATTTAATAAAATTGCGAACGATCGTGTTGACACAAAACATGTAATATTTTTGGTTTATTTTCAGTTAACGAAAAGTTTAAATACAAACGAATCATCGCATAATTTGATAAGACAATTTTTTTTTTTTCTTTTAAAAACTTGTGATATAAGATTGTTATCGCGCTGTCACGCTGTTCTAATTTTGGAGCATTATCTTTGTTTTCGCACTTGGAAAATAGGAGAACGGAGAACAGTAATAACAGTGTCGACGACTTCACAAGTACGCAATAATACCGCGGACCGTTATCGTTCGTCGGCCGCGGGAGGTTAATGACTCCTGGTACGGCCCCTCACCGGCAGGTGGCGGCGAGGCGCTTAGTCAAGACGCAGAGTAGCGCTCCCGCGGTTTGCGTCCTAGCTAATTTATTACACAGTCTTTCGATAGAATCGCAACGAGACGCTACACTACAATGATGCATTTTCAATTATATATTTGTTTAAAACGAGAAATAATGTATTATTTTATTACATTTCAAATATGTACCATAATTTTACAATTCAACTTATATTGAAAAATACAATTAATTACGCTGAATTTTCTTTCAATTCTAAAATTCACGTAATACTTTTTCTCTCCGAGAAATCGACATACCTAGTTAAAACAAATATTTTTGTTTGTTTTCCTCGCCGTGATTGAATTATTAAACACAAACGACTCGAATTATTGGCTGTGAAAAGTAAAATATCTGAACTGTAATTATTTAAGAGGCCGATATAAAGGTTCTACCGCGATAAAAAGGTTGCTTGTTACTGGAGACATGACATTTGACCGGAGTGCAAGCAGCGAAAGTGAAACTCGCCATCCGCCGGACCGCCGCTGTGAGGCGATGAAGTAAAAATGGTATATCCGGTATGAATTAGGCCCAGACATTTGTACATGAAACAACATAATAAGGAGTAATTTCTCCGAGCGGCGATCCGAGTTACGACACCGGAGAAAGGCGGACTTTCTCTCGGAAGCGCGGGGCGGTCACTTTCGCTGCTTTCTTCTCGGTTGCGAAACCGCGTGTCGTCAGCGCTCGTCGGCGGCCGCGGCTCCAGCGGCTGCGGGCTGCGGGCTGCGGGCGGCCGCGGGTCGCCGACCTGCGCCCATCGCATTGTTCGCCTTCGCTCGCGCGGGCTGCAATACGAGTACATAGCTCGCGAAAACAACACAAGGACAAATTGCGCAAATTTGGTTTGGCCTAATGTGTGTTGTGCCGAGGCGGGATTAGCGAAATTTCGTGTGCGCTGCTCGCTATCCAAGTTAGCACATTTGTTCTTGTCTGTGGGGCCGGGGTTCTTAAATGTTAATACTTCCAGTATTTTATAAAACATTCTATCAAACTCTAGTAAAAATATGTTTAAATGTCCACTCTTCGCTGGACCCTTCCAGTATAGATGTAGTAGGCACCCTTAAAATGTTTATTGTTTCTTGAACAATGATATAAAACTCCATATGAAATGATTAATACGAATCAAAACGCCCGCTTTCTAGAAGTTTTATTATATTTTCTGTGAATGACGTGTTTCGCCCGACAGGAGAATTACCCTTAATAAGGTTTAGTCTACACAACAAAGCGTGTATCTGAAGACGTCCTCTGGATGAAGTCCTTGCCGACGGGACTCGCGGCCCGCTCGTCGTTCGATACGAAAAGTTACAAATCATAAAAAGCAACCTCCATCTATAATAACAAATTAAGCGAGGACAAAATAACTCCGAAAAGTGGGTCGCCTCGGGGCCGCAGCGAACGCAAGCGCCGCGCTCACCTCGGCGGCAATATCGGCCATACGGAGCGGCGGATAAGGCTCACTATCCTATGTAGGTTACGGCGGGCCGCGAGGAGTGAATGACCCGCCATGGCCCGTTTAGCAGTCACTCACTCCGAGCGAGACGGCGCTAGTGGCCTCCCGCTCGCGCGATCTTAAACACTTGCATAACTGCGGTTTATAATAATTCCATTTCTGTTTCCCCGCCCGGCCGCCACCGCCACCGCCGGCGCAGGGCGGGTCAGGTGTCAGGTGCGCTGGGCGCTGGGCGCTGGGCGCCGGGCGCCGCAACTGCCGCCGGCGGCCGCGGCCGGGTCGCCGCCCTGCCGAGATATGGAACGGGCCCAAGGATTTCCCACTGCCTGGTCTACATTTCCAGTTTATTCTGGCTCGCCGAATATACACTCTGATTCTGGGGGAAACTAAATTAGATGAATCTTTTCAAATTAAGAGGTTGTCATTTGATAATTTCTTGATATATTGTACGAGTAGAATCCTATATTATAAAACGACATGGCGGCAACTAACACCGACCTCGCGCGGATTAATGCGGATTAAGTTCTCCGAGTGGCAATTAAAGGGGGTGCGTGCCCCTCCCCTGATGGTGACATTAATTGACATGACACGGGGACGGCCACCGCTGACCCAGTTGCCGCGGGGAGATGTGACGCGGATGATGCCACTTGCGTCACACCGTCAAGAATTTAAACTTGCGCAAATCGGAATGGGTAATCTCCCACGGAAAAATGTTTTTGGGATTGTTGTCTTTCCATTGTACTCGATATGCGAAATATCTAAAAACACACATCTACCTTGCATGACACGACAAGTGCTCTATTCGGCCAGTTGCGATAGTGAGAGAACATTTCGGCAGCGAATGGAGCACGCTCTAACACACTTCTCTAAACTAGGTTGCCTTTGACGTTTATTTTACTTCTTTAAATTGCCTACTAATTATTATTATTGATTCAAGTAATGCCATCCCAGTTGAGCTACATTCGCTACACCAGCTGAACCGATAGCTGCATCTTCTATCGGGGCGGGAGGATTTATGTCCGGCAATCAATCGAGTTATTGTCTAACGAGAGCATGTCGTTTTACTCTTCCTCGGAATGAATTTGGTAGCCGATCAACGCAGCCGTGAATGTGGCTAATAGAGACCTGATTTTCGGCCGATGGCGACACATTATATATCCACGAGACCTCGTTTCGGGTGGAAACCTTAATATCTCAGTCACACGTAGGAATATTCAAAATGATTTTCTTTGCGAAGATACTAGCGATCGAGCAAATCATACCGCCATTGAAAATTAAGCAACAAACGGTCGAGATACCCGCGACACGCGACAGAGATATACAGAGCGATGTTTGTTAGAGTGAAAAGAAGCGATGTCGGTGA
Organism: Lepidostoma basale; assembly: GCA_022606425.2. Classification (NCBI taxonomy): domain Eukaryota; kingdom Metazoa; phylum Arthropoda; class Insecta; order Trichoptera; family Lepidostomatidae; genus Lepidostoma; species Lepidostoma basale. The sequence goes on along the minus strand of JAHDVF020000734.1, from coordinate 1,491,570 downwards.
GTCGCAGCGCGGGCGGCAGGTCGCCGTGCCAGATAATCGGGTTCATTGCTTTACAATGGCCCTGGGCCCAAGGAAAGCCACGCGAGGCCAGTGTGATACTACAAATGAAAAGCAAATAAAAACCACCTAGTAAAAAAGTGTGAACCGTGGAATGTAGCCGTTCATCGTAGAATGGCAATGATTTGTCATGCGGCGTAAGTGGAACGATTGCTATGTGAACTGTTGACACCGTTACTATTGGGCATAATCCCAGTGAACATAGTTTTATTAGTCAAGTGATAAGAGTGCACAACTTTAGTCCAATGTGGTTTGAGGCCATTGCGCTGGAATAAAGAAGGCACCTTCGTCCATAAAGGTGTCACATCAAATTGCAGGGGCCTCGTTGCCTCGCGCATGAAGGCTTTCGATTTCTGTGACGACTTTTCAAAGTTTTTACCCTGACACGTCAGAACCAGCTTATTCGATATTTAATGGAAATATCTCGTTCTTCGTAATTAAATGTAATTTTAATGGTATATAAATGCATTTAAGAAGAGAGATTTAAAAGCAAATACAGATATATTTTTAAGTGCTGAGTTTATTGTGGAAGTGCCTGGATCTGCGGATCGTTCAGGATGGAAGGGAGTGGAAAATATGACAGGAGGCCTACGTCCAGGAGTGGAAGGCCGCAACGGGCTGAAGAAGAAGAGTATATTTAATATGGAGGTTACTGTACAATTATTAGTGTCTAACCCGGCGGCCGAGTTAAAAGGAAACCGCAGCCCTCGAGAGTGTTACAAAGTGCAACTCTGCAAAAGCGAATTGAAAACAAGAACACCGCATGCGGCCGTACATTCAGCCATGAAGCGAGCAGCGCTCAGCCGATCGGAGGCGATGTCGGCCGATGTGTAAATAATGTTTAATCGGGCGCTCGAGCGGGTGACCTCAACACCGTTTCTATTCCGACCCGCGGCCCTTCTCCCGCCCACCGCGGGGGCAATACCCGCCAGACCTTCTGATAAAGGCCTAATGCATTAGGAAAGCGAATACCAGGACAGCGTAATAATACCTACTCAGACCGGGGACTGCTCTAGCCTAGTGCGGCACGCGGAGGACAACCATCATTCTAATGGAATCAATTAGCTCGAGTCCTCGTTACATAATGAAATTCATTTCTCCGGAATGGCCAAATGAATGTATACTTTATGATTATTTGTTAGTTCTTGAACAATGATTAAATGATTAATATGAATGAAATTTTTATTTTATTTTTGCGATTCACATATTTTCATAAAATGATCTTTGATATATTTTTACACGTTTTTTTTTTTACTTCTTTTGATAAACTTGATAATGCTACTCTAGTAAGGAGAAACAAGTCACTCCAGTATAATGTATTAATTATAAAAAAAATTACGCTTATTTAGTATTATAATATTTTTTCCATAATACATCAACAAAAAAGTATATTCATCTCAAGAATTTTTTTGAAAACAAAGTGCAATTTTTTTGGGAAAATAATTTCCTTTTACCGAGCCCAGCTTGCGCTTACCACTCGGCGAGATTGCCGTCGGAACGTAACAAAAGACGGTCATCAATCAAGGTGTCAGAAGTTGGTCACTGTGAATAATGATCAGCCCTCGCTGGGGAGGCGCACCAGGGCGGATCGCGGGAGGGCGGGAAACGGGACTGGCTGTGCGCAGGCGCGAGCCACCGGAGGGTCAACCACCCCGGAGTCATCCCTGGCCCGCATTGTAGCGGTGATCCAAATTCCCACTTCATGCTCTGTGCACGTTTCCTCTCGACATATAGGTTACCACCTCCCACGCCATGCCGCTCGCTCTACTCAACTCCACCCAATATTCACAACCTCCTAACGATGAATTTTCATTATTTAGGGGTTGTTGCGTCCTTGTACAGGGTAGAAGCGTTATTTCAAAAAGGAAATTCCTTCAATCGTTTGAATATATTGTATTACATAAATTAATTTTGGTAACAAAATTTAACGGATTAAAAATAAATAAAAAATTTTTTTTTACAAATTTAAGGCAGATTTCAAATTACAAATTTAAAGTGGAATTCCAAAATAATGATTTAGCTTAAAAAAAAAATAATGTTATTATTATTTGTTTATACCATTTTCCTGGTGAAGGAATAAAACCTTCGAAATATCTCGAAAAATCATAAACTTTAGGGTGGAAAAAACAATATATTGTATCAAAGAAAAAATATTTCCTTTTTTTAAATCTTACAACATATTAGCAATTCGTTGAAGCAAAAGAGTAATATTTTGAAGTATTTCAAAAACGTGTATAATACATCAAAGATCATTGTTGTATTTTATAAAAATATGTGAATCGCAAAAAAAAAATAGGTATATTATGTACGAATGTATTCTGACGGCATAATCCCCAATACTTGTTACTGTATATTAAGATTGAAGAACTTTAGAAATCTTATTCGAGTTGCGGCCAAACTCCAGGACGACTATATTCAGTGGTGACTATTTCTTGACACACTTATGCTCATCACACCGTAAAGTAAATAAAGAATTAAAACATTGGAATGAGTGTTGATAAAATGTAATAAAATGAAAGGCTCACCATCTCTGCTCATGCCGACGGCGATGCACTTCTTGAGGCGGCAGTACTGGCAGCGGTTGCGGTTGATGCGGAGAATGGAGCACTGCTGGTTCTTGGTGCACGGCCGGTACTGGATTTTCTGCTGGATGGACCGCCGGAAGAAGCCCTGCGAATCATCAGTACCGTCAGTACCGTCAGGACCGTCGGAGCCGTCCTCCGAGTCCGAGGGGGCGCAGCGGCAGGCGCCCTCGCCGCCGCTGTCGCTGTCGCAGCCCGAGTCGGAGGACACGGCCTCGGGCGCCCCCTCGAACAGCGGCTTGGACTCCAGCATCTGAACCAACACGCTGTGGGTCTTTTTCAACAAGTCCGACTTTTTGGTGAGCAGGTTCCCCTGAGGCGGGGTGAGATCGTCGCTATTGTACACGCAACCCATTGCAACTATCCAATTAATTTCCTAAATTTGACTAATTATGGCGTGAATCAAAACATCACAGTCACAGTTTATGTTTATAATTAATGTCTTTTCAACAAGATTCCAATATCCTTAGTGCCCGGAGAAACATCACAATTCACAAAAAAATACTGATTGTGCTCCTCGCGATATGACTGGAAATCGACTGACAGATCCGACCGCACTGGCCGACGTTCCACGCTAGACTAGTCAGTCGACTGCGAATGCAGCGCCGCTGATAGGGCCGTCTGTTCAGAATATCACGACTGCTCGGCACGGAGCGCTAACGTAAACTGCGAGTTCATAGCTCCCTCCGTCCGGGGCCCGCGGCCGTGGGGAGGGGGGGCGGGGCGAGGCCCCGTGGCCTACTTGCAGTCCACTGAACTCGCGCCCCACCGAGGGAAAGTGAGAGTGTCACTCGCGGCCGCCCCCCGCGCGCCCCTCGCGCTCCGGCCAGGCTAACGGTACAGCCGTATTCGCGAGCATTCCCTACACCCTGCTAATTAGCTAATCACACTCCTAACAGGTGGCCACGGGCCCTCTCCCGCCCTCGCGAGCTAGCCTGGAGTGGACGTTTCCAGCGGAAGGCGGCGAGGTTCAATGACCTCCTTGCGAGTAATGTGCCATACATTTTCAGCTGAATTTCAGTAATGTTCCTAGAGCGAGTGACGCAAACGTTCCAAATAAATATTTTCGGTTGGTAAATAGTGCTCTGCGATCAGAATTCAGATAACAAGTTTCAAGAACCGATCCTATCGCGTTCCTGTTTGCATGGCATTGTTATGGAATTATAATATTAATACCTCAATTTGGAACTCGATCAATATTGACAATTTCGTCTGAAGATAAGAACTATCTTTGCGAAAAATAAAAGTCAGTAAAGCGCGTTAAAAATTAATAAATGTATTCGGTTGTCCGCAGCGAGCAGCGATCCGAGGTTGAGCCGCGCTCGCTTCTCGTGTGCCAGGAGAGGAGAGGAGAGCAGAGCAGTGACGAGGTTTTGTTTTTTGGGTCATGCGAATTCGGAGAGACGGTCGTCAGTTGCGTCACGAGTAGACACAGGTGTGACGGTTGAGCCATCTCGACGTATGGAGTATACTTTTTGCACGAAGAATTGAAACAATCGATGAATACGCAATGCGAGCACAACCGTTGGGCTTATTTCATACTTTTGTAACGTGAAGCAACTTTAGAGGAGCCCTGGCATATTTATACTTTCAATGAAATAATTGTTTAAGCTATTTAAATATATTAAATATGTTGACCTATACCCGCGGAACCTGACATAGTCTCCTGTAGCTAAATTGCGAATTCTCGAGCGCACGCGGAAATTTCTCGAATACCCATAAATAAGGCAAAGGACTAGAAGTGCCCTCGGGAGTCTAGAAGGGTGTGGGGGGGGGGGACCCAGAATACCCGGCCGCTTAATCGGGCATCGACCTCTCCGGGCCGACGACCGACAACGTCAACAATAATGGCGGCCCGGCGTGTTGCGCAACTCCGGCGATCAGACTACCTCCGCCTCCTCGCCCCTCATGATCACCTGGTGCCCCAGTGACGCGCTTATACGCTGTACGCTGGCTGCAGCCATGGTCCCTCGTTGGACGTGATGCTGATTGAACAAGGATTAGTGACTAGCGTTATAATTAAAAACTAGTTATACATTCATGTGTTCTGCGGTTGTCTAGAAGCTGGGATTAAATCAAACTCCTTTTAGGAGGTGGCTATAATTATTCGCGATTACGTATATACCCGTATGTCCGCTTCTTCGAAAATAATTAATGAAAATTCAGCCTCTGCATTGAGACATTTTCTAAAAAGTTTCTAATTTCTGTATTGATGCCAGATGAATATCGGTTGGACAACACCTACAGATATATGTGGAGTATTGTTTACGGACTCCGAAGTGTGTTTCCGAGAATCGGTGTGAAGCAATCAGAATTGAAATACAGTATACACGTGACTGTTGTTGTTGTGGAGTAAGTCCGGGCAACGGCCCGCGCGGGCCCGCCTGACCTGGTCGCTAGCCTATATTCCGTCCGTCAACTCGTTTTATGTAATCGGAGATGCATGTAATAAATTAGCGGCAATCGCCACAAATTTAATCGCCCTACATATTTAGCGCGCACTGCCCCAGCCCGAGATAACGATTTCTAAAAGGCTCTCGGTTCCCTTGTACGAGAATTAGGGAGTGTGGAAGCCGCGGAATGCACCCGACCACCGGCGCTCACTTCGGACGACGGCGGAGCCGCGGGGCGAGATGCTCCTCCGCCGATAATTTGAATCATGCAAATTCCTTATATCCTCTCCATTACGTGACTCGAAGACAGAATGCTTTAAGAAGTGTCAGTGACCCGAGAGAGACACGTATGTGACGCACGCCGAATGTAGAACGAAGTGAATCAGTCTGGATGGCCAAGAAAACTATAAAAGGTGCTAAACGCCGTTGGAATTATATTCTCACTAGCGATAGTTACCGTATACTAAAAACTCGTCTACGTGCAAAGGTAAAAATAACGACAGATCAGTTTTACTATAACAACATGTCGTAAAGCAGTCGGCGACCAAAAGTCAATGGCCTTTCAGAGTGACGAAGGTTCAGCGTGAACCGATAAACTTTTCGATTGGGCCCGCGCCCGTCGGCATGGCGTGATCGGAAATGGAACACCGAGTTGATCCACCTCGCTGGAAGTGTTCCACCGAAGGGCCAGTCCGCCGGCCGCAGGGAGGGAGGAGCCGCACTCCGCCGGTGCAATAAACCACACCGAAGTGCGACTATTAGGAACACACACTACCGCGGGGACCGTTATTCGGGCAAATGCTAATGACTCTTTTTGTTATTGTTTTTTATGTCGAAATGGTTCCACGAGAGCCCACTCGAATACCTGCATGCAGGTACACAATGTGCGTAATGATTGAATCGCGTGGATTGCGCAATGAAGAGATTGTTTTTTCGAGGCTCCTTTCATCGCCAGCGTCTGGGTAGCAGCCACACTCTGATAGCCGTTTAATGACTAGACCAGAAAGTTAGGCACCGACATTTTTTCTTTCGTTTCGAAATCGACTCCAATATGAAAGTTAGAAAGTGGACCGATTCGCTTTGTCATCATGGACAGTTGGGCAATACGATATCTGAACGAATCTCAAATTAAAAACACATCAGTAAAAGTAAGGAGATGTGTATTGCGAAGGCGCTAGTCTAAAATAAAGCGAACGGGTCGATGCTCGTTTCATTATTCGTTGTGAAAACAAGTCGAAGTGTCGCAAGCCCCCGTCATGACCATGGCACCGATCTATCACCGCCACCGCCACCGCCGCGCCGCGAACAATCGGCCCCGCACTTTCACGACAGCCATGGCCGGATCGATCTCAAACAAGACCAATCCGTAAAAGCTAAATAAATTCGCTTATTTACGATACTTTAAAACGCCAAGGTTTTTGTATCGCTTTTAACGCACCAGCAGACTCAACGAGTTGTTCAGTCTCACTCTATTAAGTTTTACAATGCCAAAAAGTTGAAGGAACCTTGGTATCGTTCCGAACGTAGGAGAAATTTCCTATTGTAAAAAGTACAAGGTATCGCGAGTGTCTTTTGGTAATATAGACTCGTTAAAGAAGCATTCATTTAGTCTTCAAACGAATTTAGCAACTAGAAGATTCGAAGAAAACGTTACATCAAAGGTTTCGCAGACCGAACACAGCATTCCTGTTGATCATCGAGTGACGGCGGACTAACACCGCAGAGCCGAAAGGTAAACACCCCGCGCCGTGACCACCACGAGGTGTGTAACACTAGCATTAGCCGCTAACTATAATAGTATGCTGGATCGTGATCGACCAGCTATCTCGGTCACTTCCGACGTCGTTCACGGGAACCGCGTTTGTACTTTTCTGACCAACTTAGTGTTTCAGCAGCCTCGCCGCCTCCCGCCCCCCCCGGCCTGCGGCAATTCACGGAACTGGGTGACGGATATTTCTGGAGCCATGATGGGTTCCATATCGTACGTAGATCGCGGCTTCACTCTTCTCTTCAAATGTGTTACTCTCATGCATTACCACGTTTTCCTCAATATTAAATACTTAGCATGGATTTTTATATCATTGTTGAAAAACCGATAAATATAGGACTACTGTTCGTTGATCCGGGGCCGCTAATGAGAGCATGTGATGTGTTATGATTATGTTGCAGAATCGTGATTAGGAGGCCTTCATAAGAAACACGTTCACTCGATAGCATAAATTAAACATTAAGCTACACGGAACATGGCCATTCATTTTCACTGGTTTATAGGTAACGCATTCGCTTTACTTCACAATAAGATTTCCGCTTAACTAACTATGGAGCTAGGCGGAATACTACAGAAATGAGACATAGAGAATACCGCGGCTTATTGAACCCGAGTACTCGGGTTAAGGCAATTCCCGCCATTTCCAAGTCCCGTCGGCTATTAGGAGCCTCATCTACACCGGCGCTTTGACCGTACGGTACTCTAATCGATTCGGGCTTCGGCCTCTTCCCGAATGCCCTAATCAGCGGAGGAAACGGTTCCTCGCCTCCTGCCCCTGCAGCCACGAGGTGCTGGCACGCGAATCACTCCACACACACACACACACACACACACACACACACACACACACACGCACATGGGCCGGTGTTGCACGATATGCAAAGCCAAAGAGCAACGACCGGAGGGTATTGCCCCCGCGGCCGCTGTCAGAAAATGTATATTCGCCGCCGCGTGACGTCACTACTACGTCACTCCCCCTCGCACCCGCCGCGCGAGCAGCTACGAGGTACTTGCCTACCTCAATACGAGCGCACGCGCCGAGCAGGCCTCTTCTAGATGCTTCCTTACCTGCATTTGTAGCGAGAACTTAACTCATGGTGCCCGTTTTGCTTGGGCCCGAAACCAAATAAGAGATCACCGGATGAATCGTCTATTTCTTTTGTCGACTCAATTCAATCAGGTATCGACTTAAGATTATTGAATTTAAGGCAATAATATTATTCATTCTTAATAGCAACCATGAAAGATTTACTTTTTTCTGATTCGATTCAATTTAGGTCGAAAAAAATTCTGAAATCTCATTCATATACGGAGATTTCAAAAATGGAGAAAAATCACAAGCTTAAATAGTTGGCATAATACAAAACATTTCGCTACCAGGGGAGCAGATTCGCGGCGACTGATGTTATACAACTATCGGAGCGTTACATTCATAGAAATGTTTAATTCAGAATGATAATTATTGGAGAAGAACAAAAGGAGTTTCCGCAGATAAATTTTAAATTCTTATTGGATTCAAATTGCGATAGTAAATTAAGTAACCGGGGAGCAGTGCGTCGCACGTAACTTAGAGCGGACTAATGTATTCGAGAAAATCTTTTTTTTTTCATTTGTAATTTTTAACATAAACGTGTCCCTTTACTGTGATTACGATATGTAATATTTTGTATCGTGAAACTAATTAACTCAAATGTGTTCATGTCTATTAATTTCATCTGTGATGATAGTATGAGGTGTTCAAAAGCGACAGGCACTTTTAGCGCGTTCTCGTTCTCTATGGGATGTTGCAAGCGCCGGGGTGAGAGTAACCGGCGATGCGGCAAGCTCTCGTGTTTCCCCGTGACTAGAAATTTCCCCAACAGCACTTTCCGTCGGCCCCCACCGGCTCTGAACAATTTTCCTTTTCCCACGAGTTCTCAACTTTCATCGACCATGTTGCGTGATTCTCAAATGCACGCCAGCTTACCGCATAGTCGCTGCTATAGAAATAATAGGTAACTCGCTCTCTGTCGCTCAGCCGTGGTTTCCATCGCGTGTCCCCTTCTCTCTCGTAGTTCAATGCACCATAAACAGACGTAAAGAGAGTTCGCTAGAGGAAAGGTGCGATCGGCGTAACCCGGCGCGAGTGCTGCTCTAGCTGCTGCCGAGGGCAAGATTTCTGGACACTACCCCCTCCAGCTAGCCTAATCATAAATCCCTAAGACTAATCACACATACGGATTTCGCTGCTATCAAGTTACAAGTACTTGGTTGAGATACACGTAGTTACGGAAGATAACTGGAATGCTTCGCGGAACGATGTGTCAATTTTCATTTTCTTAGCGAGTTGCACAGTTGCAAGCGGAGCCGGTTCGACCGACATTGCTGCGTGACCACTGTCTCTGAACTCTTACAATGAGAGTAGACTTGCAGTGCCCGTATGACCGATATCTGCACTCACTTCTGTCAGGCGCAAAGTGCAGGTACCCACTACTGTCTTGAAAAGTTATTTAAGTTACTAAAAAAGACATTTAAAAATGAGAAAGATATTACGAAAAGAGCAATTTAATAGAATAACGCGCAGCAATCGCTAGTTTTTGTAAAATTAATTGTGACTAGATCAGTTGTCTATAATTTGTAAAGCGTCGCCAAAGTTCGGCGCTCATAATAGACCAAGTAGCGTGGATTTCAACACGCGTCTAGCGGCGTCAGTCCTAGGGACGTCTTATTCGAGCGGTTCCACGGTCTGAACTCTAGCCACCGACTTCCTATCCCATTGGGAGCAAGCTAACGGGGCGGCCAGTTGCGTCAGGTTGCATCTAAGTCGACGCAACTCGGGGAGCGAGTTTTTCACAAAATGCGGAAGAACCGAGGTGAACTTTGAGTGGGTCTGTGCCGCAACCCGCTCCCGTTTCATAAACGAGAACGGAATGCCGCGAAATTGTTTCTCCGTTAGGGCCGGGAGCAGCTCCGCTCCGATGGGCGGGAACGGTTGTGGCTCCCGACAATTACGAGTACATCGAGCGGTAATCTATCAAAATATTTAAAAAAGGTATTTTTCCCTATTTCATGCGGGGGCGTCCCGGGGCATCGCGGAGAACAGGAACGCGTAAAATATTTTGCAGTAGGTCAACGAACCAGAGGCTTCTATTTACCCACATAGACCGATCTATTTGAGCGATATGCAGTTATCCGTGGCCGAGTGCTGTGTATGTGTGCGAGCGTGAGCGGCACACTAACTGTGATGATGACGAGCGTCGTCACTCGTCACCGCCGTTTTCCTGGTAATTCGATAGTTTCCTACCTATTTTCACAGTGAGTTCGTACGGTACATTCGGCTAGAATATATGCAAACAATTTCTGACAAATGATTCATAAAACTATTTTTTAACCCGCGGTTTAATGAACTATCTTCCTGTTTTCAAGACGAGGTTGATGTCATCGCTGTATTTACTCTTCACATTTGTGTATTGGGTGGCACGCGGTCGTGTTTCCTTTGCTTGACAGCTTGTTCAGCTTTCTTTTACTACGCGAGTTCAGAGTTCAACAACCGTTCGATACAGATTACAGATAGTAAATGGGAGGGCAAGAATGAAATGGGTGCACGCAGACGCATACGAGAGCTTTTCAGCTGGGAGGACAACCGGGGGGACTTTGGGTCAACGTTCCGGGACGACCTTCCGGGGGAGGGCATTGAACTCCAGACGGGATATGGGTCACACCGGCTGCGAATAGGCGGGCATTGCCCCGCGAGGGTACATGCCGGGGTGCCGGGGACCCGGGCGCCCGTAGTGGCGGTTGTACTACGGCGAGACTCACGTAGGCGCGGAAAATCAATAGAAAATTTCAAGCCCGTGATCCATAACGAGTCCAGAGCATAAGTAGGGCTGCGGTTCTAGAGCGACTGGCCGAATTTCTAAAATTTTGCATTATTTACGATAGTAGAATATATTTTTATATTTTGATACGAAATAGCGTATTAAACAATTATTATGCTCAATAAAAATTATACAAATCTCCCAATTTAAAACATTTGTTGTTTTAAGAGCGTAAATTTCATCGTACAAATTAAAACTTCTCGCGCATATAGACCCAAACCCAAAATAGGGCGCGTGCAATTATTACTTCGCGATCTTCCCAATAAGACAAATACTTGAATCGCTCCTAAGTAGTCCGCGATAGTGGCTTCCTTGGGCCGAGCCCCGTCGGGTGATAAGCTAATTACCGACAGATGTGTCATATCACGGGCGTAATCTGCTTTTCATAGAACTGTGTTGTTGACTGCTGTAGTGACGATAAAAGCTCGAGCGGTCATTGACCACAAATGACTTAACGACACAATGACATGAAAATATTATATTTATGTGACACAATAACCATTTTCTATGCCGCTTGTGTCAATACTAATTTAATGCCGAGCGCAGCAGTCAGCGGCACTTCTGGGTCACCCGCCGCTGTGGAGAAGATTTGGCGGAAATTATTAATCATCCAATTATTTCTGACAAATATTTTTGTTTGCTCATCCCAAAACAACAATGGCATTGTGTACAAAACAAAAAACAACGCGCCTTTGTTTCATGTCTCAAATTCATATTCAGTCAAATGTATTCTCTTCCAAGTTAAATTAAACAATAATAATATTATCGAAAGGCTTTAGAAAAAATACAAAAAAATGTCATAAAGTCCTTTGTTCCGAACGCAAAGGTAAAATGTGTGGATCTGTTGTGAATTGGATGAAGTACTATGGATTCGAGTTCCCCGCGGATTGCTCATGCCTGCTCCCGGGTCGGGAGAAGGAATGCACGTCATTAGTGCCAAACGGTAAAATAAAACACTTAAAATTGTGCTCGAGGTGTCATAAATTAGTCTAAGCACCGTTAAAAAAGAACGCTCACTCGAGATAATAGACGGTGGCGGTGGCATATGTCAACAGTCTTTTTTTGTCAAAAAAAACCTTGCTCAATGGCTACAGTTATAACTTTAAAATCTCTAATTATATCTTACAGCGTGCAATAAACGCTTTAAACGTTAGTACGAAAATTAGAAAATCAAATAAATTCTTATTTTATTTAAAAAGAAATTAAGGAAATTTGGTGGGTCAATCTAATACGTTTAAAACCTGTTTTACAAAATGCCAATAACGGCCAAAGACAAACGCCAAAACCTCTCAATGCTCCTCTTTCCTTGTATGGAGCAAAAGTCAACGAACTCGAAAAAACACAGATATCATTTCTGCGAAAAGCTCGTGCCATTATGATCAATACTTCCGGTCATTGTTCGCGGTGGCCACTGCTGCCTCTGCTCTGCTCTCCAGGGCGATCTTTGGTTAGATCATCAGCAGCTTAAAAACGCATTTAGTCGATTGCACTCACATTTCACCTCCATAGTCTTGGGGCAGTTAGGTTCGGTGCTTGCAACAGCGATTCATTGTGATTTTGCTTTGTTTGTAAGTTGTTACTTTTATTATGCTCGCGTAGATAGAAATGTTGATTTCGGTACTCAATTGGTAATTCGTTTTTTAAAGATAATCTCAAAAACGGAAATCAAACAGTTCTTATAAAAATACACAAATATAAAATGAGAATGAAAGGAAAACAATTTTTCTTAAATACAAACATGCCTTCCTCTAAGACATGGAAATTTTCAAAGACTTCTTCCGATATTATTAATTTGCTCGAGTCCTATGGGCCCATGGAATTCTCTTACATTATCCAGACAGAGGAATAGCCATAACAGCTGAATCTCTATATGCCAGCAGATCCAAGCCAAAATCGTTATCGGTTATATATATTTCATTCATTCGCTCCATATCATATTTGTATGCCATTTATTATTAAGAAAACACGACGAAACTAATTTAAAACGCATGTTTTATTATTGAATTATTATTTACACAATTGTGTAAATTTCGGAAACAAATTACATTTCAAGTATTTCTCTTAGTAATTAATAAGTATGAAAATTATGGCAATGAAATTTTTCGCCTTTACATTATCAAATGTGATAATGCCTTAGAAAAACGAAATATATCATTCCCATAAATAATCCTATTTTTTTTAGGAAACAGACGTTTTCATTCGTATTCATTATTTAGTATGGAATATTATATCGTTGTTAGGAAACAATAAATATATTATACAAATATTACGGGCATGAACATGGCATTACGTGCCTTGGCATAATCAAATTAATATCTTAAACATTTAATAATTCCTAAGCAAGGCGAAAATTTATGTCATTCCCGTAAAATATAATAAATTATTTATTTGATTTGGAGATTTACTTCATTTATCAAGAAACAATAAATAGTTCCTTCAGGCTACGCACGCGTATAAAATCTTAATTGCGAGTATTCACGAAGATCGGTATGACAGTTTACGCAAAAAAACTTGTATTTGACACGGTTTTTGATCAGACGGGAGTCGGGCGAGAGCGGTCGCCGACCCGGGCGGCCCAATTTGACCTAGCGCAACATGTACTGCATACATTTCTGAACTAGCGTACGTACATTACGGGCGACTTTTTTCGTTATTCCGCAAGTTCGGTGTTTGTTGTAGCGTTTATCGTTATTATCCCCCGCTTTGGAGGTCGCAACTGTTTATGCTTTTTGCTAGGAAACGGCGAGTACAGTTACGGGAAAAACATGCGCTCAAAAAAGGATAGAACACGCGGCTTTTCGAATTCTCGTGTGAATTCTACTTAATTGTTCCATGTTTTTACAAAGGTTTAATACTACTTAAAAGTTTTTATTTATTTATATTTTACATACACTTTGACAGATGTGTTCAACTTAATGATAATTAGCATAAAATGTTAATTGCTTTTTTATTTAAGGCAAGCAAAAAACGTCTTTAATAATTATTAAATACATCATCATATTTATACAACTTTTTTACTCACTGTTATTAACTTCAATTACCTATATCAGATTATAATAAAAAATATTATAATTTTATTTATTTATTTGAAAAAAACACTAACACCAAGGATTTAAATCAACGGTATGTATTAAAATCTATTTTACAATATCGAATATGAGCAGAAAATAGCTCATTATTAAGTAGACGGAATCTGGTCCTGTCCAGGCTTGAATCCATGTCCCCTGGATCGGGAGCCAAGCATTCTATCCCCTAGATATACCCCCCGATATATAATAATATATAATGCGTAAATTTCATAAAATTCCATTTAGATAGGCTTATTATATTATAATATTAATTTCAAACAAAAATTTTCAAAAAGTATATTTACGTTACGAGAAAACTTAACAAGTTAAAACATTTTTATGAAGTGTCATGTATTTGCTTCGCGTTTTTCTTAAGACTTTTCCACCTCGATTCAGATATTCAGCTGCATCCACGGGTCAACGGCCCTCCCGGCGACTAGAAATGGACGACAGAAACGACCAGCAACACATTTTGAGTAAAGTTCGAAGTGGGGAAAAATACAATCGCAAATTTCGAAAGTTTATATTCGAATATAATTTCTTTATAATTGACGACTTTTTTTATTATTTTAAAAAATCTACATAAAAATAATGTATTCTAAATTGATAATAATTCACATATTTTTAAAGATCTTGCAGAGAGAAAATAATTTACAGGTTTTCAGGAGTAAGTAAAAAAATGTGTATTCGTCTATTTTGTATTACAGCAGAAGAGACGATTCTGTTTTTTTTTTAAATATTCTTCTTCTTCTTCTTTTTCTGGTGTCATATCAGGTCCCACTGAATTTGACTATTACTTAAGCAGCCCAAACAACCCAAAACAGCTCTTCAATTTTTTTTTTAAGCGAGTCCAGTCCATTACCCTTCATGTATTCGGAGATTCGTCTCCTGCCAACACTTTAGCAAGAATGATTTAATATTTTTTTTAATATTGCAGTTAGAAAAATATGGTATTTTAAATATAAAATGGTTACATTCCGTCACTGAGTCCGTTCGTCCGAAGAGTCCGGTATCTAGATCGGACCAAATGGCATAATCTATATCTCACAGACTCAGTGCAAAGTTCATGCAGCTTTCGTGATTTCCTTGTTACCGATATAGACTCGGGCACACTTCGCCAGATATGGTCATCCTCACCCTTTGGCGACTTAAGTGCGCTTGCATAGCAAACAAACTGCAAAGAATTCTGGTTAAGATTACTTTTTGGTAACCAATCTGTTGATTAAATTTACATGTTATTTATTCGATTATTTGTCAAATTAGATCTCCTAGTTTTAAAAAATATATATTAAAATATAATCACTTGATTTTAAAAAGTTTTTATTTAATTTAATCGTTGTGCATTTTTAGGTAATAACTGATTTTATTTTTGGTCAATACAAGTGTTTTGTTACCGCGGTATAAAAATATGTATTTAAAAGTTGTAGAATTTATCTACTGATGATATTTTTGTGAGTTTATTCATAGCCATCCTGTAGGTAGTTTAAGTGATAGTATAAATTAGAAATCGGCGAGCGACAGGTTCACTGTACACCTACAGGGTGGGGCAACACTCGACATATATGACCCGAGACTTGAGACAAATTTCTAATTTATTACGATTACCTCTTGCGAAATTCATTGAATCGTTCAATTACTATTGTAAAGGGCACACGTCAATAAACCCAAGTTACATAATTGCCTAATCATACTCTGTAATTTAAAATGTAATAGATTTAAATTAATATAATTCCTAGTACCGAATTATACCAAATCCTTTAAGTTTTTTTATACATGCAATGTAATGTAACCAATATATACTTATTTCATTTTTCAAAAATAGGCCCTAGTTTCTTTATACGTATACTTAACAATCACACGCTTATTTTGATTTCAAGAGAATTATTTATAATTCAGTATTTTTTAAAGTAAAAATAAAAATACCTATTCTAAATGATTTATCTGTATAATTCTCCTCGTCAGGTGAAACATATAATAAATAGTACATAATCCTTAATAATATAATTAACATCTTTCATTTACAATTGACTTCCTTTATATTTTGCTATAAATTTGGTTTAGCTCATTACATCATTACAGCGCGAGCCAAATCGATGCTATTATATTGATTCTCATGGATGCCATTAGGGGGCTAACCTATCACCATTGTTATTGTCACGTGAATTCTACACCAGACCAAAGACTGGGTGAGAATCACACTGTCATTGCCGGGAATCAAACCCGCCTTCGGTGTGGCATTCATTTGCCACTCTGACACGAACAGAATTCATTTAGAATATATAGAAACGCGCCAAGACAGAAATAACGTTAACCTAAAGAAAATATAATAAATTGCAGAGTAGTAGTATCAAGGCTACCGCCGTTTGGTGGGTCGGGTGAACGAACCGCTCTTTTGTTGTTTGTTTCAAATTATGTTTAGACGTTATGAAAATGTATTTCAAAACATATTTTGTTTTAACTGCGTATTGAGAAATATGGCTTTTGCTTTGACGCAGTTGATTGATGAACATTATATGAAATGATATAGATGAAGCCCTCGGAGAGATGCATTATACGTCGGTCTATCTAAACATTGTTTTTGGTTAAGTGGAGTACTTGGAGAATAAAGCTCTTTAAATTATTACTTATCTTACAATAGAAAGTCGCTAACAGAAAATTGTCTCTATATAGTAAAGAGCAAGAAAAAGTAGAAAAATTGCGTAAAGTAAAGAGCAAGAATTGAGTTTTTAGTAAATTATTTTTTTATTGATTTTGTAGTTCATTTACACAACATCGGAAGCAAATATAAATGAATGCTTATCACGCTTCATATAATATCCAAGCATCGGATCAGCTCCGAGTGACGCAACGAGTGCGGGTTTCATACCTGTGCCTTCTCCCCTCTCTTCGCCTCCATCACTGTACAAACCTAAGCTACGTGACTTCCGATACGTATGTACTACGAAGGGTCGACAAACGCCCGATGCGTAATCAGCTTTCGTAATACAGGGATCTTTGCCAAATTATCTCCGTAGTTAGAAACCCAAGCACACTATTTCATTACCCATGCACAAAGAAGAACAATCTATCCATAACACAATTTGTTGATTTTAATCATCGCAAACTTTACATTTGGTAAAACGAATGTATTGCATGTACAATTATAGTCAAATAAGCTCCGAGGCTATAGTCGCCTAACTCACATAAAATTAGCTGTGTAAATATGCAGCGAAGAAATCTCCGAAGCCGCCAATATTGTACAGATTTCGAGGAGATTTATTCAGACGGTTATGTGATCTCATTTCGGGAAATCACGACTGACCCTCCGTAGAAAGTTGAACAAAAAAGGGGATGTGTTAATCGCCAATTATTCAACAGTTCAGCGATAACAATCAATCAAAACTAGCAAGAAATTTCGAAAGATAATTGAAAATCTGATAGACCGATCACGATGTTTCGGCACCGGTAATTATCGGCCTCCAGTTCGGGTTGATAATTAAAATAGAACAAAATGTTGAGATCCTAATATTGTGCAGAAGTGTCGGTTTAGTTTCAAAGTTGAGATCTACATGTAACGGCCGGGCGAGTCCACCGTCCCGTGACCTATGGAGAAAGGTGCATTTCAGGAGTAATGACTCGGTTATGCTTTAATATTTGCTTAACGGTAAGTCGGCTGAAACAATGGCTATCATTGAACGTATAACCGACACACGAGGGTACTGCTCTCGCCCCGAAACTGTTTCCTTTGTTTATCGATTAAAATAATGCGATCTACTTTGCGGAGTGCCCATGCCCTGCTGCCGGGCCGGCGGGCGGGCGCGAGGCCGAGATCGTGATCGCGGAGAACTGTTTTACGGATTGTTGTATCAGCGGACATTGCCAACCAAATTAATATGCAAAGGTAGTGAAATATCTTCTAGGGTGTTTTGTAACAGTTCTAAAAATTCCCTTCGCGTAGTCTCTCTTGAACCTTTCGTCTTAACCGAACGTAAATGGTTTTGGGATGGTGTTGCGAGGATGTAGGGTGAATGTAGAATCTGTAAAAGCACACAAGTAACATATAGGTATGTCAAAGTGTCGAGAGTTCCGACCCTGGGGCATCAGCCGCGGATTGTTACTCTCGCCGATGCGATGGCGCCGCGGCCGCCCGAGCTATTACGAAACGTAATGCCCGCCGTTAAAGAGAACATTAAGCCGATTGTTTCCATCTTGCACTGCATTCACAATTCGGCCGCCATTTTCGCCGGCGTTTCTTTCCGCCCACTTTCGCGGGAAGAAAGCGACGAGAGGCATATTGTGAATTTTTAAAGTCGATTGCGTTGTTTTTTGGCCTCGACCGGCCAATGACGCCTGAGAATTTCTCTTTTGCGTCAGAGGCGCAGCCGACACGACAGCCTAAATTCGTGTGCAGCCGTCACTGCTCGGTGTTACGCGATGACTATTCGCCGTTTATTCGTCATACATAGTTATCAAACAACACATCGGGGTTAATGGCGAATTTCTATCGATTAAGGCATCCATTGCGGATGGGAGATCAATTACCAAAGCATTCCGAGAAGATAGCGTTTAATCAGCAGCTGAAATTTCATTGTCTTTAGAAGTCATTGCTCTGAGTTGTTTTTATTTCTTTCTTAGAAAATACGTCCAAATAGTGAATCATCAACTATTGAAAGTAGAACAACGTACTATTCTTTGTTTACGTGTAATATTAATTTAACGCAATAAAAAGAGTGCATTGCTCTCAGGGATACTTTGACAACTAGCAAAGAAAGCTGATATATCAATATTATAATACAGGACAAGGAATATTTTATGATCTATGTTAGGAGAAAATTTCTCCCTTTGGCTGGAAACAGTTCGTCGGCGGTATTTCGGGAACTGAAAGCAATAAAGAAACTAATCGCTCCGTCCGTAGCGCCATAGTAAACACCGCGGGCGAGAACTGCTGTCTATTTGTGTACGGATTTATATGGCTAACGGCTTGGCGTGAAATTTAACACAGTACTCACACTTGCGTAATGCTCGCATGAATGGGATGTTGCACGGGTGACATAACCCATGAATTATCTTCCATTTTCAGACAATTTCTCTGGCGTCTTGAGCAAATCACCATTTTATTATTTTAAAACATCAATTTGTCAACATTTTATGTAGTAACAGCTCCCTGTATATAGTTACAGTGTATAGTTACTTGCTTCTTTAACTTAACAGTTGGTTATTACAGGATTTTCCTTCTGTAGATGCTAAACTCAAGCTATCTCTCCAGCGTTTTGGACATTCCATGCAGAGCCATATTCGAAATTCTTATGAATATAAAACTCATTTTTAAATAATAAAAAATTGTGGAATTGCTGCTTTTAACAATTCATATAAAATAAAATTTTATCGATGACCAACGGTCATTTTAGAATTTTCAAAAAAGTGTTCCATTTTCAAACGCGTGCTCTATTCCCATTGGCCGCCGCCGTCCGCCACGATCCCAGGAATTTGGAATAGCCTTCCGCGAGTTCGTTCTACCGTTACCTCCGCCGCAATAAATCCGGATGGGTTCTGGAATGTTCGCTCACGAGTTCGCGCGCCTTTTCTCGCGAGCGCCATTACGAAATCTGGTGAGAGAATCGGGAACTAACAATAAGGCAGTGACGGGCAGGAAATTCCGCTAAAAGCTCCACTTAATCTTTCCCCGAAATCAAAAATATATTTAAAACCCAAAGAAAAATATTTGATTTATTAATATTTTTGCTCAGAATCATTAAAAGCTATCGAATGCTGTACATTGGCATTGAATAATAGAAAATTACAATTAAAAAAATAAATATTTTTATGATCTTTGTATATATGTCGATTCCTACCAAACTATAAGGTAATTCATACCGAATTCCTACTAAACTAACTAACTAACTAACTAACCATCACTCCGTCTCCCCGAAAGGGTAGGCAGAAAGAATGGACTGTCACACTTTAACCGATGCGGCACTCCATCCTTCTCTTTTCGCCCCGCGGGAGACGCGGTGTGATGGGTTGCGAACCTCATCGCCCCCAATAGGCATCTCCCGCGCACACTTAGATCTTTCAACATCCACAAAATAAATCTAAAACAAATAATATAAAATACAATGATATAAAATAAAATAACAAAATAAAAATCATTTAATACAAAATGTTATTTTTAGATGGTGCACATTTGTCTATTTAATTTATGATCCACGAATCCACCGTTTTTTTTTAAATTTAGCACATAATGTAATAACACATAATGTTTTTCCGATGTTGCACATGTTGACATGGATGATCCGGACTTTTGTGTTAATTTAATTAATGTTCCACGTATCCACTTTTTTTATTTGGCAGTAATTAGGCACTTAAAACCAACCAACACCAGCAAGAACTTTAAAAGAATATGGAAGAAATTATTCAAATTGTCATTGGAACAAATGAAAAATTTATTTTTACACCTGTCAAAATTCTTTATACCTATAAACGAAAAAACTTGTATAATTTTGACATCAAAACAGTACAAACGTATTACGTCTCACAATTAACTATTATAAAGTGCGGCAACAATCAAATTGACCAAAACAATTCACTTATACACGTAATTTCTCCAAATTCACGGGAGCACCAAATGAACCAAACCAAATTTTCAAAATCAGAATAATCAGAATCTACTAAACTATAAGGTAACAAACTTCATTTCTGGATTACTGGCATATTCACTGGGTAGGAATGTAGGCTATAGTTTAGAAAATATTATGATTTTGTTTAAAGATATTTTGGCCAACTTGGAAATGGAGCTCCAACGCGAGAACCTGACAGTGGAGATGAGTCAAAATAGAAAAGTTTGGCGTTTTCATACGAGGAAGGCCGACCCCAGATGATGGGAAATGGCAAAGGGAAAGAATAGTTTAAAGATATTTTGGCACACGTGATTTTGTTACGTAACTAGGTTGTTAGCTTTACCTACCGCCACTGAGTGACCGAATGGACTATACTCGATGATTAATTGTTGCGGAGCACCTAATTAGATCCGAACTATAGTAAACAAGTTTTGGTCGATTACCGAAACAAAAAATAGAATGCCATACACCGTTTTGGCAAGCCGCGCGGTTCATGCTAGTAAACACCGTGTAAAATATAATACTATTATATAAATAGATTAGCGGTACCCACAAGAAGTAGGACGTAAACAACCTTTTCGTTGCTATTTTTGTAACAGTCCTGAAAAAAATATATAATATCGGTTAAACATTTCTAGTATCCTGAAGATGGAGACTGCAACGATTTTCGAAACGTTGGTCGAGAAGGAGAATTTACATGGATAAAACCAAAATCCCAAAAATCATATTACTACAAACTGTGAAAATCTACGCAATTTTTAAGCGTTTCTTGGTTTACAGATGCCAGTCACTAAGTCCCATAACATTTTGAATAGGTATATACAAATTTTTGTAGATTTATCTGGATTTTACCCATTGCGGATAAATTATTTTTTTATAAGGATTAATTGTATCTCAATAGAGACGAATATGTAAATTGTTTTTCTGGGAACAGAATGTGGTGGCCGAGGCGCTTACAGGACTTATGATATGGTTGGGTTGAGCGATCGCTTTATGTTTAACAACATTCCCCATTCCGCCCTTCTTATGACCACCACATCTGACAATATTTGGAACCCATCTTTTTTTCATCTTTTTTTGGTTCCTGGTCCCATAGTTTATTCTGCAGTCGAGGATCGCTGTGGTCTTCATCATCAGCGTGAGTTATGGTGACTCTACTCACGATGAGATACGGTCAGTATAATAAAAACATATGGATTTTTTGAGACATCTTAACTAGCTAAATCCAATTATGCAAGATTTTTCTACTAAATACGAGCACATGTCAGTGTGACATAAAATTTAACACAATATTAAAATGCGGCATTCGACAACAACAGTATTTCAGTGTGTATTCTATAACTAAAATCAATTCATATAAAAATTAACAATGTGTTCGATCGCCGTTTACAAAAGTGTATGGGACCACGTGTGTATTACGCCAGTAGTATTTTAATTCTTGCGATTAAGCTGTCTCATTCTTTCTTCTTAAAGATAATCCTCTTTCCCCTTTCCGCTTACAACGAATGAATGAAAGAGGAATATTCACACCTCGCAGAATTGAAAGATAGCAGAGGCGTTAGTGGGAGGGAGACAGGTGACCAGAGAGGTCACTAACCTGGAATTACTAGAAAAAATATTGACCAGCGCAAATTAAAAACAATTTAAAACTATTTTCCCCCTTACATTGTGTAAGTGTTGACTGCTTTCTAAGGTTTTGAAACTAATTTAAAAAAATGTACAATACGTCATTGAAACTTCTGAATTTCGTTGCAATAAACTAATTATTAGGTAGCTAAATCTGTTTTTGTGGACCAGATCTATGCGTACAGCGATATACATCGCACAAAGCATTCAATCAAGTCGATTGGCACTTCGCAAGTTAAGTGCACAATTCTCCAATACCGTACTAGGTTAACGGTTCCCCCCTTTGTTACTTGGTGCTATAAAATTACAAGCAATTTTCAATCAAGCGTAATCGCAGTGCATACTAAATATAATGCTACATTTTATCAAGGTAACCGTTGGCACTTAGTAAAAGGAATGCGTTTGTAAAATTGCTGTTCGGGTGAAGCCTCGCACATTTACTACTCCGTGTCTTCAAGTTGCGTGCCATTTTCCTTCCAAGCTGTTCTCAAGCGACCGGCGTCCGTTGACCTGCTGTGGCCGGTCACTGACCCGCTGCCCGCGCGAAAACAAAAGCGTTATGCGCTCCTGATAGATCGTTGCACTCTCGCCGCTTGCGAAACACATTTCGCCACGACCGGCGCCCCCAAAACGGGAAAATGGCTCTTAGGAACACCGAACAGTACCGCCAAACTCCCGCGACCCAAAATTTCCACTTACGACACAGCCGGATTTAAATCGGTGGCCTATATTACGGAAAGGTATCTCATTCTCCTACGCGGTCTGCGCTCCTGATACTTCTTCGGTTCTGAGCGCCTCCCGTCCGCAGAATGCGTGTGAAATTAAATTTAGATCGCCTCACGTACGCCACGCTCGAATTTAGGCGGTTTAAAAATAGAAAAGCGCCGAAAAAAAGTGGGCGACGGACGATTAATCTGGTTCATCTCATTGACTTCATTCGCGCCTGATACAGATTTTATACCAGTAGGACAAATAAAATGTCGACCACTGAGCGTGTGCTTACTTACTTATCTTGCTGTCTAATTCAACGGACTAGTAACGCAACTATGTGGGGTAATTAACCATTCATTATTCCGCTTGCAAAACAACTGAATGCATAATATTACTTTATTTTATTATAGATTTGCTGACTCTGAAATCTAAAACTCATTTTATGAAAACATGCGCTATAAATCCACCCGATTTAAACCATATTTTCGACCTGATTGTTATATTTGCGTCAAATTCATAAATACACACATTAGTCAGTTTAAATGCAGTACTCTACCTACTGAAGTAACATAACAATCCGCAGTTTAGATAAGGCGCTGCATGATGCATAATGATTGATGTACGTGCGTATGTTTTTACATATTATTATGAAGATTTAGGTTAATGATGCAATCGAAACCTACCCGCGTGGCGCGTGCATTCGTTTGATAGCTACGAAACTAAATTAATTATATTAATAATTCATAGATAACGAACCAGAAATATGTTTTATAATTTTGATAAGAACATAATTACACTATTAGAGAAACGATGTGTTTGTAATTGAATTGAATTTTATAAACACATTGTTTTATCAACAACAGACATTTCGAAATATTTCATTTCACATTGTCGTCATTTTGTTACGGATATTTCTGTACGGGAATTATTTGAATTAGAAAACAGAAATTCAAAGAAATGTATAGTTCAGTTGAATCACAGTTTGTATGGTTATATTCGGATTCTCGGTAATCTTGGGTGCGGAACTAAACGGCATACACAGAAATGTAAACACATATATCTAATTCCAAGTTTCAAGTGTAAACGAACGGGCATTGACCCCACCGCGAAATGGATATCTATCTAACAATAAGCAGATATATACTGGATGCGCCGGTGTGAGTTAGACAAACATGCACCCATTTCCACTAACACACCCGCGACACACAACTGTTATACGGCGTTACGTAATAGAGGAAAACTAACGTACGCTAGAGCGATGATCAAAACTGGGATTCCCAGCATTGTGCTGTAGACTGATTACTATTAAATTTATGTAGCTAGGTTTCCGGTTAAATTCAAATACTTAGAACTCACTTAAACATCTCTTAAAAGAAACCCATTTAAAAGAGAATGACTTTGTTATTGTTCCGATTAAATGTTCCGTTATATTTAAATTATTATCTTTACAAAATGCATTATACAACATACAATTCAAAAAATGTTCGAAACAGAAAATATTACATAAATACCAAAGATACATCTTTCTTACCATTCCTCTGTTAAAACCATAGAAATAATTCAAAGCATACAAATCCTGTGTCTATGTTGACATCATAGATAATAAAATGATAGGTAGCAGCAGTTTCAAACTATTGAATCTATACAAAGTGCGATCATTTATTCCTTCCACTAGTGTTATCTGTTAGTAAATCTCCCAAAATAACCGTTTTTAACTGTGAACTTAAAGTTCAAATACCTTGAAGTTCAGTGTTTAAGATCAAAAGATACAGCAGTAATCGGATTAACATCAACAAAGCGGAGTTTATCTCCGTGCTCACTACTCACTACTCACTTCTAAATGGGTGACGTTCTTGAACTCAAACGTACGAGGAATGTTCGAGATTTGTTTAGTTCCAGAGTCAGCCATTCTCAGAAACTGCAATACACAGCTGAGGTGTAGTAATCTTATGATAAACTCTTTTCGTTTCATTTTTAATATAATCTACTCTGTTTAAAACAGTAGTAGACGCTCGATGATTTCTAGTTGAGCTTTCATTGAATCACACAAAATTTAATTAGTAGTGAAACAAAATGTGGCAAGTGCGCTTATCAAAAATTTAGAGGGTTGTAGGAAATTTTTGAGATGTCGTGTGCATATCTCTGATATTCCCGGTGGGTTTCAGCCAGGTATTCTGCGCCGCGCCGATCGCGAGGTGGAAGGGGTCTAACCGCGTTCGCTCTAAGCTCTGGTCAAGTCCGTCCATTGACTCGAGCGAGTGTGTTACTCCACGGAACACAAAGAGTGTCTTTTGAACCCGAGTTCACTAGGACTAACGGTTCCGTCTCGGTTTGTCACTCAACGAAAATACGCACCAAACCTCGCAAAAAATAACTCGCCCGCGAATTCTGGAGAACAAACAATCCATAGCGATTATTATCACAATAGCTTCCCAAAGTAAAAAAAATGTGAATATAATAATTATGTTGTGTGCGGGAAAGGTGCTCTTTGGATAAGAACATAATAAGTGTGTGGTACAATGAAACACGGCATTCTATATAAAAATATAAAAACAAGAGATCAATACGAACCTGCGCAAATTTAGTACAAATATATTTAATGTTCTTTTTTTTACTTTGTACATAACACTCACTTTATTACAAAAAATAAAATTAAAAAACAAATATGTTTCGGGCACTGAAGCCCCTCATTATTGATATATGATAAATACATCATATATTACCGATGAAGACAAAATATTACAAATATATTTTTAAAATATACCATATTTGTTTACATTTTAAGCTCCAGATAAGGTCTAATATTATTTATTACCTTCAAAAATAATATGTAAACATACTTGAATAATCGTGAATAACATATTTTTAAAATTCTTGGTAATTTTATGTTTACTCATAAACGTAAACAAATGTCTCGGTGTTATTTGCGCTGTTTTTTAATCGCAAGAAAAAATATTCAGCTTCCAAGTATAGAGACACCTGCCGGCGAATAGCGGAGCTAACACCAGTAGCCCGACCGAGCAACATGTATATTGAAACTATTGATTGTACGACAAAATAACGGTAAAGAAAACATTGAAGTGAACTCTGTTACGTCACCCTTTAACTGGGAAATTTTATGCTTCACGTTGAATGAGAAAACCATTGACAATAAGTCACGGATTAATCTATAAATAGTAAACAAGTCTTTACAAATAATGTCAACATTTGTGTTGCATTTTACATTATTGTGCTAAACCAACCAATTTTTATTTAATTGATAATTGTATATCTAATGTGAAAGTTCCGGTTCTAAATTTCTATTTTATCGTCATATCACTCAGAAACTTTTCATTCGTTTATTGAATGGTTCAAAAAAATATACTATCCGCACTAAATTTAGAAAGAGAAGGAAGTTAGTATTTTAACTCATAATCAAATGAACGAGTTTCAGTCTCCATTTTGTATGAAAATTTGTTTCAATAATTTAATTTTACTCCTACATGGTGCAAATATCAAAATAAAACTAATAATATCACAAAATAAAGATTACTTGATTTATTTCTAAATATACTATACGTACAAATTAACGATGAAAAGTGTCATTTTCAACAAATTCACGTGTGAGTATTTTGTTTAACTTGTCTTATTATTTTATGAAGAAAAAAACATACATATCTGCCATTAGAAAATGTATTGATTTTTTTTCTGTTATGGAAACTATTTAGTACTTTAACTATTAAAAAAAAATTAGCGGACGATGCCGTTCTCGTTGCGGATAGTGCGGAATAATTACAAGTCTTGGTGTCGAGAATGTATGAGGTATGCAAGTCAAACGATTTAATAATGAATGTCGGAAAGTCAAAGGTGTTAGTTTTTGAATTGGAAGAGCAAATAACAGTTTGAAATATAAGTGTGAACGAAGAGAACTTGGAACAGGTGAGGGAATTTGTGTACTTAGGTAGCATGTTCACAGCGGATGGCCGAAAGGATAGTGACGTCGAAAGAAGGGTTGGTGCGGGTAACAAAGTGAATGGAGCTATAAAAATAGTTATTGGAAACAAGAATTTATTCCGTTCACAATGGAGTTCTGGTCCCAACCCTAATGTATGGAAGCGAGGCATGGAACTGACAGAAGAAGGATAAGAGCAGAATAAATACGATAGAGATGAGGTTCCTAAGACGTATGTGTGGTAGAACGATGTACGGCAGAATCTCAAATGGTGATATTAGAAAGGAATGTATAGCGAAAGAAGGTAATTATGAATAAAATTATGAAAGGATCGCTGCGTTGGTTCGGACATATAGGACGCATGGGTGAAGAAAGAATGGTTAAAAAAGTATGCGTTAACGATGTAAATGGAGTACCGAGGAATTTGTCATTTTAGAAGTCGGAAGAATCGACGTGCGTGTATGACTCGCTGTATGAATGTGGAGGAAGCTAGAGAGGTATGTCAGGATAGATAAGTGTGGAGGTCTATGCTCTCTGCCTACCCCTGCAGTGAAGGGGGGGTGATGGTTTGTTGTTGTTGGAAACTATTGAAATATCTTTCTTCGTGTAGGTGACAGTATCCAAAGGAAATAATATGTAAGTCTGCGGAGTCCGTGTTGTACGGTGGTCGGGAGCCATATCTGTGTAGTACGATAATTCCACAGTGATATGACACAGCATAGGACACACATAGTTCAAATTAGTTTTCATTGCTGCAACAATGCAGCCCGTGCACACTGCCCGTGGAGGTGGAATCCTGCTTGAATGTTAAACAGGCTCCAATTCTGTAGAAAAACGATAGGGAATCTAGTACAAAAGTTTATAAGAGTACGGTAAACTATACTATCCGTCTAGAAATATGCTCAACTAGAATTAACATATTAAACACAAGAATACTATTTCAATTAGGATACCTCCAATGAAAACAGATATAGCGAAGTGTTATCACTACTTAAATTCAAACAAATTAGGAAAAAAAAAGTTTCGTAAGAAAAGGTCGTAAGAAGGTTGGAATGGGGAATGTTGTATTACATAAAGCGTGCGCTTAACCTAACCAATGACAAGTCATTAGTTCTGTAAACGCCTCGATCACCATATTCTGTTTCCAATTTGCATCTTCGTCTCTATTGAGATACAATTAATCCTTGAATTGATAACCCGCAATGAGTAAAATCCAGTATTCGTCTACAAGTATTTGTATACATTCAAAATGTTAAAAAAAGTTTTCCTGAATTATTTATTACTATAATTTCGTAACATTCCTAATATTAAATAATTTTTGAAGCCTTGGTTCAATTAATAAAATATTATCATTTTTACATATTTTATTTAAAAGCTTTTACCAATACATTTTAACTATATTAATTATATTGCACAATACTGCCACCTAGCGACAAATCAGTGTATTAACAAAAAATATTATTTTTACACATAAAAAAAAAATTTAATATGCAGTGTATTCTTATTTATTTTTTATTACGCGATTTTGAATTATTATATTTAGGTATTTTGATTCGTAATACGTCGTGTCGCTCTGGCGGCGCGTAGTCCAAGCTCGTACGAGGTCGTCCGGCGGTCATTGAACCCCGCTGGGGACGTTGACTGTCAGTACTAGCGCAACAGTACTGCTTCGGTTATGTATTTATAGTCGCTTGCCCAACACCGCGCGGCGCTGCTATCTGTCTGAGGGAGGCAGCGGCGAGATTACTGAAGTGCGGCCACCTACCTCACTCACACAGCTCCCGCGGTATCTGATATCAATCATATCACAACTCTATATGGGGCACAAATACTGCAACAGGATAATACTCGTATAAATAGGATCGTAATAAATGTAGCATATAAAGAATATGGAGAATCAAATAAAATAATACATTTGGATAATCTTTACGTAGGTTCATCGAGTTGACATATGATTTCTTCCCATATTTCCATTATTTGTACTTTGTAATGAGTACGACAAAACGTTAATTAATTAATTGAACCGTATCCGCGTATATAAACCAAGTAATCAGCAATACCGTTAGCGGATAATAAAGAAATATCAAAGCTAATGTTCATGAAATAACCGCGATCCCGATTGTGAGGAACTTGTCACGCGGAGTGCTTGTGCTATCACTCGATAGATGGCGCTGCCCGTTTATTGGTTTCAATGACACGGATTTTACGCTCCAAAGAATTGTAATCTATTATATTGTATATAAATGTATTAAAATTAGTAAGTAAAATTATTCGTCGAGATTTTATTTTATTTTTATTCAAAAAAAATATATTAAATTTTGTAATGATTCTTTTAAAATCGTTTTCATCTTTTTTTGTATTTTTTTTTTTCGATTTGTTGAATTACTTTTACATATAAAGTTGTTTATTTGTTTACAAAATATGCATAAGGTAGGTATATATTTTCTTGTTAGAATTAACTATGTGATCTCTTCAGTTTACCTTCTACAAAGTGAAGTATACAATAATAATAGGTATCGCATAAAATATTAATAATGATTATTATTGATTGCTGGTATCAGATGCTCTCATGACTAAAAATATTGTCAAAGCGCCCTTGAGGCGAGCTATTCACGAAAACGGTGCTATATAAATTAGTCTATTGATATATAATGTTAGATACTATAATATAATATTAAGGTATCAAGTATGTTACAACGTTGAGAAGTAGGTATTTTATAAATTAAGTAATTATTCCTAATATCTGTAGACGAAAAACCCAAATATTTAAAATATTAGCGTTTTCAAATCCACAAATAATACATATTAAAATTGAAATAAAATGTGTTATCGTTCAGTGTACCCAGATAAAAAAAAGCAACTCACTTAGTTTTATCTCTGGCCTTAAATTTCACGAAAACACTTCATTGTTTCGTATAGACTTAAGATATCAAATATCGTCAATAACTTTCTAAAATCGATCCATCAGGGTAACTTCCCTTTCGTTGGAGCGAGGGCAGATGGTGGGTTCGATATTTTTTGTGGACATTTTGCAAAAGGGATACGACTTTAAACCTTTCGGTGCCACCCTCGCCACCTGACCGATTAAGGGTTGATAAAAGGGTAGGAAACAAGGGAAATGAATCCAAAGCTGTGGACAATCTGATTTCATGCGACTTCCGTTTTGAATTAGATTTTTAAATACAGGGATATACTAATAGCTTGAATATTTTTTGTGGCATACTATAAACGTATACGAAGAGTTTCCTAGATAATAAATATTTTATATTAAATTGTCAAAACTTATTGCTTCATTTCGTTATTGGATTACATTTCCACAAAAAAAATTATGGGGTTATTTTGTTTTCTCTTCTAAAATGAATTTTTTAACTTATTAAATAGGTAATGTGTAAGTATATATTTTTTTATTAATGAAACAAAATATAAATAAATAGTTTGCACATAATAATATTATTTCAGAAGTTAAAAAAAAAAGTATTCTTAGCATCTTTGGAGACTATCCTTTGTTCCTTCGGGATAATGGGAACATCAACCCTTTTCAAAAATCTGTGTGTTTTGGGCCTCGCGAGATGCCGCGATGCGCAGGCGCCCGAACCAGTTCCTATTCAGGAGACCTTACCTGCCCTAACCCTACGCGCATAGGATAGGCCCGTTCAAAGGATTGCGAATTGCGCCATTGAATGGGTCGAGACTGCGCGAAATTCTATGCATCCTTCATGAGGATTGATCCAATTTAGGGGGTCATGAGTGTGCCGATAATACATCACACAATCTTTAGAGAAAATGGTTTTATTTGAACCTATTCTTGTATGTTTTTGTTTACATTTTATATTTTCTAATTAAAATTGTTTCAGTTCGGTGGGTGCATAGAAGACAACCTTAGGTTTGCACAGATAATGTAGAAATTGCGTTTTAGTTGTGTATAAGTAATACCGAAACTTATTATAAATAATAACTATACATATAGTTTGCAGAATTTTATTATTGTTGAACTGAATGTATCTGATATTAAATGAATTGAAAGTGAATCAACATTTTTTTCATAATGTTTTTTATTATTATTAAAAAGTAACAAAGAACCTAACAAGCGGAAAATGTGTCATATATATTTATCGCAATTCTATTTGTATTCATTGCCACAACAAAGTACAGCACACGCGCGATCGAATCGAAATAATCGATAAATTATCACTGCAATGGCGGTCTCATTTGACAATATCAAATTTAACCTGCGATCATAAATTTGTTGAAAATGAAAGGATTAAACTCGAATTTGGAATCCTATCGAAACAGGGTCGTCTTCATCATTGTCAGGGCCCCGCTAGGGATCAACATCTACATCTGCCGATGTGTTTTTTGTGCAAAAAAACATACTATTTGGAGCGAAAGGGATAAGGGTCGGCGTATCAAATTTAAGGGCAACCTTTTGTATTGTTAAATTTTCAATTTTATAGCAAAAACTAAATAAACCTCTACCAAGGTCAAATAGATCTCGGACGGTTATTTTTGTTCGTTTTTTTGTTGCGCTTTATTGTGTGCGGATTTTTTTTTATTTCCGATCTTTTCTATATTTTTCTTAACCCTTGCGGATTACAAAAAAAGGACTAAAAAGGTATGCGCGTTAATGGGGTTGGGAAGGGTTCTTTTGGAATTGTATTTCTATGATCAGATAACTGCAAGCTCAATTCAATATTTGGAGTTATTTACCTAGTTCGTGTTCCATCGCATCACCCGAAGGCAAGGTGGTAACTTCTATGTCTTTAAAATGGCGCCAGTTTAATATTATGTGTTTTGGCGTAGTTGTGATTTATGTGATAAGTCACGTGAGACATAATTAAAATCAGCGTATTTTATAAACGAGTTCCTAAGATTGTCCACGTGTTGTAAATGATTTACGAGAACGAGAACCATAAAATGTGGCAGAACACCTAAAACAACAAAAATCTTTAACGGTTATAGCGGCCTGAAGATCAACAAAATATTCCAACTGAAAAGAAAACCATTAAAACTCCGTAAGCGCTCCACAATGCCGTAATAAACCCATAAAAATAAATAGGTTACCACTGCTTTGAGGCCGGCAGGGAATAAGACGCTGTCTATATGAGTAGGAATCCGACTCGTCTGGCCTCGTGCGGACGGGTGGGAATCGTTTGAAAATCGGAGGGAATCTTTGGAGGACAAGTGCACCGAGGGCCGGGGACGTAACCTTGCACTAGGATGACTAGACCCTATTTACAGACGGCGAGATGCGCCGGGAACTACGAAAGTGAAAATAAAACCCGACCTATTCCATTCTCGTCTGCGGAGAACAGGCTTTATGGGTCTGTCGGATCACGATCCGTGGAAATCCAGGGATCAACACTTTCACGGATGATTATAGGACACCGCAGTGGAAGTATGCAAAGATAACAGACAAACTAATCATTACGTCGCTCCCCCGGATGGGTAGGCAGAGAGAATGGACTACCACACTACTTTATGCTAATACACCTATCTAGCCCCATCCACATTTGTATAGCGAGTAATACAAGGGACGTCGATTCTTCCGACTTCTACCTTTAAAATTTGACTAATTTGGTCATGCAACGTTTTCCTCGGTCTTCCTTGCCTCCGTACTTCTTTCACATCCTACTTTGACAATTTTGTTCATAATACTTTCTTCCACTTTACAAAGATAATGATTCGACAAATCTATTCTGACATATTCAATAATTATTGGTATTTTACCACATTGGTTAATGCTTCTAGATCATACATTTTATGTTAGATCATCTACATTTGAAACTCTTGACTAGAGCGATCAGATTCGTATGCCTCTCCTCATAACACAAGGATTGGCACTGATCCTCCGAATAAGGATTCTCTTAATTTGTGATTTTGTGGATTTCAAAAATAGAACAGACTGCCGCCGCAAGCCGCAAGACATGACGAGCGACTGGAGATCACGCACTATTTAAACTCAATTAATTTTACCGCCACAACAGCAGCGGCTGCTCGGAAATGCGGGTTAACAAGTGCGCTGTCCCGGTGAATGCTCCCGCGGGGGAGAAGGACGTCGATAGGCAGAAGGGACAGGAGAAAGGGAGAGGACGACATCGGGGATCGTCGCATTTGATAAAAAAATAATAAAACAAATGAAACTTTCCCGCGTTCCATATGGACGAGTGTTTAAAATGGGTACCGTCATAGCTTTACCCACAAACATCGGTGCTTTGTTCTGACAGTAGTAAAAAGATTTCAACTATTCCCTTGAAGATACAATCGAAGCATACATTGGAGCACAGTTTTTTGACTTGTGCAGTAGGTACTACACATATTAGTCGAATGCTACCAGTCATTCTGGATGCATTTTGAATTTATATTTGGAACAAGTCCTCTCGGCTGACGTGCCTCATTCTGGTGACAAAGAAACATGTTCCACAAAAGAGAATTGAATTTGGAATACGTAATTTTTTCGTATAATTTAAAATTTTAATTCGATAGATGTTTTCCATGAACAAGTCTGGAATATTAAGTAGATTTATTAAGCTTATTTATCTATCGTAAACGTGTCTCTTGATTTCGTATTAGAATTAACGACCATCGAACAATAATAAAAAATATAAGTTCGCATAGATACATAATGTATTTTATTTCATTAATTAACTAACTAATCATCAAATCGTCTCTCAGGAGGGGTAGGAAAAACGAATGGCCCGCCACATTGTTCTGACCTGACATATTTTTCTTTATATCTCTACATTCATACATCGTGTCATGCACGCACGTCGATTTCTCCAACTCCTTACGTGACTCCTTACGTGACTCCTTATTTGATTAATTTGATCTTGCCACGTTTTCCTCGACCTTCCTCTAATTCTAGTTCCGTTCATGTTGCTTATGTATACTTTCTTCACCATTCTGTCTTCATTCACGCATTCCTTGTTTCCAAACCATCTTAACGACCCCTGACACATTCGTCTGTGTGATTTCGTTTCTACTCCATTTATTCTAATTTAACCCCTTTTTATCAATTCAATGCATCACTTCCTTACATAAGGGTCGGCACATGAACATTATTGTTCATTGCCATCTTAGCTTTTATTATGATAAAATATTTAAACCTTGCAAGACATGTCTCAAAATTAAACTATTAGGTGAACGGGTTTTAAGTGGTAAAACCGTAGAATTAAGAAACGCGCCCGCGACAATCAAAATAGGTAACCCATTTCTGAATCTAAGCATTAATCTGTGACGTTTATTTGTATCTGTAACGCCGGCTAGGTGTGCGTTGGTCGGGGGTGTTACGCGTGGGGTATTGGTGCTGAGAGGAGGATAGGTGAGGAGAGGGGGAAGTATAAGGACCGACCGACCCTGAACCTAGAACCTTCGGATCCTCGCGACGGAGCGCAATCACAAAGCGGGCAGCCCTAATAGCAGATGTAGGTTTCGAGAAATTTAAAATTAAAATATTTTCATAAATAATTTATTTCATATTTACTATAATTTACTTCATATTTATAGCAGAGTTTTCATCTTAAAGCCACAATAAAAAAAATCACCATTCGTTTATTTCATTGTAAAGTGTATACAAAACTGCTTTAGTTTTAAGCGAAATTTCGAACTCATGAGGCAAAATCAGAGTTTTAAAGCTACGTGTGATTAATTAATAAGAATGAAATCGTCTGTATTCTAGTATGTTATGTGAATGACATATTTCGCCAGTCTAGGGCATTATCAAATATTTGATAATGGTAATCAAACATTCGATAATGCCTTAGAGAGGCGAAACATTTCATTCACATAAAATATAATAAAACTTCTAGAAAACATACCTATTAAAATAGAGTTTTACACCATTGTTCTAGAAACAATAAACTACGATTGATTTATTATTATATGATAGGTATTTATACCTTTGAAAGATTAAAAAATATATATTCTTTCTGGAAAAAGAACCCGAGGACGACCGAGGAAAACATAGGATGACCAAATTAATCAATTACTAAAAGGCGGCCACATTCGAAGTCGGAATAATCGACGTGCGTGCATGGTGCGATGTATGAATGTAGAGGAACCCGAGAGGTATGCCAGGACAGAGCATTGTGGCGATTCATCCTCTCTGCCTACCCTTCCGGAGAAATGTCGTGATGGTTAGTTAGTTAGTTTTTTCTTTCCATTTTGTATGGTATAAAATGTTTTTCATAAGAATTAAGCGCTTTCGTGACATATGTATTATATAAACACGACAATGTTGTATTCCATGACGCGAGAACCCCTCTATAATTGAAATAGTTATGTATTCATTTACTGTGTTTATGTATTCAACGGTTGACCCACACACTCGCGCCCCCCCCACATACACACACACCCGCGCCCAGTCAATATGCCACCGCCTTATCTCTCTGTAAACAACATTATAATATTAAAATAGTTTGACAACACTTCAGAACGATGACCTATTGCCAGAGATTGTAAAATGCGTTCTCAGAACGGTTCTACAATAATTAAAATAATGTATTCATTTACAGAAAGTAAGAGTACGATTACTGAGACCAAAATCTATTCAAGTTCTTTAGTTGGTTACATAATAAAAGTTAAGTGTATTGAAATTTTCAGTATATGATTAAATTTAGTTTCCTTTCATTTTTTCTTTTGTTCGCGCATTTCATAAAAATGGGTTCGGATCTACAATAATTTTTATACCTAATAATTGGTCATAATGAAAAGTAAGCTCCGTAAACTTGCCCGTAAACGTTGCCCTAATACAAATTTCGGGGATCGAGCGTTTGCGGTAGCCGGTCCATCAGCTTGGAACAATCTTCCTTCACACCTCAGATGCATAAATGATCCGACAGACTTCAGATCTAAGCTGAAAACCCATATTTTTCATATTTCATACCCAATTTAAAACTTGTATATTTTGTTCTATTAGGTCCTTACATATGAAATTGGCGTTTTGTATGGGAGGAACATAAAGTTGATTTTTTTTAAATATAATATATTTATTTAATCAAAGTATGTACCATTGCTATCTATGCACTTTTGCCATCTCATAGGTAGTTCATCGATCCCTTTACTAAAAACCATTCGGACGGGAATCAATAAAATCTTTGAAGTCGGTTTGGACTGCCCCATCGGAGTTGAATTTTTTCCCTTGCAAGAAGTTATCCAAATTTCGAAAAAAATAGTAATCTGTTGGGGCAAGGTCCGGAGAGTACGGTGGATGTCTTAGACATTCCAATTGAAGCTCTTCTAATTTGGTAGCCGTCTGTTGTGCAGTGTGTGGTCTAGCGTTATCATGAAGCAGCAGTGGCCTAGAGCGATTAACCAGCTTCGGTTGTTTAGCAGCTAGCTTTTCCATCATG
This sequence comes from Lepidostoma basale, assembly GCA_022606425.2. Taxonomy (NCBI): domain Eukaryota; kingdom Metazoa; phylum Arthropoda; class Insecta; order Trichoptera; family Lepidostomatidae; genus Lepidostoma; species Lepidostoma basale. The sequence goes on along the minus strand of JAHDVF020000734.1, from coordinate 1,455,634 downwards.
GTTTGCAGTTGCTGACAATAGACATCTGCCGTAATCGTCTGGCCAGATTTAAGAAAGCTGTAGTGAACGACACCAGCACTAGTCCACCAAACGCTCACAAGTAACTTTTTTGGAGTCAATTTTCGCTTGGGGCATGGTTTGGCTGGTTCGGCAGGGTTCAGCCATTGCGATGAGCGCTTCCGATTATCATACAGGATCCACTTTTCATCACAGGTGATTCGATTCAAAATCCTTTCATTATTGTACCGGTTGAGTAATGCAACGCAGCAGTCAACGCGCGTTTGTTGATTTGCTTCACTCAATTCGTGAGGTACCCACCTTTCAAGCTTTTTGACCTTCCCAATTTGCTTCAAGTGGATTAAAACAGTTTTATCACTAACACCGCAGCCTGCAGCTAACTCGGACGTGGTTTGCGATGGATCCGCTTCCACAATAGCCTTCAATTCTTCATTATCAACTTTGGTCTCCGGCCGTCCACGGGGCTTGTTCTGCAGGTCGAAATTTCCAGAACGAAAACGTTGGAACCAAAAACGCACTGTGTTTTCTTTTGCGGCACCGTCGCCATACACATCATTAATCCTTCGAGCCGTTTCTGCAGCACTGGTGCCACGGTGGAACTCGTACTCGTAAATAACGCGATATTTCAAGTTTTCCATTTTGTAAACTGAGTGACGCAAAGAAAAAAAACAATTGAGGAAAAAACAAATGAATTATAATTTTCTAAACACAAATACTTGAGTAAATAGCGGCAAAACGCCAATTTCATATGTAAGGACCTAATATTATACTTTCTAATCGATCGCGAATATCAATCAGATGCAGCGCTCACATTTAGATTTAAAACACGTCTTAATACGCCCTTGAGGTGATTAAATCATAAAAACGACGCTTTAAAAGTTAGCATATTATTATTATTATTATTATTAAAACTGTTGGGACATATTAAAATCATGTACTTGGTAAATGTTTCATAAAGTTAATTAAAAATTCCTTTTGTAATATTTATATTTAGTTTAATTCCACTTGGCGTTAAAACCATTTACCTTATTTACAATGAACTTCTATCAAGATATTTCAATTAACAACATTAATGTTTTTAATATTTGGTCTGCAATGATATCAGAGGTTGCATTAAAATTATGGATCACGAAATGAAATATTTAATTTTTCTGTGATCAATCGGGAAAGGGATCACCGCTGAAACAGAATGAAATGAAAATGTCGTAAAGAGCCGAAGTGTAAGTGGAGTGCGGAGTGGCCGAGCGCACTGATGGCGCGAGTGCCCCTGCCTAACCTCGAGCAATAACCTAACTGAAACTGCCGCCTCGGGACCTTGAAATGTACGAGTGTGTGCGCGCTGCCCGCCGTGTGGATGCTCGCCCCGTGTACGTACATCGCAAGCCATCAACCAGTGTTTATGACGATTAGCACGTACGAACGAGATAGCTCTGCAAAATTAATATCCAAAACGGATCTACCCGAAATAACAGCGTTTCAAAACTGCATACAAATTAAGTGACTTTCAGAACGCAGGAGTGCACAAGACCGTCTCGAGGGGGACCGTAATAACCTCGTTGACCTTAACCTTCGCTCAAAATGCTATAAAGCCAGGCCCAAATTTGCAAACCTCTATTGAATGCAATCCAAGGGTCGGGACTCAATGGAAGCGAACGAGGCGCACAAAGAGAGTCCCCTCTTTGCAGGAACAACACAAAACAGGCAGGTCGGTAAGGTCAAACTGACCTTTGCCTGAATAGATCGCGACCCTGGAATGTATTTGTAATTTAAATAAGTTACCTGCCGGGACGATTTCACACGCAGCAGGAAGTTCAGCTTAATGAGTGCAAATGAATATCGGCGATGCTAACCGATAACCGAGGCTGGTCCATCCAGTGGGGCGGTGCTCTACCTAGCTAGCCTACGCGGACAGAGATGACGTCCATATTCTAAAGATCAAGGCTCAGTTAAAGGATAAGCTCGCGCACTCTATAAACAACCAGCGCCGAGGTCCTGTCGTACTCCCACTGTATTTTCGTACAGCCACAATCCGTTGATTTTTTCCGTATAGATTTTGAGGACGGATCGGCTTCCCGGTTCAAAAACCAAGCGAGGCTACCTGGCGGCCTCAATGTCGGCGGCTCTATCCTAAAATGCGTAACCTCGTGGCTCGTGGCTAGATAGATACATCATAGGTAAGACGCAAATTGGCCGTGATCATTTCGGGGTACCTACCGCGCGATGACATAAGCAGTGATCAAACAACGAGCGGCTCAATAATATGGTGGCTCACAACTCATTCCACGCCGGGACAGAGCGGCGCAGATCGAATCAAATTGAAAGTGACTCATTACAATGAAAGTATGGTTCGATTTAATATTACTAATTCGGAGAACACTTTTATTAAAGCTCGTTTTGTTGAAAAAGACCCATTGTGCGATGTTTGGTTCGGACACAGATATAAATAGCATGCATTAAGTATTCAAATTGAAACTAACAGCCTTGGGAAGTAAACGTGTAAAGATTGTAAAGGGTATTATGGATTGTGAAATATTCAGAAATGATAATCTAAAACTGGATGATATACCATATATGTGTTTGTTATCAGAGCTTAAATATTTCAATGTCACTCAAATCATTAATATTTTGAATGACGTGTTGGAATGATTGCGTATTTGGACACGTAACGGCTGTGCAAAATGAATTTAGAATTTACTTATTAGATAATATTAGATTCTTACCTTGCACCCTTCGCAAGAATGGACGCCATAGTGGAAACCGCTCGCCTTGTCGCCACAAACTCTGCATAACACGGTGGTGCCATCGAATTCTGCAAAAGAAAATCACAATGAAGATTCAGTATAGCAAATTGGGGAAATCAAATTGATTTGGGTGATCTCGATGGTAAGTTGTTGGCTGAACTATATCCCAAACAACTATGTGCACGCACGAGCCAATGAAAAGTTCTGGAAGTATGTCGATTGATATCTCGTAAAAATCAATTAAATAGGTTATTATTAACATACATCACACTCTACGTCGATTTGGCAATAATATTTGCCTATCTTATAGGGGAGCAAACTGTGAACAGTGGACATAAACGTAAAATACGGGGGAATTTCTTTGTTGGTAGAATTATGGATGATTCGGATTCAAACAAAGAACAAAGTAAAATTTAAAAATAACCTCCAAATGTATTGTCATTTCATATGCAGCGCAGCGGCCATCGGAAAGGTTAACGCTCCGATCTTCCGCAAGTATTATGCATGGCGCACCGAAATGGAATACAACTGATCAAACACAAAATCGTTGTCAAATCTGCCGAAAAGTATTAAAATTCAATCAATAATGCGACCTTGGCGAAGTTTAACAAGAAATGATCGAGACAGGCGAGTATCGAAGCGGCAGACGATCGTATCAAATCTTTAAAAACGCATATGAAATTAACTGAATTAATTAACGTTTTCAACAAATCTGCAACAAGATATCAATGCATACTACTTCATTATTGACTGATAAACAATACACTGACAGCTTCAATTAATTTATTGTTATACAATACAATTTTTTATTTATTTATTGTTTCTTGAATAATGACATAAAGCTCCATATTATATATTTTAATAATGATGGAAATGTTCGTTTACTAAAAGTTCACCCAATTCCATGTCCACTGTGAACCATCACAAAAGCTTATGTCTTGGACTTGGAGTTGGATCTTCTGGCTTACAGAGGTTCAGCTCTTGTTGGTATGTGATTAAAAGTAAACAAGTTAAACTTTTTCCATGGGTTTATAAATGTTTTGAAAGCTTTCATTGTACATTTTACTACCCCAAAAATTCATATAATTATCCGTACGAGTAAATTGTTAAAATGATTTTTAATGAAATACATTTGGTATATCACTCTCATTTTCTAATCAAATTATAAATATCAGGACACGATCATTTTATTTGTATCTCACCTTGCCTTCATTTTATTCAATTATGTTTGGAGATTAATGATTCCACAACACAGAAACGATGACACTCGCAAATTGATAGAATCAACATCTCGGTGGCATACAACACCGGTAGATGATTTACGATTTGTTATGAAATGATATTTTTCATTTACCCTTGAAATTTATAACATTATTATTCAATTAAGCGAAGCTTCAGATCTCCATCTGCGTCATCGATTAAAATTAGTAAAAATATGCAAACTACATGTGATGGATACCATTGACCACGCATTCACCGTGTAGAATGTTTTTTTTTCTCTTGCTGTTTTCATTGACTTACTATTATAAAAGAACGAATTTTCAAATGATCGATAGAATCTTAATTATTTATTGTTTTTCGTAGATACAACAGTTGCTCCTTCCACGCACAGAAACATTAAAGCATTTTTCCTATTTGGAATGTTCACATCTGTAATATTTTAGGCGCAATAAATCGTTGATAATATTAGATATCGTGTCGAGTTGTTCGTATGTATTACCGAAGGCTTGCTTTGGTGTGCGTATTATCGTCGGGTGTTAAGCGAAAGATTTTTTTTATCGGAAAGTAATGAATAATCAATATATTATGTACATGTTTGAATAACACACTTACCTAATGCATGAATGGAGTATATGAAACGCGAATGGAAATAAACACCGATCGACTGTGTGTATTTTTAAAAGCTTAGATTTTTTGAATTTGTGGACGATGGAAATTGTAATGAAAGGTAACGCAAGTGTGTTAGTGCCCAATGCTCGCGTGAAAGAAAATTACATAAGCTTTATAGCACATCGGATGGTTGTGGTGGTGGGAATACATATACGAATCCGATTAATAGTATGTATAACGCATTTTGGTGTGTTTGTAAGAAAAACTGTAACGATGTTTCGGCGATTACGGTGGTGTGGGTGAAATATTAAAATGTTGAGATAGTGTGGACATGTTTGTTAGTGACCTACTAACGGGGCAACGACCTGAGATCGCCTGAAATAAAATTCAAAAACAAGTGTATTCGATATAGATAAGAAGGGGAGGCAGGGGCGAGGGGGCACAAGGGAAGGAATATTAATAAACGCGACTCTTTCTCCGCGTCTTTCTTCGCTTCTTCTCCGCCAGATGCGTTATCTCCGAATACCGTTATTTTCAGTGGCCGGCGGATGAAAGGCGAGCCGAGATCGGTGTTCACACAACTCGGATTGAGTAAGCCCGCCCGAGTGATAAAGCGTATTACGTGTTTTAATTTTCAGGGTCCTTTATTAATCTCATTGCCATTTTCCGGGATCTTACGCATTGTACGATAGCTTATCACCATTAGTACATTTTACATTCTTCAAGGCTAGCTTTTACAGTGTTCCAAAGTTAGCTGCGCAAAAGACGATAGATTCCAAAGATAGCTTAAAAAAACATTTAAGAATCTTGTGATTAAATAATAATTTACTGCGTAATATCTGTAACGCGAAAAATAATACGTAGCCTTTAAATCGTTGTCAAATTGATATCGCATTGAAAATGAATAAAGTGTTTGCGCCAGGTGGACATTTTAAATGTAAAGCTTTCCAAAGAAAACAGCTCACTCTAGGCGAGCGTGTTATTTTAGTTCTAGAAAGCTATAGTCGCGCATACGCGGCTAGGGATGTGTTCTGTTTGTCGGGAATAACATTTAGTATAGTTCACGGTCGGCCAGGATAATTCCGGCTCCCGCCCGCCCCGCGCGCCCCACCCGCCACTCCTGGCACAGTGACTCAGTAAGCACCAGGTCTGCCTACACCTAAATTAATAACGTACACGTCAAATGTCAATCCGATTAATAGATTGCTATTTTTTCTTTATACTTAATTTGCCTTTTCATCCGATTTGTCTTCGAAGTTGAAAATAAAATAAAAAAGTCTAATAAATAATATTACGTTTCGAATGTAGCCGTTTAGATATGGATTTTTTTGTAGCAACCGTTGAGAACGGTGTCATTTAAGTTGAAACAGATAAAATAAACCTTCGCTTATCATAAAAACTTTAGTTCAACATAGAGAACAGAAAAGAAGAAAGAAAATTAATTGAAAGTGGTAAGCCAAGTTTCACTATCATCGGGAAGCCGGCCAAAGATGTCGGACGAAAGAGACGAATGCATTTCTCTATTCGGAGAAAGTAGGCATCAGAGAGAGACAGCGCCTACTCGACGCGAGATAGTTTGACGGGCGCGGAGAAAAGTCGCGAGCTGAACCGAACCGCGAGAAAGTCGTGTGTAAGAACGAGATGCAACAGGTGACGACTGTGTTTTTGTGAACGTCGTGCGCTACTTTCTCCGGTTCTCAGCTTTATTATTACCAAAGCCGGCGACCGAAGTAATATACCTGCAGTAGAATAGAGCGAGCTAGATGAGGTATAGATGCAATGTTATTATGGAGCTGGAAAGAGACAGAAGCAAACTGGTAAAAGCGCGGGAGCGTTTAAATTTTCACCCAATTTTCGGATTAAATTACGAAGTGCCGCGCTGCGTTCTACCTATTGAATGAAAGTGAATGGGAGATCGGGGTCACGGGAACTTTCTTTAGTGGTTATATGGGGTTATACAATCTTCTGACACACATTTAACTAAAAGGATGGTAACGAGTTACCGCGCGGAGAAAGCGGCCCGGCCGGGTCACCGGAGATCGCTTCGTTATCGTTCAATTATGTGACACCATAACCATCGTGATATTTAGATCGCTTCTTATTCAATGCTGCCTTAGAAGATTTTATCAGCAGAAAAGAAAGTTCTATCTTTAAAGGCGAATCAACCGTCAAAATCCCAATGATTACATTGTATTGTATTATAGACATTGTTATACTCGTATACAACAACATGACTTAATAGAGTTGTTGACAACGGATACACGTAATACGCTAGACCTCATTGTAGCACTCTGGAGGCTTTTACTCGCGTGAACATTAATTGAACAGCTATTACACTGCCAATTGTGAACCGTAGAAAGTGCAGGTACGGGATGAATGAAACTGGTAATCAAGTAATCAGTGCTCGCAAGAGAGTATCGAGCACGGCGGCCGAGTGTTGCACCCAGCAGGTTGAATGCACTCGGCTGCATGTGAAGAAAGGCATTTCTCTCGCAAGCCACCCGCGGTTGAGTAACCCGTGTCATAACGACGCGAAGGCGAAAGTTACACCTCACACGAGCGCTTAGAAAAAGGTGGAATTTCGTGAAAATGGAATGAAAACGTGCTGTGAGAGTGTGGTGGGACTATTGACAATTTAAACTATGAATTTTGTAAGTGTGATTTGAATTTGAAATTTCATTTATCCAAAACGAGTATTAATGGTGTGAATATGTGTTAAACTAACTAACTAACTAGCCATTGCGCACGTCTCTCCGAAGGGGTAGGCAGAAAGATTGGACGGCCACATTTTTTTTCCTGTCATACTTCTCTCGATTCCTCAACATTCATACGAGTACATCGTGTTGTGCGCGCACGTCGATTTCTTCGACTCCCCACGTGACCGACATTGAATATGTTAAATTCAATAAATCAAAATAAGCATTCATGCGATTTAAATGAAAACTATACTTTTCATAGATTCGACAGGGATTCACGGGTTTTCGATATTTTTATTGTTGTTGGTAAAAAAGATTTCATTTGCAACTTTCTAAATATAATAATGTTGTAATAAAGCAGTCGGATCACGCCGCTGTGCCCATCACTATACTATTACCTGAGAGTTTATCAGCGAAGATAAAATTAATCTCATTAAAAACAGTGCGAAAATAATGGGCAGAGTGTAGTTGCATGCGCAGATATTGTGGAGCAAATGGGGCTTGAATGAGTTACGAGTTGTGGTTATCTAAGAGCATTACAGCACCGACTCACTCTCGCAACAAACCAGATTCCTGCCGGGACTGCTATTCAGTTCAGGAGGTCAATTTCTCTCGCATTTCTTCGGTTCACTTTACGAAAAACTAAAAGTGTTAGCACGCACATGCAGCGGCGCGGCGTGGCAACCGGCCCACAGTGTGATACGAGGGAACAACTCCGTTTCATCAGAATGTCATAACTAATCAGAGGATACTTCGTTTAAGATATCTCGGAACACATTTTGATACAATCAGATAGAACATAAAGTAGGGACATTTGATTGCAATCTAAAGATATCGGGAGATTGTAAACAAGCGGTGCTGTAGTTCTTTATGTTTTGTAATTAAACTTTCTAAACGTTTCAAGTTTAGCTGCACAATTACGTGCACCGACAGTGATTGCAGTAATTACTATCGATCGGATTGTTAAAGACAATCAGTTTTGCTTCGATCGTTTATGTTGTAAGTGATAGCGGCGACGGGCTCTCGGGTCGGTACACTCTGGCGCTATGATCTAGCGGACATTCATGATAGCTCCCGTGATCCAATGCATATCACCCGGTGCTAGAAAGTTGGTGAACGGCACTAGCCACTTCCAACAAGAGTGAATAGTAAGCTATATGAAGGTACACGACCAATAATATTATGTTTTCCTTTAGATATTAAAAAAAAGGTTTAGAATTACTTACAGTAACCTAATATTAAATAGTTATTTGTTTTATTTATTCCACAGTAGTACATTATTTCTAGGCCATTTTCAACATCATTACCAGCGCCTTTCGGTTCGATGATATAGTCCCAATCGAGAAAAAATTATGAATGTTGAATTAAAATAAAATAAAATATTCATTTTTAAAGAGTCGGAGGCGTCACAAGGCTGGACCACGTAAGGAACGAATACGTGAGGGGTAACTCTAAGGTTGCCTCAATAACGAAAAAATTAAGAGAGTCTCGACTCCGGTGGTACGGTCATGTGATGCAAAAAGAGACAGCGAATATATTGTCTAAAAAGCCCTCAGCATTCAGCAATGGCAACATGGTAGGCCAACATGGAAAAGGAGCTCCAACGCGAGAACCTGACAGTGGAGATGAGTCAAAATAGAAAAGTTTGGCGTTTTCGTACGAGGAGGGCCAACCCCAGATGATGGGAAATGGCAAAGGGAAAGAAGATTCATTTTTATAGAGATTTGTAATAATGAAGGGTTTAAAAAGTTTCGTTTAGTAAATAGATTCCGAAAATGTAATTTCTACCTGTAATGGATTGCGCTGTTGGTAAGTAAAGCAATCAGGCGCACATCAGCGAGAGATGGCTCCCAGAGAAAGTGCATGCAGCAGAAGAAAGAGGCCGGTTGCGTCACGCCGCGGGTCTGGGAAGTAGGGCCATGCAGTTGGTTGTGAAATTGCGTGGATTGAGTAAAGCCGCGCGTTACTCACCGCGGTGCATATTCGAATGCAATAACCTACTAACGAGGAAACGATAGACCGGAGAAATGCAATACAACCGTATGACATAATGTTTTGCGGCGAAAAGTGTGCCAAATAGACGAGACGCCAGAGTAGGTGCCGAAGAAAGTTGTTTACGAGCTGCAGTACTAGCATAACTCAATGGAACTCCGCAGAAGTAAGCAGGAAATTATCTATATGGGTAGAACGAATGCAATTTCATAATAAGACAGTTTCAATTAAAGCCGCAATCTAGGTAATTACTTGTTTCGTTAGCATCTTAACTTTGCGTTAAAGACAAAAATATTAAAAACACGTCGTAGTCTTTGTACTAGCATCTTGTGTGCGGAAGCATATAACAAATTGTACAAGCCTACAATTTTATGCTTATTAAACGAAATGGTTTAAAAAAACCTTGGTGCAAGCAAAACACACAATGAACAATTCTATTCCGCTTCCGTGACCAATTCGTACGTTGATCGATGACTCCGAAAGGGTGTAAGTATTTCCATCATTTGCTACACAATACTCGCAAATTTCACAAATACAAATTTTCATGCGAAATTGAGAAACTTTCCTAAAATACGTTATAACATAAAGCACCCCCCGAATTTTAGATATCGTCTTTAGAGAATCGCTAATCGTTTTTTACAAGTGTCAATTATGAACCCCTGGAGAAACTTCTAACTCGGAATCAAACCAAAGTTCCAAGTGTAACTACCTACCCATGTGACAGGTTTGAGAATTAATGATGCCTTTGATAGGAAACAACGGAAAAAATGATGGATTAAAAATGTCTAAAAGAGAATTGTTATTGTGATTTCCAACGACATTACACGCTTAATCAAAGTACCTCTTTTTATGGTCTTTACACATTATTTTTACTACAATATTTTATTATTAATAGTGTTATTACAAATTGTAAAGGGTATATATCTGCGAGTCAGACATACAAATTTTCTAAATCTAAAAGATAATGATGTGATTCTAATGTAGAAATAGTAATAAAAATGTAAATTCAAATATAGTTATTCGATAATCTATAAACAACAAAAAAACAATCTACAAAATGAATACATTCAAATGGGTATTAAAATCATAAATTAGATTACAAGACAACCACCACCGCTTCAGTACAAGTACGTCAGTGTTTGTGTGTACTTATTATATCAGCGATTGGTCACGTGGTATTTTAAGATCTGGAACATCCTACTGTACGACAATAAATATAGAGAACATAGCATATCATTTTTTGGGACTTTTGGGACACATTCGATTGTTTGATTTTTCAACGTTTTCCTCGATTATCTATTATTTTTAACTCAAATCGCTTCTAAGTATAATATTAATAAAAATCAAAAAGTTGGATAAAAATTATACAAACCAGAGATTGGTATTAGTTTTTAAGATAGATATGAGTTCCCTAACCAGGACGCTAATGAAATTACTTTAATCTACATTATACAGCAAAAAAACTTCAAAGTAACTCATGTTAAATAATTAATACGAATGAAAACGTTTTTTTTTTCAACTTTTCAATGACATGTTTCGCCCTTCTAAGGTATTATAAAAGGACTTTTGATAATGCCTTAGAAGGGCGAAAGGTGTCATTCCCATAAATTATAATAAAACTTTTAGAAAACATACGTTTTCATTCGTATTAATTATTTTAACATAGAGTTTCAAATAACTGTTCAAGAAACAATAAATAGGAATTCAGAAAAATAATTCCTGCAGAATTGCTTTTTAAAAATGGGTATCTAAGCGGTATCATTACCGATGTAGAGTTCCGGCTCCCTCTGGCCCGAGCTGACCGTGTTGTCTGCCGTGAGGTAGGCGGGGGCCCTGTCCCCCTGGAAGCAGGGCGGCTCCGCCTTGATGGGAGCCAAGGGGCTGGGGGTAGTGGAGCCCACGGCGGACATTTGCACCTGCACCCTGCAGCCATAGCTGCTGTCAGGACTCATTACCATCGTCATCGTGTCAGTTCCAACTCAATACTTCCAAAGGAGACGCTCGCTCAGTGATCTGCGGCCACTAGCATAGCTTAGGAACTGTCACTATCAAATCTGTTCACAACGCCTACCGGTAGAATTATGTATTTATTCTACTCTAACAAATATCACTAGAATTATTCTATATTATTACACTTAGAGATACAATATGAGGGTTTATTTGAACTCGTTAAAGACACTGTTCAACCATGAAAAGTAGTAGTAAAATTAAACATAATTTGATAAAAACCAATTTTCAATAAATCCGCATATGGAAGGTGCATGTTAATGATGCAGTCACTGGTCACCGCGCGAGTGGAGCGCGACTCTCGTCACTCGAGGTTCACTAATCAATCCAATCCAATCCAAGTGTCACGGAGAGTGTGCGATAAGGCTGGTAAGATACGCGCGCGACAGACAGCAGAGCGGAGGACCTCACCCGAGCGCGCCTGTACTAAAACTGGCTAACCGCGCGTATATGGGACGGAGCAGGTTCCTCTCAACCCCAAGAGTGAAAGTCTGCGAAATGATACGCGGCTAACTCCGTACAAACGCTATCCACAAACGGCCGCGGCTGCCGAGCGAATATCGCCTCTAGCGTACCTCCGGAACGCTTTTTACTACTACAATAGAGTTCAATGCATTTCGAACTTCGAGGTCATTGCCGCGCTCCGGCGAACGGGCCAATCGCCGTCCGGGATCCTGCGCACCGCGCGCTCTCATTGGTCGGTTCGGGCACCGCGCGCCCCCCTCCCCGCGGCGCCGTGGTGGGGCGAGGGAGTTCGTAGACCCGAACCTTGGATTGCATTAACCAGACGGGATGGCCAAGGTCACCGGCTCCGAGCGTTCGAAAGCGAGAATTGCGCTCTCGTTCTGCCCGCCAGAAAGAGATGCAGGCGAGAGGCGCCTCTCGTTTTCACCGGTGCGAGTGAGACGCGGCGACTCAAACGTCACGAAACTAAGATTCCCGCACCACAACCAGCCGTCTAGTGGAAGTTTTGAAGTAAAAAAGTTATAAATATTTCCATCGTAAAAATATTAAAGGCTCAAATTATTCTTACACTTTTCTCAAGAAAAAATTATCGGTCTTGGCGAGAGTCTATTTTCATACGACTTCATAGACTGAGTGGTGCAAGGGAGACGCGCGATTTATTTTCTTTCATTCGTTGAAAGTGTGAAAGGGATAGGTGAGCAGATACGTCATAACGTAAATATTTTCTTTCGTGCATGCCAGCGAGAACTTCGATTTTCCAACATTCCAATTAGTGACAGGAGAATGAAACATTTCCAACCTGTGTCTTGAAACAAATTTGTAAATTATTAAAGGTGTGTACTCGTATTCTACTTAAAATATACATAACAGAAATAATCGAAGCCCGCGATCATTCGAAATAGGTTGCAATGTAAACGGACGTAGTATATTGGAACTGAACGGCCTCAAAAGCGAAATCCATTTGACAATCGCTATACGTACGAGTATGACCCCAGAGCAAGGAATGCCAATGTCCCCGGCGATTATAATGCGGATGGAGACTTCCCTGAGGTCAACAACCGATCGGTAATATCATAAATTTTCCTGTCCGGAAGGATCACCTTTCTGTCGTCCTGTGAAATACCCGCTCAAGGCAGCGTTCGCGACATTGGAATCAAAACCGTTTATTAATAATATCAGCACAATGGGTGCCACTCAATGGCCCGTGATCTAGGGTTAATGTGACAGTGACGAGTTCAACTCAAATATAGCTCCGATGTCATTGAATGATTACCTTCGAAATCGTTAATTATTATAGTAATAATATAATATATATTATAGGAACATGCGTTAATCTGTGTATGACTTGACGTAGTCATATTTTAAAGGGGGAAAAAAATGTTATTTTCATTTATTATTATTATTATTATTCTGATGACTTGTATTTTAAGTGCGCCGTTTTGTAAAATCAATTACTCCAAGGGGGCACTAGGAAATGACTGACCGAACAGTTTTAGAAGTTTCTTAAATTTAATGTCACTATCCTCATACTTAATACTAACATGGAGACTATTCCACGCTATTCTTTGTGTTAGAACACCCTTTATCTTTCGTTAGCCTCGCTCTAGAAACTAAGTCTGTCTTACCATTATCAGAAACCTCTTGCGTCTTGTACAATTCGAAGTATTTAATTCAACACTTAAACCATGTATGAATAGTTAAGTCCAAATCGCATTATAAAATCATTATATAAATTGATTAGCTTGAACTAAAAATAATTAAATTTAACATTTCATAATAGTTCCATTCTCCTTAGTCGATGACTCTACAGCCTTAATCGAGCATTGGCCTTCTTCAACTTTTGACTCCTGACGTTTTCCAAGTCGCAACATGTAAAATCTGAAAATTAATTTACTTCCTTATAACTAAAATAACATATTTGAAACAAAAATATATCAATCAAAGCAAAAATGACCGTTCATAGTGGAGTTTTACTACCAACCCTGAAGTATGGAAGTGAAGCATGGAGCTGGCAGTAGAAAGATGAAGGCAGAAAAAATGCGGTAGGTAGAGATAATGTGGTAAAATGAAAATTTTCAAATGCTGATATAAGGGACATATGGACATAGGGCGTTTGGACAAATGAATGAAGAAAGTATACATTAACGATGTGAATGAAGTACTTCCCATGACCAAATTAATCAAATTTTAAAGATCGGCCATGTTAGAAGTCGAAAGAATCGACATGCGCATATGACTCGCTGTATGAATGTGCAGGGAACTAGGGAGATGTGTCAGGAGCGGAAAGTATGTCGGTCCACTCTGTCTGCATGCCACTCCGAGAAAACGGCGTGATAATTTGTTTGTTTTGCGAATGGGTTAAAAAGTAGGTACACTAATACGTTTAATATAATATAAATAGGTAAAAACTCGAATGTCGTTAAGAAAGAGTACGAAAATATTTTTAATACAAGAGAGCGAGAGGAGTATATTTCGATTCTCACCAAAAGTAATTCAACATGCACACGATGCGCATAGCAGGAACGTTTCTGGATTATTTTAAATTTTGATCTGAGTATTGCTGTATGACAGTAGAAAACAAAAGAATAACGATTTGCTCTTGTCAGTTTTTGAAATTTTTAACAATTCTTTCAAATTCATAACATCTCTTTCGTATGTAAATCATTAAGAATGCGAATTATTTTTCAAAACTATATTTAATACGGCATCGAAATAAAGTATTGTTTTGTTGGTAAAACAAATTGGTTACAAATTTATGGTCTAAGACGTTGTGGGCAAATTGAAAAGACAAATCATCATTCTAAATGAAAGCAAGTGAGCTTAACGGAAGGACCTCGATCACCGTCAACAGCCTATAATAGGCTCTGGGGTCCTAAGCTCTGCCCAGCATTGACCGCAACCGAAATCTCATTACATTCGGCCGGTCGAGGCCGGTCACCGATCCGATCCGCCTTTAGCGGATGCGAACATGATCCTTGCCGTCTTGTATTGCTGACATTGATAAATCACCTTTAGTAATAAGTTAAAATATTAAAATAGATACATTAAAAAAAATAAACTAAAATTTACCCCATTCTCTTTATGACTGGTTTCACACCGATCCTGTTTATACGCGTAATTAGTTAAATGTTAATTAATACAGAATACGAACACTTAGTTTTATATAATATGAATACCGAAAATATCGAAAGTGATGCATGTTTAGTTTTTTACTTGAAATTAATGTTGTTACTGCATGTTTCGCCATGCTAAGGCATAAAATATAATACAACTTTATGAAAACAGTTGTTTTCGTTCGTATTATCAACTATGATAATTAATCAAATTTAAAGGTGCAGTCGTCCTTCTTGAGTTAATATGCTTGTTATCCTTGCTAACTAATCATATTAAGGTCTGCGGGTCCTTCAAGTTCAAATTCGGATTTCGGCCGCCCATTTTGCTGATAGCTAGCGCCGGAGTATAATGTCACGTGCCGCACATAGATCATAGATCCCAAAATGAGCATTCAATGTCAGTCGCACAGATAATTCTCGTGGACCATCAAACGGAGGTCTGCCGTGAGATACTCGTATCGGTAGAGGCCATTTTGATTAAGTGAAAAATATTAGATATGATTAATATATTATTTTAGTTTGTATATAGCACGAAACAAAAGTTACTTTAATATCTTGCTCTCAATAAAGTAATACTAATAACTTTTTTCAATTAATTCGAAGATTTTATATGTATAATCATCACTGGGAGAAAAATATAAGATGTTTAAGCATTTATTGTTCTCCCGGCGATGAAGGTATGAAGGGTTCATTAATTTTTAACAAAATGTTTATTTTTAACAAAATGTTTATTTTTAACAAAATGTTCATTCTTAACAAAAATGTTTATTTTAACAAAAATCTATAAATCTTTAACTAGTTCATGAAATGGAGCTATAGCGCCCTTGAGATGATTAATTCATAAAAATGGCGCTCTATAAATCATCCAATTTATTTTTATTATTATTATAAGGTAACTCGAAAGTGGGAAAAATTATTCTTCATTATGGAATTTCACTGTGTTAACGATTTAAGATTATCAAAAAGTGATCATATTTAAAATATAACGTTACATGTAGGTACACTTTCTTATCTATATATATTGAATCTATTTATAACAAATGTTATGAATCCACAAGTGTATATACTATATGTACACAGTGTGTACGAATAAGTAATGAAAAGTTATACATAAGATATTATTATTACTCGTGTAGTATTTATTACCTGTGCGGTCACATACCATATATTATAGATTTATATTTTATAACATTTCAACCATCCACCATTTTTACTACATGTAGCATCAGCGGTTGAAATCAAATAAAATATAACTCAAAGCGTAACAATAATATACAATATTATAAATAAGTCGTCCGTATACTGGCAAAAAAAACTCAAATCTAATCCTTTTGTAAAACTTCAAGTCACTTTATATGTTTTTTTACAACTACCTTCTTCTTCTGCTTTATTTAGGACTGAGTCCTGTTATTTCTCGGAGCCTGTTCCTGGGATGTATGTAGATGTCCAACTGTTGGTATTTTGTTGTGGGCTATATTTATCACTCTTTCAGAACATGCTCTTTCCACATGATCTCTCCAGTAGCGTCTTCTCAGTCTTCCCCATCGCACGACATCGTCCACATCGCAGATCTTTCTTATTTCAGAATTTCTTACTTTATCTTGAAGTGTCGTTCCTGCAACAGATCGAAGTCTCCTAAGAACCGCAAAAGATTACATTTTTGACTAAATGTATTTTGTCAGTGTTCTTTATCCATTATTATTCACAATAAATGCTTCGACATTGAAAATTTCTGATCCGTCATCTTAACTTACTTTATCAAGAATACATCACTTTGTCGATTTGCAAAAAAAAAAAAAATTAAAACCTTTATTGTACTTCATCTTGTGACATATCAGGTTTACCTGTTGTTTGACATCACTTCTCATTACAACAAACAAACACTTATCTACATTATCTGTGTTTCAAATAAAGTTAATTATTGCAGAATTACTAAGCCGTTGCACCTCCACATCTAGGTCCACCGGCTTAGTAATTATACTGCCCAGGTACCATGCTTGTTATATTAAAAGAAAGTTTATATCCATAAATAAGGTTCAGAGAGAATGGTATCCCGTTATTTGCTTAAGCCAGGTACTTGACCGGGTTAATTACTCTGTAGTGAATGAAAAAAATGTTATGAATGTACAAAAGTGCATTCTTTATTTTCACAAGAAATATCTTTAAAGTACAAAAAAATATATGGTATATAAGTTTAATGGAAAGAAAGAAGGGTTGCTAGTAAAATATCCATTCATAAACATTCTGACTGATAAAATTTGATGCTTTTACTAATCCCAAATTATAAATAACACCCCTTTTACCTGTTGACTGGCCTGAGGTTGCGATGGAGTAAGTAAAACAAAGTTTGAATATTCAAATCTGGCGTGTCGTTGTGTCGTTAGAACGTCTAGTAGAATATTGTAGTATTTAAAATTAAGAAATAAAGTAATTTTACTTATTTATTGTTCAATTTGGAATTGAATATATACGAAAAAAAAACATCTGTATTTGATTCTTAGATTTGGACTTGGATCTTCTGGCATATGGAGGACCTTTGTGGCAGAGTGGCAACAACTATGACTGCCACATCTAATGTCTTGGGTTCGATTCCCGGCGATGACAGTGTGATTGTCACACTGTCTTTGGTCTGGTGTAGAATTTAAGTGTCAATAATTTAGCTACCTATCACATAACATATCATGAGAATCAATAAAAAGCTATACCCTCTATCGATTTGGCTCGCGCTGTAATGACGTAAGGAACTATTCAACAAAATAATAATAATAATAATGGTTATTCCTCTTATGACATGGAAACATTGTTGGAGAGAATCAAATTCTAACGGATAGAGACTCTATTGATTTAGTTTTTATATTTTTTTAAATATATTGAATAGAAGTTTTCCATGCCAAGCATATACTATTGACTCCTCGGTGCGTACATATATTTGTACTGGCCAGACTGAGGCTGCTTCAATTTGTATTGGAAAGGTCTTCCTACTTGGCCGACTGACATTGAAAAAAAATCAACAAAACACTACCAGTAATTGTAGGTGTTACATATATGAGTATGGGAATATGTACATATTTGTAAATCAATACGATATTTTCTGTAAGATAAGTATGTATGTAAATAGATTTATAATCAGGAAGCAAAACTGCTGTCATTAAAAGACTTATTTTGGCGTGAGTGTGTTGGTGATCGTGCGTGTACAGATGACAAGGATACGATCACAAAAAAGAGATAATGTATTCAATAAGGTGATAAACGGCTGACGATATCTCTCTCGCACGCACACACACGCTTCGTGCGGCGGTAGTGGGGTGATAACAGTTCGAGAGGGTATTGACCTTCCAAGGTTAATTATTTGCCGAATTCTTTCATACTAATTACACCCAAAGGGTGCATAATGGGGCCTGTTGTTCTTACACAGTTATTCACATAGGGCAAAAAAAATCTCTACCCCAGACATCAGATGTAGATTAGATTCTAATGCAGCTCTATTACCAAAAGTCTCTGTTCTTTCCAAGTCAACGACATAAAAGATTACATTCAATAGATTTTCAAGAAATTTCGTAGCTATCCTAAGCGATTCTCTTGCATTATATATAGGTAATTTTACAGTGTTTTCTGAAAATTGAAATAAACTAACTAACCATCACGCCGTCTCCCCGAAAGGGTAGGCAGAAAGAATGTACTATCACACTTTAACCGATGCGGCACTCCATCCTTCTCTTTTCGCCCCGCGGCGCGGGAGACGTGGTGTGATGGGTTGCGAACCTCATCGCCACGAAAAAAAAATCAAAATTGAAGTTGAATTTATTTAATTTGTGTTTTATTAGTAAATATGAGCAGTAAATTGAATTAATTACGCAATTAAAAAGAAAATTAAGAATACAAATAGTTGACGTGATGTGTGATGAGACGCGGTGTGATGGGTTGCGAACCTCATCGCCACGAAAAATAAAATCAAAAATGAAATGAAATTTATTTAATTTGTATTTTATTAGTAAATATGATCAGTAAATTGAATTAATTACTTAATTAAATTGACAATTGTGAATAAAAATATTTGACGTGATTAGATGTTGAATAATTACTTTACGCTTAGGTTTGTTTATATTTTCACCTTGACAACTATTACGCTCGCTTCCTAGATCATGAATATGAAGTGTTGTACGAGTATATTGTAATATTCTTTCATACATATCTTTATATGGAAGCATTAATATAATAATAATATAGTGTGCTGTGAATTGTGGATGACCTTAATAAACCGTTCTGCGTACTTGCGCTTGTTGTATTCGAATTTTATTTTAATGTTTCGGGTATTTACATATATTATAATTATTAATTTTAACGCATACGCGGTATGTATGTACAATAAATAAACAACACATATTCTAACTATTACAAAGACACAAACACATCTATATCAGGGCTTAGAACATTAAAACTTGGACTTGACATTGTTGGAAGGTGATTTGGTGCGTTGTTAGTTTATGCAGGAGCATGATTTGTGTGGCCTGGAGTGTTCCTCTGAAGGAGGATCGATTTTGGGCGCTTGTGGTGGCTGGAGGTGTTTGGGTCGTAATTAGAGAGATCTTTTATTGTGGGGTTAGGATGTGAAGAATTTTACCAAACTTTTATTCAAAATATTTAAGATGTAAGAAAAATATTGAAACATTTATTTTTACGATAGTTGGATATGGCTAAAAGTTTGATGTATGTTAAAATTTTATTTATGATTTTGTTTTTTTCTTATTATTAGAGAAATATCTTTGTACGTAAGTGTTAACCATTATATTTGAAATAAATATTAAACAATATTTAACAAATGAAGAAATCAAATATAACCAAGTTAGTTAAAATGGCCTTTTTTTTATACAACAGGTCGTTTGACATGTAATATGTAGCAAATCTATCGCCATTTAATTGTCACGAGAATTCTACAGCATAGCAAAGACAGTGTGACAATCACACTGCCATCGCCGGGATCGAACCCCGGACCTTCTCTCGAGCTCTTATCACTCTGCCACGAAGGTCGTCAAAAATCAAATTATATTATTCAAACAACGAATAAATATCATTTAATTTGGTGAACACAATTGAAACATTCCTGTCGCCATTGCTATAACATTTCCATAAATAGGTACCACAAAGTACGAGAAACCTTGTACTGCTATGATTAAGATAAAAATCAACGCTTTACAAATGGCATGTGGCAAATATCAAATACTCTGATTTCCGAAGCCTATTGCTTGACTTTGAAACATTTACCTAATTAATTTAAATATTCCCGAATATGAGTGGCCATGAATCTGACGGAACTGAGGCGGATAGGTTATTTCAAGATTCATTGTGAAGTGTTGATCTTGTATTAATGTTATGCTGCCTTTCGTACAAATATCTTCCACCAATACACATTTGGATATAAGCGTGTCTAGCATATTAAAGTTGTTGATTCAAATGTTACAGAGAGATTTTGTGGAGTAATAAAAATTATTTCACATAATATTTTCTGGTCTCCTTCCGAGCACTTGAGTAATAAATGAGTTAATTGTAAATAAGGAATATAAAAATATTGAAATCATTGTAATCAATCTTATATCATAAACTTTTTGAAGTCAGGAAAAAAAAACTTACTAACTAACCATCACGCCGTCCCCCGAAATCGTAGGAAGAAAGAATGTACCTACTGCCACACTTTTCTTTCCTGACATACTTCACTCGCTTCCTAAAAATTCATACATCGTGTCATGCACGCACGTCGATTTCTCCGATTCCCACGTGGCAGACATTCAATATTTCTCTTCCTCTATTTCTAGTTCCACTTACAGAATTAACATATACTTTTTTACCATTCATTCTTTCCATGTGTCCAAATCACGTTATCAAAAAAAAACAGGAAAATAAGTACTTCTAAAGATATAAAAACTGTACGTTGACATAATAATTACCAATGAATTAGAGCGCCGTTTGTTTCACTGATAAGCTTACTCTTACTAAGTATAATCATGATATTTATCAGACACTGGCGGTGATACATGGCAGTATTACACTTCAGATGCATAATTCAATAGGAGTGCACTAAGTCTGTTTCATAACCGATGCAGGAGAGATAATTAGTTACATATCGAAGCCGTGAACGATAAAATACTTCCCTAAGGTTAAAATACGATAAGTCGACATATTTCAAAACCAATTATGCACCAAACATTCATTTCTCCATAACTCCTAGCTCGGAGGGCTTATCATTTATTGTCTCTTGTTATAAAATTTATATTATAGATACTATCGATGACGAAACTTTTGGATTACATACTTACATTATGACTATATATTATAATATATTCATATAAAAATGGAATAACATAACTTACTAACTACCTGACCTTCACACCGTCTCCACGAAGGGGTAGGCAGAAATAATAACTCTCTGGTGAGAAGTCGGTTGGAGTTTAGTTCCATTATCTGGGCGCCGCATGAGGTTCGATATTCCCTGATGGTGGAGAGGGTGCAGAAAAAATTTCTTCGATACCTCTATCTTAGGGAGTATGGATATTACCCGTGGCTCTTTCCAACTGATTCCTTGCTAGGGATGCTAGGCTACCAGTCACTCGAGAGGAGACGAGATATTCACTTGGGTGTCCATTTCTTTCGACTGATAGGCGGTTGTATACACAACTCAGAAATCCTGAGTGATGTAGGTCTGTTCGTCCCTGATAATTATCTTCGACAAAGGGGCCATAGATTGTTTTATCTCCCACGATGCAGAACCAACCTACCAATGGTTATGCCGGTAGGTAGAGCAGTATCTTTGCTTAATCGTATCACCTCAGTTTAACATATTTTGTGATAGTTTGGCTCATCTGAGGGAAGTACTATCTTTATTATAATTGTACGGTATATTTATCTTATTAATTTGTCATGCATCTTATGTTTCTCGCTCTTTTTATTAATCTATTATGTATTACTTATTATTGTGTATCTCTAACTTGTATCTTTAGCGTATTGGAAAAATTCTGTAATGCTTTAGATATGTTTAAAATAAATAAATGAAATAATGGACTGCCACAGTTTTCTTTCCTGACATACTTCTCTCGCTACCTCAACATTCAAAATCGTGTCATTCACGCACGTCGATTTCTCCGACTCGCGTAACCGACATTCAATATATGATTTATTTGATAGTGCTACGTTTACCTCTGTCTTCCTTTATTTCTAGTTGACTTATTTTTTTTTTTTAATATTATTTTTAGTGTTATTGTTTTGTTGAATCGCTCTTTACATCTTTACAGCGCGAGCCAAATCGATGTAAAGAGTATAGCTATCAAATTGATTCTCATGACACGATAGGTAACTTATTTAAAGCTATTTTATTGTCACGTGACATTCTATACCAGACCAAATACAGTGTGACAATCAAACTCCTATTGCCGGGAATCGAACCCGGGACCTTCGGGGTGTGAATCGAAGCATTTACCACTCTGCCACGAAGATCGACGAATATTATTTATTTATCATCCTAGCTTCTTGTCTAATGTCGAACCATCTCTCTGCGTTCCTGGTATTAAATATTCCTTATGTTTTACCTGTTCTCAATAGATGCTTTAAACTATAAAAAATGTTTGTAATGTCTTTTGAGAAAATAAACTGATTTGATTTGATTTCATTTGATTTGATTTGATTTGATTTGATTCTTAAAGTGCCCTGTCAGGTCCCCTCGACGTTGGCGATCACTCTGGTAAACTCTTCCCTATCCTGCGCTGTCCGGAATAGCTCCTCCACAGTTCCGATTCCCGTCCATTTCCTCACATTGTCATCCTATAATGCTTAATAAAAAACGTTCATGTGTTTCCTGGGGTGCTTATATGTACTTTGTCATCAACTAAATTACTTGAATAATGGCTTGACCTTCGCGACACATATTTTTACACACACAATACAAAATAAACGTCTTTGTGTTTATTCAACGATAATTAATCATAACAAATTGGCCTTTATTTTTTAAATCATACTTGCTTTATATATATACTCGAGTCAATGTCGTTAATTTTAAATTAATGAGTCATTACTAATAGCAAAGCAAAAATACTTTCATCTCTAATACGAGTACTAATATACCCATCCAACGATTTCCAGAAAATAAATTAAAAGTTTTGTAACTAATAGAAAGTTTTTATAGAGTTGCTACATTCCAAAAGGTAAGGTGAAGGTAATATTTTATAAGAACCATTCTATAAAAAAGCGTAGTTGATATTTAACATCAAATAAACTACAGCTATATATTGCAGCGCATTTTTTTACAAAATGGCCGTCAATTTAGTCGTGCGCATCCGAATAAAAAAGGCGATTCAGATGATTCAAGGTGAATATGATAAATTTAATAGAGCCCGAGTAAAAATGTTTTGAATATTCATTATAATGTTGCGTTGCAATATAAACCAGTAAATGAACCGTTTGATAAAAGATCTGAATCTATGCTTTTTTTAGAAAAGTTCTGTAATATTTTAGCGTCAATTTGAGGCGGAAAATGTTATGCAATACGATGCATCTGGCTACTAAATCATGGTCACGGGTGCATGGACTTGTATCTGAAGCTTAATGATTGCATCATCGATACGAAGGCGGGTTTTATTTGTGTTTGTGTGTGTGTAGCGGAGAGGAAAATAATTGGAATAATAGTGTCTCATCTCCAGCTGATTTTAATATTAAAATGATTTCAATATTAAAATAAATGATCTTACATCTTACAAGTAATTACTGCAAATATAAATATATCCACAGAAGCAAAGATAGCAGTACACAATGGAGTTCTAGTGCCAACCCTCATGTATGGAAGTGAAGCTTGGAGCTGGCAAAATAAGGATGAAAGCAGGATAAACGCCGTAGAAATGAGATCACTAAGAAGAATGTGCGGGAAAACGTTGTATGATAGAATACCGAACGATGAAATAAGAAAGAAATGTAAGGCAGATGACTGCATCATGAATAAATTTAAAAAGGGATCCCTGAGATGGTTTGGACATATGGAACGAATGGATGAGAGTAGAATGGTTAAAAAGTTGTACACAATCAGCGTGAGTGAGAAAAGAAGCCGAGGACGACCGAGGAAAACATGGCATGACCAAATTAATTAATTACTAAAAGGCGGCCACATTCGAAGTCGGAATAATCGACGTGCGTGCATGGTACGATGTATGAATGTAGAGGAAGCCCGAGAGGTATGCTAGGACAGGCCATTGTGGCGATCCATCCTCTCTGCCTACCCCTCCGGGGAAATGGCGTGATGGTTAGTTAGTTAGTTAGTTATCTTACAGGACGCATGAATGTGACCCTGGAGCTGGCGGGACAAAAGGAAGGAAGACTACTGTATAAATAAGATCATTTAGATCCATTAAAAGAAAGATGGTTTAAGATAAGTTTTGAATCAAAATCAACGATAATAGGAGTCAACTTCAACAAAGGTGACATTAACAATCTTTAAAGGTTTTATAACACATATTTATTTATACTTCTAACATCAGTAAACATGTTTTGCGCCTTGGTACGTAAAAAAATATTGACTAGATTTCTATTTTTATTATTGATAACGTCAATCAAACGCTGACTATAAAAATGTTATCATATGAATTTTAAACATCCTTCAATACTTCTTTTACGTTTTACGATTATTTTTTCAAGGATATGTAACTCTTTATTTTACATCTAATCAATTCATCTGGTTTGATATAATATATACTCATACGGATTACATTAGTATGTATATATTATTATTATTATTATTATATACTTAGGAAATTGAAAAAAAAATGTTTAATCCACTATTTATTACAAAGATATTTAAAAACACGACATGTTTCGGAAGATACCTCCATCTTCAGGTTTAAAAATATAATAAAAACTAAACAAAGAAAGACTAATAAAAAACGCATTTAAAATTCGATACAATAATTCAAATTCAAAAATTAACCTAGGCTATTTGTTATGAGTACTAACAATGTCGTGTCGTGAAACATGAAACGTGTCAAAATGTCGTGTTTTTAAATATTTTTTAATAAATAGTGGATTAAACAATGTTAATTTCAATTTTCTAAGTATATTGCTATGGAATTCCACAGTGTTAATACCTTAGCGTTCAATAAGTTTATTATTATTATTATTACTATTATTGTTATTATTATTAGTATTATTATTATTAATATTATTATTATTATTATTATTATTTTGATGACTTATATTTCAAGTGCGCCGCTTTGTAAAATCAATTACTCCAAGGGCGCACTAGGAAATGACCGACTATAATATCAAAAATATGAAAATATAACCCTCTATGTATGAATTTGTTCGTATGTATAAAAATAATTCGTAACAGGCGTGACAATTAGAACATGAAATGAACCACCTCAAATCGTTACAGTTTAAATTGATTCGAAATATTAGACTCTAAGGTAGGAGGTAGGTATATAATATTATTATTATTATTATTATTATTATTTTGTTGAATCGCTCTTTACATCATGACAGCATGAGCCAAATCGATGTAAATGGTATTATTATAGCTATCATAGTGGTTCTCGTGACATGTGATAGGTAGCTAATCTATTACCATTTTATTGTCACGTGAATTCTACACCAGACCAAAGACAGGCTGATCTTCTGGCTTATAGAGGTTCAGCTCTTATGGCTATTCCTCTTACGCCTGATGAAAACATTGTTGGAAAGGTGATATTTTTTACTAGGTTGGTAAAAAAATCTTAACGAATTTGGAATCGAATAATATTATATATGAAATAGAATATACATATTTTTTTTATATTCTGATATACGAGTATTTTAACAAACTCAGTGTATCTAATACTTCATTTACGCCGACTTGTACTTGTCAATCTCTAAATGTATACGGTGTTCACAATGTTTGAATGCATAGTTGTGCTTATTTAACATTCTTTTCAAGTGCACAAGTGTGTTCCACGTGGAAATAGGTAAATAACAATAATAATAAAAACTATGTATAATACATATGCACCGACATTGAATATTCATTACAACATGTATATAAGTCAATACAACAGGCACAATTAAACCCTTTTCTAGCCCGTTGAACGCTTTACAAGAACCCTGACACGTGTTATAAATTACTATCCAAGAACATCCACGTGGGAGAGAGGAAGAGAGGGACAGTTTTTTATTTCCCATTTGAGTCTGCGAGACGGAGTGGGACAGATTATATTTGATACTGTTGGAGTTTCCCAACACACGTGGATACACGTGGTGCAATATTTGGTTGAAGGTCGAAATGGGGGCCCTTGAATTTGTGATCAAGTGATCCACGTGCGGAAGTGAAAGTATTTCACCAAAGAGTGCATGCAATAGAGATGCACATTAAGACCTTTAGTGCATTATAGACAACTGAATTGTAAATTCAATCTTTTGTGTATGAATACTGATTTTTGTATTATTTATAAAACAGTTTTTTCTAAATTTGATTACATTTTGTGCCAGTGTCGTGTGTCGTATTGCTATGGCAATATCACATGTAATTTGACACAAGATTTTGATAATGCCCTAACAAAGTGAAACATGTCACACCCATAAAATATTTTATTATATCGTAAATTTTTAGAAAACGTACGCTTCCATAAATAATAAACATTTCTATGACCTTAATTACTATACTCTGCTCCATTAACTTTATTATACAAACGGATACTTTGCTTTCCCGGGTCTTTATAGGATCAGAAATGCAATAAATTTTATATGCAATAACATCATCTACTTGTTATTCTTATTGACATTAAAATATTATCTTCGTAGTGAATGGTACGATGTATGAATGTAGAGGAAGCCCGAGAGGTGTGCCAGGACAGGGCATTGCGGCGATCCATCCTCTCTGTCTAAATGGCGTGATGGTTAGTTAGTTAATTCGTAGTGAATATATACAAACTTTTTCTTTCTACTGTAAATTTTCTTTCTAACGATATATTTTTATTTCTTTAATATCAAAAGTATGTTACCATGACATGCATTAATATAAATATTAACATCGTTTTACATCGAATGTCAAAAATATCCCTGCAATTTTCATCATGATAAAATACAATTTCGTTTTTTTATACAAATAAAATCAAATCCACGAAATGACTAAGGAAGCCATCAAAATATAAGTACTGATTAAGCATTTAATAACTGGCGGTATTTAGAACAATCTGACATTAACCTCAATACATAAGAAGTGTACCAGGAAGTATGCCCATCAAATGTTTCCGCGCACATCACTTAAAATTAAGGCGAATTGCAAAAAAACTGCAGCGAAGGTCGGAAATATTTATCAAACAAACACACGAGGGTCGCCAAAGTCCATTCCGACTAATTCTAAAGACCCCGACCCGCGTAATGCGATACTTTGCAAAATTTACAAAAAATAGGCAAAATGGAACTAGGAAATGATAAAAAATCGCGTGTATGCATTTTAGACCGAATTTATAAACGACGTTACCAAGAAAACTGTATGCACACGTAATAAAATTACGTTCAGTTCGTACACAAAATGATTTGGTGATTTCTATTTTATGCGCGTTGTGTTTTGCTGTCTAGGTATCAAAATATAGAACGATGTTACAACCTCACATCGTAGCCCTCGTAAACAAAAATCAATAAATTTGTAAAAAGCGTCTGGATCGTATCGGGTTTACGATTTTGTAATTTTGATTCTAAGCTCTAGACCTCATATTGTCCAAACTACAATGATCATGGGGGACCCTTTTTAGCGTGACCAAAATCAAATTTAATTACCTTTATCTGCGCGTGAAAAAGTTTAATGCATTGAACAAACTATTTTTTATATATTTGAAAAAGTAAATCTGTGGGTATCCCGCCAGTATCCTATTTCGCACCAAGCTGACCCACAAATTTGAAATATTTTTAAAATCGAAAATTCATTGTATTATATTTGGTACAAGCGCATTCTCCTGAGATTAAAAAAAAATATGGGTTAATGTGATTGAATGAAATCGTAACAAATGACCTTATTTAGATTGAACCAATTAAATGATCACCCGATTAGACAGAAATAATAGTGATTTCATTCTTGCAGAAAATATATTTTTTAAATGACGGTTTAGAAAAAAAGTACAGGGGATTATTTTGGAAATCTGATAAACTCACTACCAACATGATTTAATCTTTATTTTCATTGTTTAAAATAAGTTTATTTATGTATTTTTGTTATTATTATTTAAAAAAACCGCAGTATTAACATTTAAAGCACGTATCGCAAGCGAAGAGATAAAATTAAACACAACAGTGGACTTGAACGCAAATATCAAGGAATGTTCTATTTGTATCAAAACGCCCGTTATTTCAGGGTTAGCAGAAACGGGAACACATTTCAGAGGACACGCTGCACCGACACTAAAACAATCAGCCTTAACACTTTACTGCCCGGCATAAACTTGAATAGACTCAATAGGCCGGAGACATTGAACATGGAAGTATGTTATTGAATAGACGCTAATTCAGATACACAATATTGAATAGGAGATTGCTATCTTTCCTTTCGGCATTTCTCGGCCAGAGAACGGTCAAGGTTAGTTGGAGGATGAGAAAGGAGAGGTGGTATTGGCAAGACGATGGACGCGCTCTTGGCATCACGCCGCCATAAAAAAAATAAGAAGAAACGGAAAGTTTTTATAGCAGATTATAAATAACGTTTGTTCATATTGTGATTTATTATTCAGGACCGCTGTCACTGCACTGTCCATGTTCCAGTCCAACGGCACTTAAGGAACTTTTTCAGGAAGGATAAAAATAGAAAGATAACTGTTTTCCTGTGAGCAACCAATACATGTGCTTTGTTTTTCTAACATTGTTATCAAACTCCGTTTTGTTTCCTCCGACAGTTTTGATTCAGATATTGTAATGTAACTTATCCTTTGATGTCGTGTGTAATATATATTGGTCCCTGCTTCAATCAGCGTTGTAATCGAGGACATAAATAATAAACCATTTATTAACTAACTAACCATCACGCCGTCTCCTCGAAGGAGTAGGCACAAATAATTGACCGCCACACTGCTCTTTCTTGACATGCATTGCACGCACGTCAATTTCTCCTCACGTGGCCGACACAAACTAATTATACGATTTAATATTTCAAAAAAACTTAATATTCCGTATTTAAAAACATACTTGTATACTAGGTAAAAAAAAATCCACCTATAATTCCTGGACCCACCAAACTAATATGTAAGTTTTTTTTGTTTCGGAGTAAAGCTAATATACGCTTGTACAAAATTCGATTCAATTCCTAAAACAGTTGTACTTGCTAAGATAGTTTATTAGAATCGTATGTAGAACACTTTTTGCTGCCTTCATTGTAAATAATGTGACATCATAGAAAAGCTCACTCTGTTCACAGAACTGGGCCCGTTCTAATCATCTCCACCATTCGGCAGGCTTCGGAGGTATTCGGCGACCCTCGGCAACCGCCGCTTACTTCGGCTCTGAAATTCGCGAGGTCAGGTAGTGTCGTTTACCCCAGCGCAGACCAATGGACGGCCGTGGCCGAAGCATTTCGGAAACTGAGCTTATAAACTATAAACAACTGCGTCTGTGTCTGTTAGTATTCGCATCATCAAAATACCCCTGTGTAGGTCTAGTTCAGTCGGCACAAAAGCTTCCATCTTCCACGCCTATTTAGCGCGGCCTGGCGGTGCTAACGGATTACTGGTGACCGCCATTGTTTTCAATGTAGCGAATTTTTCAACAAAATAAAATACTCATTTTAATCTAATTTCATAATCTAAACATAACACTGAACCTATACATCCCATTAACGAACACAAAAGTGCCTTATTACCTATATAAATTTAAAAATAAACAACTGAGGACTTTTATATTGTATATTACATCAAAGGCATTTATTTCGTAATAATAACCTAATGTAAATACGAGTATAAATATGTTAATTTGTGCCGCACAAGAATTGAGAGTGCATACAAAGTATTGCGTTTCTATAATTATTGAATATTTCAATGTCCCCAGATGGATCGACAAGTTTCATCATAGCTGCTTTCTCCTTGGGTCAATTGATTATTCTTGGTAATATAGGCAATGCATGTATTGAGGGTAGCTACGCCGGGCCAACGATCTAACACACGAGTTCACGTTGCGTCACTGCTGTACAACCTAACGTTTTCCCGCCCTAAAACAGGAAGTGTCGTAACTGGCGTGGCACGACTACAAATGCATTGTCTTTTCTAAATCAATTCATGGACTGATATCCATCGCAGAGGACTCAGGACTCCAGTCGATGACCAGCGATGTTGAATTCCGACAGCGAAATCGTTAAATAAGAACGCGTGACTCACATTCCAATTTACCATACGAATCAGCTCGTCGTGGAATATTATTTTTCCTTATTCATACTAAGCGCTGCATTATGTTAGGTTTTAATTTTGTTTGTGTATTTTCAGATAAAAAGCATGCAAAAGATTCGTCTTGGATCAAAAAATGTACCTTGATCTGTGTATACGTAGAGAAATCGACCGTCCATCTAACCCAATAACAATAACAAAGACCATCGACACAAATTTGTGTCAAAACAACAATCTTGTTGATGCTCCCTCCAGGTGAGGCTTTGACGAGGTTTCGGCGGTTATTTAAATGATATTGTTAGTGCAATTACGTTGTTTATTTCTTTGCTGGATGTGACGCAACGGCCTGACCCACAAGCGGCCGAATCTGTGGGAAGATCGCAGAGGAAGCAAAACAACAATGGCGGAACGAGAGCGGCCGCGGAGATTAGAAAATAAAAAATAGATACCTACAAACAAGTTTCACCTCGAGCAAAAAATGATCCACATTGCTCGACATCGATTCGCGAATTCTTCCCCGGTTACTTTTACTTGCGTCCAATGAAAGCATTTCGAATAATTGCTGGTGTGCCTTTCTTTTGGATCTGTCGTCAGATGCTTTGATATCCAAGGATTCAAAAAGTATTTGAGTATGTTTAAAACATTACCATGTTTTGATTTCAGCAACAGAAACGAAACATCACATTACAGACTAAATTGTATTCATTATTTTAACATAGTTTAAATAAATTATCTTAATACAATAAATACCATAATAATGTGTTTGACAGTGTTTAAGGCTCGACACCAGAGAGCGCCAGCGTATATATTGGACGTCTGCGTGACACCCATGCCAAAGGAAAGGCAATGTTCACTCCGATCAGTGGAAAAATTCAGGGCCAATAAAGCAAGTTTCTATGATCGTGCTTTCAGCGTTGCGGGTCCGTTGGCGTGGAATATCCTCCATGTTAGTATTAAGTATGAGGATAGTGACGTTAAATTTAAGAAACTTCTAAAGACTGCACTGTTCAGTCAGTCATTTCCTAGTGCGCCCTTAGAGTAATTGATTTTACAAAACGGCACACCAAAAATATAAGTCATCAAAATAATAATAATAGATTAAAGTCTCTTAATTATATGAGTACACCATGCAGCATATGTTACGTATTTATTGTTTATTGAACGATGTTTAAAAACTGTATATTATATAGATACTAAATATTAGGTTATATAAACGTCTGTTTCCAAGAACATTATTAATGGAGGTATAAAGCATTACTCAAAATTTAAATGAGTAATAAAACCATTAGTGAAGAGAATGAACAGAGGTACAAAAATATATGAAAATTGTAAGTTATAGACGTTAAGATAAGATAGTTCTAAAAGACCATCAAAAGTAGAATTATTCTCAGGAAAAAATATACAATTGTTATAGAAACTAATTTAGTTAATAATGATCAGAAGTGTCGGCGAGCGCGGCCACTCACCATGCTCCCGGCCTACCAAGTAGAGCATGGCGCGAGTATTGTTGAATTTTAAATCTGACCATTGTGAGTTTTTCTTCCCATACGTGTCCATCTGCCAGCTCCACGTTGCATCATGGGAATCCAATTAATATCTTACGCAGAAGACCAAAAATATATGTTTTTGGAAGAATCACCTCCATTCATTAAATTAGGTACTGTTCGTTGTCTCCTCAAAATAGTATATATTTTAACAAAATTATAAATTGGATGTTTTTGTAATAAATCTGTATTAAAAAATGTACGGGGAGGCCTATGTCCAGCAGTGGACGACAACGGCTGTCTAAGTAAGTAAGTAATAAGTAGGTTTAATTTTAGAGGACTTGTTCAATTTGGAAATATGGGTACCATTTAATTTTATCAATATTCATATAAATTGACGTCTTTCGTGGCTGAGTGGTAAGTTCTTTGACTGCCACACAGAAAATCGTGGGTTGAATCCCCGGCAATGGCAGTGTGATTGTCACAATATCTTTGGTCTGGTGAAGAATTCATGTGACAATAAAATGGCAATAGATTGGCTACCTATGTACGAGAATCAGTATGATATAGCTTTACCCTTTACATAGATTTGGTTCACGTTGTGTAAAGAGCAATTCAACAAAATAGTAATAATAATGAAATAGGTAATGAAGAAAATTGAGACATTGATTACAATATTTTGTTTTTAAACTAACTAACTAACCATCACGCCGTCTCTCCAAATGGGTAGGCAGAAAGAATGGACCACCACACTGTTCTTTCCTGTCATACTTTTCTCGCTTACTCAACTAAAATACTTTAGCATAACTAACAACTAACGTACAACATGAACAACTCAATAATATATATATTTTTTAATACTAAAACTAGCAAGGCGAAACATTTCACATATCTGTAAACGAATGTTTTTATCATTTATATTTTTTTTACTCAAATAATAATTACTCTGTATTATTGTAATATCATGCTATAATTAAATTTAGTATCTATTTTAACACTTGCTGGTTTTGATCGAAATTCTTTTTTAGAGCTATGTACGAGTATACTTTTAAATTAGGTATATTTTAAGGACACACCTGATAGAATTAAAAACAATTTAATATATGATCTCATTTATTACGTGTGTTGTTATTCCTTTGTGCTGTTCACGTTTATGTTTGATAATTATATATTTTGTTCGTAGGCAAACGAACATCGCAAAATAAAGCGTCGCGAGTAGGAATGACCCTTCGAAGGTCATGGCCAGTGGCGGCTCTAGGTTATGGCTTATTGGGACCGTGTACCAAGCTACAGATATTCGCGTAAACTATGCAATCGAACATTATAACTTGACGTTATTTTAATTATGTACAAATCAGCGATTGTTTAATCAATTGTCTATCGATAGACACAGAAGCAAGGGGTAAAAAAAATATGTAGTAGAAAACAAATAAAAGGATGTGATATCGTAGAATCTTAAAGGACGTAAGAAGTGGAAGACTGAAATTGAAGATAATTCAATATATCTTGCACTTGGTGAAGAGTATTGGAGAGCAATCTCGTTAAACAGAGGCCGAGGACGATATATTATATGTAGTGGCAGCCGAAATCCATTGCAAGTTATCAGTGATGATAATGTAGACAAAAAATATATACACAGCGAATAGAATCGATGCAAAAAATATAATTTCACTTTTGAAATAGAAGCCCATACTGATTATTTTTTAAATTATCGGATATGGGATTTGATAATTTTAATAAAAAATAATCCAATTTTTGATCATTTGTTATGATTACACCTATAAATGTTTTGTAATTTGTTATGATAATGAAGTGCTGTGTATTTTCTATAATTTGTTGGTTATTCAATTGTTCATAATAAACATTCAGTCATTCAATTAGTATTCAAATGGGTTTTGTTAATTTGGTAATAACGTGTTACTAAAAATGGCTCATATAATTTGCACCGTAAGAATTATTATAAATTTTAAGACGTTTTTTTTTAAATTAATCAACGTTCTTTGTGAAACTTCATGGAGTAGATCTTAGATCTTGTATAGAAATATCTATTCAAGGTTATAATGTTGAGCAACGAGTGAACGATCTTAGCTAAGTTCAAGAAACTGTTACAGGGAGTACCAACCTACCTACTTCAGACTTGAGCGGCTAGAATAGTTATTCGGATTCTACATAATATAGCAGTTGTGCTAAAAAATTTACGTACCCAACATTACTCCAATTTGTGATTTTAATATTAAAAAACGATGGATTAAAATATATTATAGGTATCACAAACAATTTCAAATGTATGTGTGTAAGTTTTACCCATGCTCTTCTCATTAGTCTTCAATTGTATTCCAAAGTAAAAAAAAAGTCCCAAAGAAAGAAAAATAAGTATTTAAAAAGTAGTTAAAATGTTAACTCTGAGACTTGCTAACGGTTTAAACCTTGATAATGCTGTTTAAAAAACGGGTTATTAGTGAAACCGGTGAGCGGTAAGCCTATAAAAGATAATTTAAAAAATGTATATTGACATGTTTTTTAGCTGCTAAAATTATTTTTTACAATTTTAACTCTAGAATTAAATTAAGTTAAACGATTATGCATTTCTTCTTCTTCTTCTATCTTCAGCCTCGTCCACTCTTGGACGTAGGCTTCCTCTGTTCGGTCTGCAAAAATCTGCAGGCACTTCTAGCACTCTCCGGATGTCGTCGGACCAACGCAACTGTTGGCGCCTTATTCCACGATATGTCGTCCTCGGGCACCAGGACAGCACTCGCTTTGTCCACTCTTAAGGGTTGTAGCATCGCCACTCAAGGGTTGTAGCATCCTTGATGGCGTCGTATTATGTATTAACGAGTATAAAATATTGAATTTAAATTGTTAAAATAACACAATATTAATTTGTAATCTATAATAATTGTTATATTAAGGATTGTATTCATATTATTTAGATTTCAGTTTACGCGTTCTAAGATTAATTTTAATTTTATATTTAGGAGACGCGCGTGTATTATATTAAAGTTTACAATGCCCTACCAATCTAATGAATCCAATTAATACTCTTGTTTTAAAACACATCTTCCAAAATGGAGTTTGATTTCCGCTCTAATAACTGCCGGAAAAACAAATTATGAAATCATACATAATAACTTTCTTGCGTTGTAGTTATGATAACCCATTATTTTCATTTATTCAGATTACGATTTCAGATAACTTTAACACGTTCAGTGTACTTAACGCACAACTTTCTAACTAAAATGGTAGCAATCTAATGAGCCTATGCAATATAAGTTTAACAACTTAAAGGAGTATAGTCTTCGTTTTTTTTTAATTACTTAACTCATTTAGAGTATGTACAGATTTAAATTAATTTGGCTGATGAAAGGTGAATATTTAAAGCAAAAGTTATTGAAATTTCTAGGTGGTTATTACCGTATACTGTACTTTATCTGCAATACGTGGTGCTAAAGGTGTCTTAAAACGTACCACGTCAAAAGATTTTATACTAATCTATTATCATATTAGATCAGGTTAATTTATTATAACAGTTAATATTAATGAAACGTCTTTCTTTATGTTGTATTAAAGTTTATGCAAGTGATATATTTTACCTTACTGCATGTAAATTACTTTTGGTAATACCCTGGCAAAGCGAAATTTTGGATTCCCATTTAATATTCTGAAACAACATATCATCAATATTATCTAATTAATGGAGTTGCTCATACATATTTAATCGCTATTCCCTTATTCTTCTTCTTCTGATTGTAGATCTTGCGATCTGTTTATAAAGGATATCAACTTTCTTCCTGTAATGAAGACGACTAGCCTTCTCTCTTTCTCTTTAGTTGTCATTATGGTGGTCGACGGCTCTCTGGAGTTTCGTGCATCACGATCTTAGGAATTCTTGCTGGATCCGAATTCTCGATGTGGTCCCTCCAGAATCGTCTTCTCGGCAATTGTATTCCCTGATTCCTTCCTAGCAATTCACTCGGATCATTTGTCGCACAGTTTAAATTCTAGTTATTATAGTTGTTAAGAATATTGGTTATTGTTTCAGCAGAGCCGGCCCTAACTGAAAGTAATATCTCATCTGTAATCGGCCCCGAGCCGGCATCTAGTGTGGATGTCGATGACCCAATTGTTTGAACTCGATAGATGGACTGCTGCGCGAAAAAAGTAAATCGAAGTACCTACCTACACTCCTCCAGCATCACAAAAAACTCGCCAATCCCAACTCCTACTTACAGATGATGCTGCGAACAAGTTCCTATTCTGGTTCTACATGATGCTTGGCTGATCCGAGGAATGTCTGCAGTGGTGTAATGCAGTAAACTCACATTAGTTTACAATCATCCTTTCAAAAATAATTTAGATAATATAACTATTCCAAAGGAACGTAAAAACTTATTCAATAATAGTATTGTTGATATTACTTTGATGCCATAATCAGTATACTTTGACATCTTCACTTATGAAATCTTTGTTAAATTTAGAACCACTAAGTAAAAAAACATGTTATATTACAAAATTTAAAACAGATCAATTCGTTTATTTATTGTATTAATTTTCTACTTGATTATGCTTGTAAAAAACATTAAATTATCAATGCTTCCGGTTCTCTTGAGATTTCATTTATGATGCTGTTAAGTTAAATTAAATTAATAAATATTGCAATTGATAAGGTGGTAGAAGACCAATTGGACGACCAAGGCTGCGATGGGAGGATGAAGTTGGGAGGGATGGGGCCAGATTGTTAAGAGTGTCAGATTGGAGGGTCGAAGCGGAGGACATGAGGAGTTGGAGGCGAAGAATACTGGAGGCTAAGGCTCGATATGGGCTGTAGGGCCATCGAAGCAATTGACCATTTTTGCCGGAAAACTAATAACTAATAACAAATCAACTCAATAATCTTCTAGAAATCTCTTGATGGAAGTTCATTTTAAATAATAATTAAATAAAATGATTCTTTAACTACTTTTATCTTTATTTCGACAGCGACCGGTTTCGCCAGGCTCGCTGTCGAATCATCGTTTTATTTAATTAATTAATTCGATAATTAAAATGTTTCCTTATTTTGTTCCATGCATATTAAGTAATACAAATAAAAAAATATCGTATACTTACAAAATACAGAAGGTTATCAAAATGCTATATGATAATATTTTTTATTTATTATGAAATAATTCAATTGTGTTTTATTTTCGAGTTACGCCACAGGATTTGTAGTGACTTATTTAACAAAAAATGAAGTCACGACATTACAGATAATAATATATGCGAGTATTGGAGCATGATAGCTCAGGTGAAAACAATTATTATTGTATTTTGGGTCTCGTGAGGTCAGGGTCAGGGTGAGCTGGATAGAAAAACAAATATATTGCAAAAAAACTTGTAATACCAATCGACTTAACGTCTTAGCGATTAAAGCTGGTTTTGTTTAAGTGAAATACTTTATAATATAAATATATATAATTTTATTAGGATTGATTTCTATATACACATAAATACGCATACAAATCCTACATACAAACACATTTGACATCTGGAAATGATTGTATATTTCATTTTAGAATTTAAATATCGAAATACTTTTTTTTATTAATATCATGTAAATATAGAAAAATATTATTTATTATATACAATAATATATAAAAGTATGTAACGGATATTTTTATCAAATATAATAAATAAACATAATAAAAAAAGAAATATAGGTAATCAAAAAATAAATAAATGAAAATGAGTGAAAAAAACTTGCTTCCCAATTTTCCAACAGGTTTTGAATAGTAAAAATTAACCCTGATTTTATTCCTTAAATTATCAAAACAAATATTATTTTATAATCGTTTGTACAATAAATAATGAAAACCAAAAACTTTTGATATACAATTTCTTTATTATTATTATTTTTGTGTGATTCCACTTGTGTTTATGTTCGACCGGTTTCAGCAGCTTGCTGCCAACTTCTGGACCAGAAGATGGCAGCAAGCTGCCGAAACCGGTCGAACATAAACACAAGTGGAAGCACACTAAATGCATAATAATAAAGATTTTTTTTTTTTGTTTTCATTATTTAAAATGAACTTCTACCAAGAAATTTCAATTAAAAACATTAATTGTTTGTAAAATAATTATAAACATTATTAATTGATTGAATTTTGTTGCTACTTGAAAATTAAGTATTCTATACTATTATAGTATACAGGTACTAGCGGTGTACAGCATTACCGATCACTTTCTAACATACAATCTCTTAAATAAATGACTAGGGCATCCTCTCCTAATTAATTGGAAATTATTTTATGAATGTAGAACGCGCGTGTGCAGAGAGAAGCTCTGAATAGGAAATTACAATTGTTACGTTTCGTGGTTGAAAAATGTAGTTACCTAACACGTGGAAGAATTCAAGAGCACGTGCGGGTACCCATTAGTTTGTTACGCCCACACAATCTTGCCGCGTGTTACTGTACGCAGCTTAGGAAATAATGTGCTGTCCAATGTGACATTTCTATTGAAATTATAATGATTGCAAATATTGAAAAAAAAAGTTATTTTTATCTCTACCTATTCATTATATCTATGATTTCGAATATTCCACTTGGATACAAATCTGCCAGTGATCAAATTTTCGAATGTTAAATCATTTTTAGTGATGTCATTTTTATAAATGTAATATCATTATATAGCTAACTAACTAGCCATCACGCCGTCTCCCCGAAAGGGTAGGCAGAAAGAATAGACTGTCACATTTTAACCTATGCGGCACTCCATCCTCCTCTTTTCGCCCCGCGGGAGACGCGGTGTGATGGGTTGCGAACCTCATCGCCACCAATAGGCATCTCCCGCGCACACTTCGATCGTCCAACATCCACAAAATAAATCTAAAACAAATAATATAGAATACAATGATATAAATTAAAATAACAAAATAAAAATAATTTAATATGTAATGTTATATTTAGATCATTATATTATTATATATATATTAATAATTATGAAACAAAATTGGTAAATTAATATTTATGATTTGCAATTATTTATGAAAATAAAAACTAATGTTTTAAAATTATTTATAAATTGTTTATTCACTCTGTAAAATATTCCGCCATAATATCATACATTAACGAGAGAGTTGTACAATTACCATACTCTACCCGTTTCGTCATCTATTCCTGTTATTCCCAGAGGATTGATTAATTTAAAACTTTTCAAATTTAATATCAACTGTAATCTGGAACTGAGTCGCAGAATCTTTAAAACATAGAGTAGTTTCGTCTACTTCCATGTGGTAAAACATCCTTTCCGGCTCTTACGTTGTTCATAGATATGATCATTACTCGTAATACATGAAAAATTATCAAAATTACGAAAAAAATATTTCCTTCAAACCACAATAACAGATAAATTATAAAAGTTAAAAAACTAATTCGTGTCTATTCTAAATACATTTGGTATATTAATCGGTTATAAATAATAAGAAATTATATATTACGTGGAAAACCTGCAATTTATTGTACAACGTATAAGTAGGTACACACTCCCCCTAAAATCTCCTCTCTAGGCATTCGATATTCAAATAGGAGAAAAAAACAAGAGAACAGCGAAAAAAGAATTTTATCTGTCAAAATAAGTTCACGGTCGAATGTTGACTGGGAGATGGTCCAATTCCCAAATGACGTAAGTCAATATACGAAGAATTCGCGCCTCCGTGACCGTACATCGAGGACGCGACTACACAATCCTCTTACACCTTCAACTTCATGATCTAATGTAACATTTGTAGAATTAAGAAAAAATATTTTTAAATGTTGACATATAGCGTTATCTTGAAATTAAAATTTCAGTGTTGCCGTTTTTTCTCAATTTTATTGCATTTGTCTAGTGTCCGCATATTGATGAATGGTTATTTCCATATTTTTTCAATCCTTTTTCGTAGCATACAGGTTCGATGTAAGTGAATAATTACATATGATGAATTTAAATTTGTTACTTAATCCGCTGGTTGATATTCTCACGACAATAAGATGGCGCCTCGTGACATTATAAGTGTTGCCATAAAGAACATAAATAAACTACCATTATGTGATAATAATAATAAAAATAAGGTTACCACATACTCGTATGTTCAACGAATACGAAACAGCAATAGTTTTATCATTTTTTTCTAATTTCGAATACAATTTGTAACTAAAGCAGATGCTAAATATTCTATAAATATATTCGCAGCTATATAAACAATTCATAAATGATAAATATTTTTTGAAGAATTCTAACTGTTAAAGTATGGCTATAGTACATAACCATATGTGTATAATACTTGATTGAAATTGTATCAGATAAAATGAAGGTGACTTACAACCCCAGATACCTGCTAGCCGGCAGAAGTGAGCTCACTCCTAAATATATACTAATGGACTCTTACGTAAAGAGGTAAATGCACTTTCTACTGTTGTAAGAACATTCATCCTTGTACATAGAAGCTTATAACAACCGTCAAATATAATGTATCAGCGCCATATATTCGGTATTGCCATTTGCCAAAAATTTTGGAAGACGAGGCATGACTAGTTTTTTTAATTTAAATATTCCGTGGTTTGCTGACCTGGCAACCTTGAAATAGTGCGCGCCACACTAGAGCCTAGCGTTTGAATTTAAATTAATGGAACATGGAACACGGGAGCGATGAGTTTTTGAACTTTTCTATATGTCCATACGTTATACATACACACGTAGGTTTCGGTGTGTGCGGACTTGTTGTTTTCCGCAATCTACCACCACCACGCCGGCAACATCTACCTCATACATATGCGGAGTATACCGCTGTGTAAGTTTTCGTATACTATCTAATTTTTACGACGCAAAATGCTAAATTTAGAATAATATGTAAATCTTTTTGCTTCATATTGATTTTTCATTTTAATTCATTGTTCTTCATTTCATCTACATTAAAATGTTATATATTATATGGTATACAATATACTTAAAAGTAAAAGTCACTTTTATTAACTTGATATAAGATATTTTCTGGAGATGGAGAGAGCTATGCTAGGCCTGTCCCTTAGAGATAGAGTCAGGAACGAAACGGTGAGGGATAAAACAAGAGTCACAGACGTGATCCACCGGGTGACGACTTTAAAGTTTACGTTTACGAGCTGCAGACGAAAGATGGACCAAAATACTGCTGAATTGGAGACCGAGAAACACGAGAAGAAGAGTAGAAGGACCACAAATGAGGTGGAGGGATGACCTGGAATGATATGCTGGGGTGCTATGGATGCAGACTGCGCAGGAGAGATCGACATGGATGGACATGGAGGAAGCTTTCTTCCAAGAGTTGACGGCGATAAGCTGAAGAAGAAGAAGATATTTTTTGGCGATGTGATCATTTCAAAATTATTATTCATTAAACAAGAAGGATAAACTTTTATTTATTATAACTAAAATATTTATGATT
The DNA here is from genome assembly GCA_022606425.2 of Lepidostoma basale. Taxonomy (NCBI): domain Eukaryota; kingdom Metazoa; phylum Arthropoda; class Insecta; order Trichoptera; family Lepidostomatidae; genus Lepidostoma; species Lepidostoma basale. The sequence continues at coordinate 1,414,487 of JAHDVF020000734.1, read as the reverse complement.
ATAACTAGACGGAAGTATTATAATTATGAGATGGATTAATTATTATTTGTGAACATTTTCACAAAATATTAAAAGAGTTATTGCTCCCTAGACCTAGACCTCTGCTTGATGGTGAGTAAATAGGTGCAAAGTTAAGCACCGTCCGTCGGTTGCACTGTGCATTTCGTTTACCGTTAGCCACGCCAGCCTATCATAATAGAATGTATTCCATTTGTTAGGCAAACAATAGACGGCAATAGGAAGTTCAAATCAATAAAAAATAATTAATGCGCTTCTTGGAACTCAACGAGACAGACCGCAGAGGCGGGAGTCGGTTCCATTAAGGGGTTTAAATAATAGGAATTGACCCCGCAATACTTGATTACCTACGACTATGGTAGTGTAACGCGAAATGTACGGGTTCTTAAACTTTATCCAATGAATGGAATATCTGCATGATTTATTGAAAATAGTTTTTTTATAAAATTATAAAAGTTATTTTTTGCGTAATCTATCCATCAATTAAATAATGTATTTTATTAAACATGGAAAGAGCCATGGTAGGAATAAGCCTAAGAGACAGAGTCAGAAACGATACGGTGAGAGAAAAAACAAAGGTCACTGACATCATCCACCGAGTGGCGACTCTAAAATGGCAATGGGCAGGTCACGTAGCCAGTAGCTCAGATGAAAAGTGGACAAGAAGACGGCTGACTTGGAGACCGTGGACGGCGAAGAGAAGTGCAGGGCGATCGCAACTACGGTGGAAGGATGATCTGAACAGACAGGTCGGAATAACCTGGATGCAGTCTGCACAGGACAGAGTGATATGGAAGCGAAAGGAGGATGCCTTTGTACAGGAGTGCACGGGAATAGGCTGAAGAAGAAGAAGAAGAAGAAGAAGAAGATTAAACACAATAAATAAATACTTACTAAAAACTTTACTTGTGATAGTTAACTAACTAATCATCACGCCGTCTCTCCAAAGGGGTAAGCAGAAAGGATGGACCGCCACACTTTTCTTTCTTGAGATACATTCACACATCGTGTCATGCACTACGTCGATTTCTCCGACTCTTCACGACACTCAATATTTGATTTATTTGATCGTGCTACGTTTCCTCGATCTTCCTCTATTTCTAGTTCCGTTTAAATTGTTTATATATACTTTTTTTACCATTCTTTCTTCATTTATTCATTCCATATGTCCAAACCATATTCCTTTCATTATTTAGTTTATAACACTTTAATTCGCACTGCATTCCCTTCTTGTATTTTCATTCGACACTGTATCATACCATATTATCATAGCAATGTAATTTATTTATTTTGTTCGTAAATATTCTAGTAACCTTGGCAATCTTCTCAGAGATTCATAATATAATTTGTAGTATAACATAAATATATAAAAACTTTACATGTCCATGTAAACGCATATTTAAAAAAATAATCTTATTATATAGCTACAATTGATTATTCTTTATAATAATCTCATGTGTTCCTCTTTTGAGACATGTTCATATTTGGGGATGGAGAAACGGCCCAGAAACCAGAATGTTGCCAGGAAACAATGAGCGAAGGGACGTAGGCGGCGAGAGCTCGGTACTCGCATACCTATTGAGAGTACTGTAACATCCGCTGTATGAAGTGTGCTCTGCAGAATGTCAGCTCGTCGCCCGTGGCACGGTCGTTTACCTGCCCCCATGTTCTGCGCCAGTCTTGGCAACCTCCGCGGTAATGTATTCAGAAATATCTCCTCCGCCTTGTGCTCCCCTGGTACATGTTACAGAACGAGACAGAAGAGACATTAAAAGTGGCATACAAATGACATATTTTACATTCAATTGCGCAAAAAAAACTATTGATATCGTTTAGATTTAAATAAAACTTTGGTAATTAGTTTTGATGGCACAAATCTTTTTATAAGAAAATAGATTTTGCCTAATTCTATAATACTATAATATCTATTTGATTTTAAGAAAGACAGCAAAGAATATTGTTGATTTCAGAATGCTTAACTAGGTCGGAGATGTAAGATGTAAAGGTCAACTATTTAATATTTTATTATAACAAAAAAAATGAATGTTAATTAATTAATAATAAAGTAAATATTGAGTTGGTTATTTATAATAAAAGCATTAAAATTATATAGTGCAATTATTTAATTAAATTCTTAATATGTTATTGTAGTTAAAGAACTGAATCTTGAAGCCATGGTCGTAAAATGGCCCTAATTAAATGTCTAATAAAAAAATCTTCAACCGGAAACAAGAAATAAAACCGAAATTATTTTAAATATTGAAAAAATCGTGACATCAAAAGTGACCTAGAAATAGCTATTACATGAAAGTAGAAACCACTATAGACGTAATGTGTATCTCCTAATATGTATAGCGAAACTGATATAGTAGATTATGTATCCACCTCAGACAATCCAAGCATCGGTGATGATGATAAGCGAATCAAATGGGATCTTCGCCGCTCGAAGCGCGAAGCACAACGAGCAGGCGGATACTATTGGCGCAGTAGAAAAATAAAATGAGCGATCGCTAGCGTATTGTAGGCATCGCAGTCCACAGCGCCGCGCGTCTGACGAGCCCGTGCCAATGTTCGCGAATAGCCCAAAGGACATTTACCCGCAATATCCGTTATTCCGCAATAAAAGGCTCCCAGGGCTCGCAGTTACTATTCCTTGAGACTCGTTTTTTACTACATAATTAAATAAGCTAACTGTTATAATTCACCTGGGAACCTCCGTAGCGATGCACTCGCCTGGGATCTAATGACGGAACTTGATTTTAAGCGCATATCATTAAGTTTCACATTGCTTTGGAGCAACGTACCTACCTCCTCATCAAATTTTTACTTACCCCTACCACCATAATAGTAAACATATAAACTATTTGTTTTTGTTAATTCCTAGCAAACTTTAGTCGGTAGTTCGGTCTTCGAAATCGGTTTCAATTATCAAACAAGGGAGCAGTTAGGACATTATTGGTTAAGTCTATCATGTGATCCTGATTAGAACGTATTAGTCACGTGTAAAGCGCATGTGAAATAACACGGATTATCTTTACGAAACATTTTAAAACATACCAAAACGTATTTTAAGTGCCTTTGGTATATGTGTAAAGGCAATGAAAATACATCCACTAAATTCCGAGAGAGGAGGTCTGTTATTTGTCTGATCGAGGTTACGCAATTCTTCTAACTAGTAGACTTGGGCCGAGATGGAGTGCAATGTGCTTTCCTAGAGGTCGCCAACCCAACACCGTCTCCTACCATCTCCCTCGCCTCACCTTTCTCTTCTTTTAATTCCTCTTACTCGCGCAGTCTATCAACAACACTCGACATTTTAAACTTAACACACTACTGTACAATATCATAGTTACTTATAAAATGCACAGATTTTTAATTTCGTCAAAATGTGAGTCGGTGAGAAAATAGTTAAATAATGTAATTATTAATATAATTGTTTCAACATAATAATTATTTATTTATTATTTCTTGAACAATGATATAAAACTCCATATTAAATAATTGATATAAATGAAAACGTTCTCTTTTATTTTACATTTGATAATGTCTAAAGGTAAAACATGTCGTTCCCACAAAATATATACAATAATTATAATAAAAATTCTAGAAAATACACGTTTTTATTATTTTACTTTTAATTAATAATATTTTTGGTGAACATAATAAAGATACACTTTTTAAGAAACTAGTTAAAGAGTTCTATTTTAATACAGTATTGAAAATATTTGCCTGAGATATATTATAAATGTATGGGGAAAAAATGCATATTTTATTTCTTTAAATGATTATTTCGCCCTTTATATTACAATTATTTTAATACATATTTGGTATACAGATATGGTACTTACAACGAAGTTTATAATACTAAAAATTAAATATCTTTTATAATCTTTCAAACAACCATAATTCAAAACAAATTTAATAAATTATTTAAATATGGAAAAAATGTGTACTAAAAGATCCATTCGTAAATAAAAATATTGAAATAAGCTTTGATTTGATTTATAAGCTCTCTAGCCAAAGTTTAAAACATGTAATCATTTACATAATTTAAAATAAGTTTTTATCTGTGTGATTATTGTGTACTGAAGTGTCGCTCGGCACGTGATGCTCTCGGCCCTGCAGAGAGGTCTCGCAATGCCGTGCCAGTATCCCTATTTCACCATCACCCGGCGTGATGGAGAGATTTCTCTCCAGGCGACCGTGAACGCGCCTGGCCCACATTATTACGCAAGGCCTGCAAGAGACGCGGCACAGAAGAAGAGGAAGATGCAGTTAAGTATCTCACACTATCACCCATCTCCGGTCGCGGAGGAACAATGAACCGGGACTCTGATGTAACTAAAACCACTTCGCTAGGTGACTAATGAGAAATGTAACTCGACTGAATATTTCAAACAAAACTTCAATACATAGCTCGGCGAACTCTTATAATAGTACTTATCTGATTTGAAATGTATTAAAAAAAATCTTTCCATACAATAAAGATATTAAAACTTCCAAAAGTAGAGGAGCATTCCGGGCCACATAGATCTAACTCTTGCATAAACTAGCCACAAATCACAATTTAAACAATATTAGCTTCAGACATAAGGGGATTAGCCACAAGAACTAAACCTCTGTAAAGAAGAAACTTCAATTGCAAAAAATCCAATACACTCTTCAATAAAATAATTCATTTACTATTATTTTCAATATAGATTAAGCTGTGTTTTTACTGTGATTATACGTAGAAGATTTTCCGTTTCAAAGTCAAACTGATTTCTTCTTTAGCTCTCATTATGTACATACAAGTAACTAATTAACCATCACGCGATTTCTCTGGAGGGGTAGGCAGAGAGGATGGATCGCCACAATGCTCTGTCCTGACATACCTCTCGGACTTCCTCTACATTCATACATCGTACCATGCACGTACGTCGATTATTCCGACTTCGAATGTGATCGCCTTTTAGTAATTGATTGATTTGGTCATGCCATGTTTTTCTCGGTCGTCCTCGGCTTCTTTTTCCACTCACGCTGCTTGTGTACAACTTTTTAACCATTCTACTCTCATCCGTTCGTTCCATATGTCCAAACCATCTCAGGGATCCTTTTTTAATTTTATCCATGATACAGCGATCTGCCTCTCTTATTTCATCGTTCGGTATTCTATTCCTGCACATTCTTCTTAGTGATCTCATTTCTACGGCATTTATCCTGCTTTCATCCTTCTTTTGCCAGCTCCAAGCTTCACTTCCATACATGAGGGTTGGCACTAGAACTCCATTGTGTACTGCCATTTTTGCTTCTTTGGATATATTTCTATTTGCAGTAATGACTTTGAGTGCACCATGTACAAGTATTTATTGATATTTGAATAAATGTATTGGTTTGCATTACCACGACCTAAGATTGATCGTTCCCAAATTTTATTACAAAAAACAAAACGCTAACCACAAGAAATATGACTACGAAGAAAACTATTTAAATTATGGATCGTTGTAGTAACAAAAAATTATCGCAGCATTTCCGTTACAAAAACATACCAAACAATCAGATCTCCGCTATTTGCTTTATTATGATAATAAAAAGTACCTAAATAGTTCAAGGCGAGGACACGCGCGTACCCTCCTACAACCGCGGGACAATAGAAAGAAGGAAGTATCCTGAGTCCTGAGGCTTGCAGATTACATGCATGCACGTGCCGGTTACCACAGTGCCCACGTGCGTTGGAGACAGATGCGCGGCGTGCACACAAAAGGCAGATTTCCATTTCATTTTTACGTAATGCAACCGCAATTTAAGTTTGCACCTTGTACCCCGCCATTTGTAAGAGGTTTTTATTCATTAGTCAAATACTGATCGAATTGCAGGATGTGTGTTTTATTATTCTGATATTCCATTATAATATAAATTAAATATGTAAAAATTCTTCGTCATATAAATTAGATTTAAATATGTATTTGCATGTACATACCATACCTATATACTATTCTGATTATCAACATTTTTAATAAAGTCGTCTGTCCTTAATATCTATCATATCCTAAACACAATTTGTCCCCTCTAAGGGTACAGTCACACCGGAGTGCCAGATAGGAGTCAAGACACAGGTGGCTTGTGTTTACGCACTGTGGCGCGAAGCGCACCTATAGTGTGGCAGGTCCCATAGTACGCCATGCGTTGGTTTGCTAGGTGTTCATCTTGACTCCTACTCTGGCACTCCGGTGTGGCCATACCCTGACATAAAGCGTCCACTAGCAATAAAACTTCCGCAAATCCCTTTCACCGGGAAACACCCTCTTGCAAGTAAAAGCGTGCATGGTCCGCAAGCTACAAAACTTGAAAAAATTTGCTTGCAGAAGGTGTTTACAGAGTAAAGGTATTTGTCTGAGTTTAAATACTAGTGGAGGCTTTACTTTAAACCACATATCTGACCGAAATAAAAGTGAAATTAAAATACTTACTCGAGTAATAATACTTTTTGACAGCAAATTTGTAGGATGTTATCAGTATAATTAATTTGTATCAACCATAGAATAAAAAATATATAATAAGAAAAAAATATAATGATATTTTAATTAGATAATGTCTCACCAAATATTTTTCCTTGAACTCTCGTGGACCTGGAATTGGTCCAATTGTTATTGTAGTATATGACATGACATTGAATTGAGAACAGGAAAGAAACTGCCAAAATTCTCAGAAATGTTGTTCTCTTTGGCTCCGGGAATTTATTTAAAGGTTGAGACATATACATCACTCTTCTATTTAATTCATTCATGATTCACTATAAAATTTATTATGCATAAGGCCCATTCAAAAAACTGAAATAGTGCAGTGGCTGTTTATGTATGATATTAAAATAGTGCAAATGTCCATATAATGCGTATCTTTCTAGTTGTGTTATATTCGTTTAAGTATTCTTCATGGTTCCAGATTACGAAGAAATTTTAACAAATACCCTACATAGGATTTTGAATTTTTCTTTTTATATCAAGAACCGTCTTATTGCATCCATCGACAGATCGATCGGTCAAATTATTTACTTAAGGGCAGCGTATTTTTAAAAAGATTTATGGTTCCCAATTGCGCTGAGACTTGTAAGTACTATGGTGGTATTATGAGCAGGCAGTACCTAGCAGTGCGCATGTGCAATTGCAGTAATCGCGTTAAGTTCCTCCTAACGGTTCAGTCGGGAGTCTATTGCACTCGGCATTTTTCCACACAGCTTGAACAAAATGGCGACCCGAGCTGACGACCTCCGCAGGAAGCAGGTCCTTGTAGACCAGTCAAGCGATGCCCGAGCCACGATCAATGATCTATGATGAACTTCATAGATAATATCGATGGTGGAGCGGCAAAACGAATTAAGCTTCAATATTACAACATATCTTTACTTAAACAAATACAAAAAAATAAATACGTAATATTTTTCTGATAATTATTAATATAATATGCTCGTTTTTATTCCTACATTTTTTATATTTAAATACACAATAAATAAAAAAAACACGCAAAGATACACTAGCGTCCAAGGGACAGAAATATAGAATATTTTGTCATTGTTAAACCAGCATGAATTATGATAAACAAAAATTGGAACGGTCTTTCATAAGTGAGAACATATTAAAATAAAAAAAACTAACTAACTCACTTACCATCACGCCTTCTCTCCAAATGGGTACCTAGGCAGAAATAATGGACTGCCGCACTTTTCTTTCCTGACATATTTCTCTCGTTTCCTCAACATATTTCTCTCGTGTCAATTTATCTGACTCATCACGTGTCAATTTATCTGACTCATCACGCGTCAATTTATCTGACTCATCACGTGGCTGACATTCAATATTTGATTTATTTGATCGTGCCACGTTTTCCTCGGTCATTATAATAATCTTAATTTTATGGACGTCATAATTTTACTGTTATAATATCATTTTTTAAAATTGTAATCTTATAAAAAAATAGTGTTTCTAGTTGTAAAGTTAGTATATTGTAATACCTGACGATGGCACCATCGCATCGGTTAGTGACAATTTGAAATAACCAAATATAATTATGATAACATAACAGAGTTTCAAATAATGTTAAGATAATAATGTTAAAATCCGCCTAAATCATTGTCACAGGGCATCCGCCAAAACAATGGATTGTCATAATTTTCGTGCTTGACTCATTTAGTAACTCCACCGCACCGTTGACATTATACCGCGCGTGCTGCGGTGGTGGTGCAGCGTCCCTGTGTTGGTGCGAGTAATACACACACAATACAGAGCGTTAGTCGCGATTGGAAATGCCAGTTCATTATATATGTTATTAATTCTCACGCCATTTCTATGAACTTGTAACAATTACATATACACCAGCACGCCTATTAAAAATACTTAAAAACTAGTAAACAAATACAATTTTTACATACAATTATTTCATTTATTGTTTCTTAAACAATGATGTACAACTCCATATTAAATAATTAATACTAATAAAAAAAACATCCGTTTGGTTGAAGTTTTATAATAGTTTATGGGAATGACAAGTTTCGCCTTTTTAAGGCCTTAGAAAGACGAGACATGTCATTTCTAAACTTTAATTTTTTTTTAGAAAACATATATTTTCATTGTAAACAGTTTTAAAATTCTTAAAATATAAACATTGCTTCGAACGGAAATAAAACACGTATTTATTTAATTAATACAAATGAAAACGTCTGTCTTCTAGGAGGTGTATTGTATTAAGGTTTTATGCAATGACATGTTTCACCTTACTAAGGCATTATCAAATGGCGTGGCTTCTAAGGCATTATAAAACATTTGATATAGCCTTAGAAGCGTGAAACATGTCATTCCATATAAAATAAATTAATAAAACTCCTAGAAGACCGACGTCTTCATTAATATTCATTATTTAATATGACGTTTTACATCATTGTTCAAGAAACAATAAATACGTATTTACTTAGTAGGTAATTTAAATGAATGTACAAATGTGTATATCTGTGTATAGCATAGTTTTTATTATTATTTATTTATTTATTAATCAATGAATTACTAACAAGTATAAATACCAAGATCGATCTGGTTTGGAGTTGTAGATGACTTGGGAAAGAATAGTTATTAATTAATAAAAAAAAAGCAACACAGATAAGAATGGAAATCAATAAAAAAACAAAATCAATCAATTATATGCTGTATGGTGTTGAATAAACTCAATGTAAGAATGGTTCATGTTCTCTATCTTTTCGTGTGTGTATGGAGATTACAATTAATTGAATAAAGCACCCTCGTGTTGCAAACATGAAATTTTGTTTGAATCCTTTTGTTTATCGGCTAAATTCTTGTTCTAAATTTCTCTCCATTCTATTCGACAAGCTTTTTTCGATTATTTAAAAGAATAAACGATTACTCAGAAAACGGGGATTTAGAAAACCTTCAACAGAACCCGAACATTTAGACGATTAGCAGACATTATGGGCTAACAACCCTACCATAAAACGATTACTGGAACGAATGCTAAGCAGTAAATCATTTTGTCAACCGTTGACCATTGTATTGGAGCTGTCGATCATGGTCCATACAGTATACACACAAGTAAAAATAACGAACTAAATAATTATGAAACAAGTGAGAAAACGTATATAAAAAAATGGGTATGCCAAACAAACAAAACCATCACGCCGTTTCCCCGCAGGGGTAGGCAGAGAGAATGGACCGCCACACTACTCTATCCTGGCACACCTCTCTAGCTTCCTCCACATTCATACATCGAGTCATACACGCACGTCGATTCTTCCGGCTTCTGACATGACCAACTTTTAATATTTGATTAATTTGGTCATGCCATGTTTTCCTCGGTCTACCTCGACTCCTTACTCCATTTACATTGTTAACGTATACTTTTTTAACCATTCTTTCTTCACCCATGCGCTCCATATGTCCGAACCAACGAAGCGAACCTTTCATAATTTTGTTCATAATACCTTCTTTCGCTCTACACTCTTTCCTAATATCAGCATTTGAGATTCTGTCGTACATCGTTCTACCGCACATACGTCTTAGGGACCTCATCTCTACCGCATTTATTCTGCTCTCATCTTTCTTCTGCCAGTTCCATGCTTCGCTTCCATACATAAGGGTTGGAACCAGAACTCCATTGTGAACGGCCATTTTCGCTTTCATTGATAAATTCTTGTTTCCAATAACTACTTTTAAAGCTCCATTCACTTTGTTACCCGCACCAACCCTTCTTTCAATATCACTGTCCGTTCGGCCATCCGCTGTGAACATGCTACCTAAATACACAAATTCGCTCACCTGTTCCAAGTTCTCTTCATTTACACTTATATTACAAACTGTCATTTGCTCTTCCCTTTCAAAAACTAACACCTTTGACTTTCCGACATTCATCATTAAATCGTTCGACTTGCATACCTCATACATTCTCGACACCAAGACTTGTAATTCGTCCGCACTATCCGCAACGAGAACGGCGTCGTCCGCGTAAAGCAGACAGTTTACAGACAGATCACTCATCTTAGCACCAGCATTTATACCTTTAAGTTCTTTCATACACTTGTCCATATACAGATTGAACAACCAAGGGGACATCACGCAGCCCTGCTTAACACCCTTCGTGATATCAAACCAGGGCGTGATGTCCCCATTTACCCTAACACTGGCAGTGCTCCCTTCGTAGAGAGAAGCAACCGCCCGTATCAGTTTTGTGCTCACTCCGTATTCGGACAAGATTGACCACAGTTTTTCTCTGTTCACTCGATCATAGGCTTTTTGCAAATCGACAAACGCACAGAAAAGCTTACGGTTTTTGGCCATAAACTTCTCCGCAAGCGTTCGAAGTGCAAAAATCTGATCCATACAACCTCTTCCGGTCATAAAAGCGCCTTGCACATCCCATACTCTTTCAGTCGTCGTCTTTTTTACTCTTTCTATTAAAATTCGACCGTAGAGTTTACCAACGGCGCTTAATAGACTTATTGCCCGGTGATTTCCACAGTCCATACGAGACCCCTTTCCCTTATAAAGAGGCATGATAACAGCCCTCCTCCAGTCGAGCGGCGTATATCCCTCCTCTAAACACTGGTTAAAGAGTCTATATAACCATGCTGAAACCACCGGCCCACCGTTTTTGATAAACTCTAAGGCTACACAGTCATATCCGACAGCTTTTCCACCTTTCATACATCTTACAGCACTTACTATCTCGTTCAAATTTATTTCAGTAATTTCACTTCCGCTGTTCGTGCAACTCTCATTTGTAAAGCTCATTCTTATTGAATCTTCAGTCATTTCACTGCCATACATATCTTTAAAGTACTCCATCCATCTTCCTTGTATACTTTTGAAATCAGTAATCATTCTTCCCTCACTACTTAAAATTGCTTTCGCACAACCACTTTCGGGAGGATTTCGGGCTTTTTTGACTTCCTTCCAGAACATTTTTATGTTGCTCTGGAAGTGATTTGTCATCTTAAGTCCGTCATCCTCCTTCATTTTATCCTATGGGTATGCCTATTTTAATTTAGCTTTGAATAAGCCACCATATATTCCAATTTAAATTTCGGCGTTTGAATTATTTTTTAAGTAGCTTTTATTATTTATAAATGCACTATATACGTACACAAAATAATTTTTTTAACAATTTGAAAATATTTCATTTCATTTATTTTGATAAAAATCACAAACATTACAGACATACATTTCCAGATCGTTTGCAATTACATTATAAAAATATGGAAGTTCACGTACCTACTTAGATTATACCGGGTGGTGGTCTAGGGGATAGAAAGCTTGGCTCCTGATCCAGGGGGCATGGATTCAAGCATGGACACGACCAGATTCTTTCTTTATAATAATGAGCTATTTTCTGCTCACATTGAAGATTGTAAAATAAAGTCTAATATCATTGATATTAGTTTTTTTTTTAAGTATTTAATAATAATACAATTATTTCTGTAATTAATAACGCGTGTATTAAAAACATTAGATTAAAGTATTTTATCAACCCAACTCGCGGTTCATTTTTTAAATATAAATTTTACGAGTATATTCCAATTTTGCCATCCCCTCGAAAGAAACTGATCAAAGCGCCTTTCACATAATTTTTATTCACTTAAATTAAGGCCACATATATTAGCTATTAATTATATAGCATGCAGTTTAGTCGTAAGTATACAACATTGTAATTACAAGTGTGACTAAGTGCATGATTATACCACAACAAATAATTTTATTGGGGGAATACAAAGTGGCGAAGACAAACACGAGGCCACGGGGGAAATGGTAAATGCATTCTAAGGAAGCGATAATTATTTCTGGAGGAATGTTTTGTGCGGTGAGGAATTTTGAACACATTTCCAGAACAATCGCTCCCTCGGAATGGCATACAAATCTATCGCCAAGGACGAGGCTTGAAACAAAGCTTGTGGGTTTGCGGCCCACAACGATTTATTCGGATGTTCTCAAACCGTGGTGCAACTAATATTTCAATTAATTTTTTTTTATAAATTAAGACACTAGTTTTCCGACTTGACTTATTAATTAATCAACATTGCATTAAACACTATATTTTCGAAACATATCGAGAAAAATAAACTAAAAAGTTAAATAAACAGTTACGTAGTTTTGTAAGAAAAAACATGATTTTAAATTTTCATGGTGTTTCCACAACGACTTAAGTCCACCAGCTATTATTATTTTAATTATTTGTCCTCGTTTTATTTTTTAAGAACAATTAAAAAATGATCCCTGAGATGGTTTAAACGAATTGATATGGAAAGAATGATTTAAAAAATGTATAAAAGCAGTTTGAGTAGAAAAAGAAGCGGAAGATGACCGTGGAAAACATGTGAAGCAAGCAAATAAATAAATTATCAAAATATGGCCACTTCCGAAGTCTGAAAAATGTACGAGCGTGCATGATAGGATTTATGATTGTAGAAGAATTCCGAGAGATATGTCGTAGTAAAGCGATCCATTCTCTGGGCCTACCCCTCCGGGGAAACGGCGCGATGTAAAAACATGTTTACTTCTAACTTATATCTAATTCTGTGATATAAAATACATTTCATTTTAATAATATTTTATTCATCGTTATTTTAGTAAGAGATTCACAAAAATACTTCATATTAAAAATTGGGCCGTTTTCGTGAATAACGCACCTCAAGAGCGCTTTGGGAATGTTTTTAGTCATGAGAGCTGCATCTGACACCAGCAATCAGATAATAGTTATATATATATTTTATGTGATATTTTGAAATGGTGCGTTTTAAATTAGATTTAAACTCAGTCAGTGCGCATATTCCAGGCGGACGGACCTGTCAACGCGAAAGCCCGATCTCCGAAATTTGTCCAGGGGCTGTGCTTTGGCACAACTAATCTGCCTATTACCGAGGAGTTTGCTGATCGAAGCGTAGATTGCCGCAAGCTAGGGCTATCAGCAATATGCATATCGGATATATAGGCTAGTGTGCCATTCTGTGAAGCGCTTTGAAAACCGTCTAACATAGTTTATACTGGATTATTTCAGGACACTTTTAACAGTGAAGGGCAGCAATGAAGATCATATAAACGGTTGGAGTGTTTCTCTTAAACAAATGCTTTTAATTAAAAAAAAAACATTTCGGTTCAAAAAAGTTATAAACAAATTTGAAATGAATGCGATGAGTTTGGGAAGCACACATTACCGAGGGTGGCACGTACCTAGAGATGAGTAAACAATACCCCGCGAGGGATGGCACCTAATAGGCGCTGTAAAACCATCATGGGTATTCATTTGTTTCGAAACGGTGCAGAATTTATGGCGCCCGTAAATCACTCAGCGCTGAGAGGCCTTCGGCTTCTTCCACCAAGGTCCTCCCTCGCTGTGGTCAATTACTGTTGACGTGGCGGATGTCAAACATGTGGTCGGCTGGCGGCAGTGCTGGTGGGATCTTTTGTGCGGTGGTGATGTCACCCTGGGAAGGTTTTTTGTGTTGGAAATTTGAAATTGTTGAAACCGCTGACTTAATTGTTATTTCTCGCATACTGTGCCCTTGTACAATGGTGTTCCCGAATAATATCGTTAATGTTAATCACCCTTCGGCGTGTCTCTCGCCACGGCGTAAACACGAATTCAGATGATTTTGAACAATTGTTTTTCTGAACAAATTCTTGTATACTCGTATGCCATATACATATTTTATATTGTGTATTAGATAAATAATATATTTTTAACTAAGATTCTTTGTCATTAATAATAATATGAATGCATAGTTGTGACCAGGAGACACTTGAACGATGTAGTTAGAGGAAAATATTGATGTAGGATCATCGATGAGCGGACATAACTTACCTCTTCGGAGAATCGGCACAACAATTATCTATTTATTTATATCTATCATACACAAAAGTAACAATGAATTCGGCGTAAAATAGATAGTATCAATTTTATAATATTTTTAATATCTTTATAATATCACTGAGTTGTCCGAAACATGTCAGATATTTAATTAATTTGTTTTAAGTTAGTGTTGTATATACAAAGTAGGTATATAAAAAAGAAAAAAGACAAATAGATAACATACGTTCGTTTACGTTTAGTAATTTTTTCGTTAAAGGTAACATTTTGATATTATCATATTTTAGGTCACAGGGTTAAATAAATTGAATGGATATTGACCCAAGTGTACTGTACATTAAAATGGGTATATTGAACTGTAGATTTTTGACTGCTGAAATCTTTATTTGCCCTCCAATTAATTATTAGGGAAAAAAAATCTTTTGAAAACCTTGATATAATACTTACGGCATCAAGAATACTGGACATCATAAATCAAAAATGTATCATAATAAGAGCAACGATTATACAAAAAATCAGGCAAATTGTCCGTTACTCGGAACATTCAATGCAATTTATAACCGTCAATGTTTTAAAAATTCACACAGAACTTGAAATAAACGAGAACCCTTCTGATGGTTTTGCGAAATTATAGAATTCTCCGCACTGCTCGCACTCTCGCGCACTTCCGACCTAGAAGAGAGAGTCGATCGAGAATACTTTACATTTCGTAGGAATAAAAATAAATACCTTTAAAAAATTCTCAGGGTCACCACGCATAACCGACTTTGTTTAGAACTTCGCAAAAAATGGCACCCCATGATGACTGTATAAAAACAGGGCTCTACAAATAATCACCCTCAAAGGGAATAGATCATTACATTGGGATATCAAAACTACCCCACTACTAAAAAGAGGGAAATCATTTTTACCTTTAACAAAAACACGGATACTGTATTATCAAACATTTCGATTTGGGAATATGCTCTCGTTTCACCACCTAGTTCCTTTTGTGTGTTATTATGGATTGAGAACAGTCCTGAATGTGGTAATACTGCTTCCGATACAGTGGGTCCTTTTTGCAAAAAAAAAAACAAACGAAATCTGTAATAGGATCCGTGAATTTAGGGCACTTTTTTAACCCCCGGGGTAAAGTTTAAATTGCCGTACCCTTTTTCTCGCCCCATGAGATCAAGCGCTCAAATTTCTTCTAATTATTGTAAAGAAACGATTTATAAAATAGGAACTGCGCCCCAAAAAAATACACATTTTTATTTTTCATCTTTTGGAAAAGGATTCTCAGGGTAACAGGTAACTGATGAATTTTGTTTACTTTTTTTGTACATTTTAACGACGTTTTCCGTTTAAAGGGAAGAAAGGGGATGTCTCCTGCTGAGATACTATTATCATGTCTGCATCTTTTATTTTGCGAAATTTAGCTCCTTTAAGAATCCATTTATCATACACCCCTAATAACCCAAATCAACGGATAAAAAAGTTTGAATGCTTTGCTATTTTTTTTATATATTTTATTCATTACATTTAGTATTAATAAAATTTTATGTAGTCATATAATTTCCTCTTATTATAAATTTAATGGTTAGTATAATTGTTTTAATGTAGGTACCTACGTCATTATTTCGTTGAAAATAATTCCTTTAATTAACCCTCCCATAGAAATGAGCCGGTAATATGCAAAAACGATTTAATGCAAATAATTTAAAATATTAAGTGATACTGAGTATCATAGTAAAATACACGTTAAAAAATACTGACCCTGTGGTCTGTACGACTCTTTATTCGTCTATTTGTAAATCCGTGTTTTATATTGTAGATCCACATTTGTATTAAGTAATTGAGTATTTAATGATAAATTTTGTATAACTTTAACGGACTGTGAAAGTAAACAGATAACCGAATAATTTATTTTAGATGTTTTTTGTGACATGGAATAAGGCAAACATGAATAGAAAAGTAACATTACTTCATCATTTGTACATCATAATAGGGTTCCTTCTAGGGAAAATGTGCAATTATTTCGGGTAGTTACTGTGACAGCTCGAATGGGTCCCTTTGTTGGTCAGCGTCAAAAGTCTGAGAAATTTTGGACAAGGCTTACCGATGACCGTGAAAAATTGTAACATTACGCAATGTTCCCTTTTTAAACGCCACGACACGCTTTGCTGTTGCACAACATGAATGGGAGCCATTTTAATGAGGCACACTGTAGGTCACCCTGTCAAACAAAAATTAATACCTAGTAAGTTTTAAAAAATATTATTTTACTGCGATTTAAAAAGAATAAACAATAGCGAATTTGTTTTTAAGAGAATCTTAAGATTTAAAATCTTCTTATTTCTTATTCTTACCTTGTCGCACCCCGTTAGTGTAAGACCTTCTCAACCGGATCAAATCGCACTCGAGGACTATATCACTAGAGTAAAGTATAGAAAAAATATAAAACAATATTATCATGGTAGGTACGTCAAAATGTGATTTTTTCACCCTTACTAAATTAATCATATTGTTCCTCGATTGTAAAATTATTCGAAAATATTTTAAATAGTCCATTGTTTTGGCCGAAACACTATGATACCTACTTTAACATTTTATAACTGTTAATGCAAAAACTTTGTTTTATATCACAATGGTTGATGAAACAGCTGTCGTAAAATAAATACAAATGTGATATAAAACAAAATGTTTGCATTAACGAAAATATTTTCATTACGAACATTTTTTATTAATTGTATTTCAATCAGGTTCCTACTTAACAAAATAAATCAAATAAATAACTTGATTTATAATAGGTTTCCATTTTCAGTCTATCAGAATGAATCACCAACCATTTTTATAATTGCACTATTTTATTTATTAGGTACATATACGAGTATATGTATTAATTTCAGTAAAATTTTATAACACCTGTATATGACGAAGAGTCTTCATCCTACGCACCTTGCTGCCTCGGTAGACAATTCCATTTGAGGTTAATAAACGAATCGCAAAATTTTCCCGCGAATTCCTGTGTTACAGGTTCTGTCTATGGCTAATGAATTGTACAAATTCATGGGTAAAAAATGGCGGTCGACGACCTCTATCAGCGCATAGTACACGACTGAGGACTAAAATGTTTTATGATATATGTACGAGTAGGTATCTATGCAAATTAACTTCGCGTGACACAACATTAAAGTTGGCCAAAAAAAAAGTCTGGGTAGATAATTGGAAACTGAAAATAACTTTAAATGTATTAGATAATTAATTATTATCCATTTGTAGACATTCATAAATTAATCAGGAATATTCTGGGTCTCGTAACAGGTGAAGTGAACCGAGGGATTTTTGAGGCTGAGCCAAACTCAATAACAAGTAAACAATATACGATTCTCCAATAGAAAATAACATACTCGTAGATACTACATTATTTGTATCAGCTAATCATATTTCTGGTTCCAACCCTTATGTATGGAAGCGAAGCATGGAACTGGCAGAAGAAAGATGAGAGCAGAATAAATGCGGTAAAGATGAGGTCCCTCAGACGTATGTGTGGAAGAACGATGTACGACAGAATCTCAAATGCTGAAATTAGGAAGGAATGTAGAGCGAAAGAAGGTATTATGAAAAAAAATATGAAAGGTTCGCTGCGTTGGTTCGGACATATGGAGCGCATGGGTGAAGAAAGAATGGTTAAAAAAGTATACGTTAACAATGTAAATGGAGTAAGGAGTCGAGGTAGACCGAGGAAAAAATGGCATGACCAGATTAATCAAATATTAAAAGTTGGTCATGTCAGAAGCCGGATGAATCGACGTGCGTGTATGACTCGATGTATGAATGTGGAGGAAGCTAGAGAGATGTGCCAGGATAGAGTACCTAGTGTGGCGGTCCATTCTCTCTGCCTACCCCTGCGGGGAAACGGCGTGATGGTTTGTTGTTGTTGTTGTTGTTGCTAATCATATTATTATATCGGTGTTTTTATTTATATAATTAACCCATTTCGGTTAAGGCTAACTTATTTTGTTAAAAAAATATATTTCTGGCTACGGAATAATAATAAACCAAAAATACATTTCATAGAATAATAAGTGCTATATACGAAATAAACCATTTATAACAAATATTTTATTATTAATAATAAAATTATGGCCTAATATTAAAACATTTACAACATTCCTTTGTATACCGTGTTTCCATAATCATTAATAACTTCTGGCTAATTGCAAACGGTTTCAAATCAATTAAATCAGCCTGCTTTCAATGTGGCTGCACGACTTATAAAAGTGTCCTAAAAAATCTTACATAAGACAACTACTAAATGATCTTTCCTGAATGTCTTGATGTCTTATCCATTTCAAACTACACTGAGTAATGTTGCACTATTGCCTTCAAGTAATAAATAAAATTAAGATGAAAAAAAAAAATTAAGATGAAAAAAAAATCTTCATCAAATCACAAAATAGAGGGTATACCTACAGTAAATTATACACAATTTCGTATTATACTCGTATTAGAGCCCTAATTTTTTTTACGAATATAGTGTCTGCAAAAAAGAATATTAAGATCGTACTAAGGACTAAATCTACAAACCCATAACGTTTGGGCTTTCTGCCCAAAATTCTACTCCTAAAATACAACTTGAAAAAAAGTTTTAATAAACATATGTTTACATCAAAATTAATCACTGTATCTGTGGACTCGTATCTGTGGATAATATTTTCTCAATTAATTTGTCTCTGTAATCCTGACACGAAATATACTTCAGCGAAAATATTCAGGAATAATCCAAGTCTGAAATTGATTTGATTTTGTTGAGAATGTTTCGCCGTGTCCGAATACTCCGCTTGCTGGATATAACGTTGGGGCATTGCCCTCCTGCGGCAACCCAGATTCAAGGATAAAGTTGGGTCAATGCTATTATGCCATGGGGACGGGATCACGAAATCGCGATCATAATAAAAATCCACCAAACACCGCGGGAGGATGACACGGCAGAACGAACTCACCAGAAACTCAATACGAAATTAATAACAAAATGAATTATTTTTTTAATAACATCGATGACCGAACATTTTTTGTTAAGTTAACTATACCGTTTATGCTTCGTTTTATTTGGACCAGTATAACAAGAGACTTGGTACAATGTATTACATCACCGGACACAATGAACGGATTGGATTTATATAATAATTTATATTTGGTTATGTATTTGTTGGTAGGGGTTATCGTTGAATATGTTTTTAGCACACAATATTTAGATAATTGAATGTAATAAATTAAATGATAAATGAACTCTTTTGTTCGGTTACGATAAGGTAACGTGATTAATAAAGAACAAACAGACAATAATTTATTAATTAGCGTTAATACGAAAATTTAACAATAATTGAAACAGTACAAAAAAACAAATATTATAAAAGATGGAATGTATTTTTTTTATATATGTTTTGGCTATATATTTTTTTTAACCTTATGTATGTTGAAACCAGTAGAAACGTAATAAACATTAAGTAATATGTAAAGTCTTCTTCTTCTTCTTTTAATAGATCTGACGATCTGTGACACAGAAATCATATCTCGTCGGATGATGAGATCCAGCTGTCCCTCCATCTCTTAGGCGGTCTTCCAGGTGGGCGGTGTCCGGAAGGGATTTCATAAGCGGCTGTATATGCGAGTCTGTCGCCATCCATTCGGGCTACATGGTCCCTCCAGTATCTTCTTCTGGATCTACTCCACTGAACGATATCCTCGATTTCGCAGGTTTTTCTTATGTCTGCGTTGCGGACACGATCTCGGAGGGTTTTTCCAGTAATTGATCTTAGGACCTTTATCTCCGATGTTCTTAGTAGTTCCTTGGTTCGCACAGTGTCAGCCCGCGTCTCTACAGCGTACGTCATGATAGGTCGCACGCATGTTTTATAGATTCTGATCTTGCTGTCAATACGCATGTGCTTGTTCTTCCAGACCAGATTCTTCAGGCATCCTGACACGGCAGAGGCTTTACTGACTTGTTCACGTACTTCGGTATAAAGGTCACTTTGGCTGCAGACCTCCACTCCCAAATACCTGAAACTCATCACCTGCTCCACAGGTATATCATCAACATTTAAAAAATATTTTTTTACCAAGAAATTAACAAATATGAACTTGTATTGTTTTTTTCTTTAATAAGACAAATATTTGATGATAACCTACCAAAATAAGTAATGATGATTAATTATTTGGTATAAGCTCTGATGAAATAACAGCATACTGGTAGGTATATCGAAATAGATTGATTAGTGAAATCGTTTATTTTTTAAGGATTAATTGTATCTCAATAGAGACGAGGATGTAAATTATTTGGAAACAGAATATGGTAGTCGAGGCGTTTACAGGACTTATGACCTGTCATTGGTTGGGTTAAGCAATAACTTTATGTTAACAACATTCCCCATTCCGCCCTTCTTACGACACCACATTTGACAAATTTTTTGGAACTTGTATTATGCTACCTACTATTTTTTTAAATAACTTCACATTGTTGTACAGTAGCGCCATCTATTAAGATAAGATAAGATAGATGGCGCTAGTGTACAACAATGTGAAGTTATTTAAAAAAATAATAGCAAATATACAAGTTCCAAAAAAATTGTCAAATGTGGTGTCGTAAGAAGGGCGGAATGGAGAATGTTGTTAACATAAAGTGATCGCTTAATCCAACCAATGACAGGTCATAAGTCCTGTAAACGCCTCGACTACCATATTCTGTTTCCAAATAATTTACATCCTCGTCTCTATTGAGATACAATTAATCCTTAAAAAATGATTAATCCGCAATGGGTAAAAATCCAGTATTTGTCTACAAGTATTTGTATACAAAAAAAAAAAATCATTTATTTTTAAAACTTAAATTTATAAAATTGTATTGTATGGCCACAGAGTAGATAATAATCACGCCAACAATGTTACAATTGCAGTTAATAATCACATAAGGATAATAACTGCTGCACGCTTGGTGCACTCGGTGTCTTGCTGCAAAGGTGTAAGATTTAATAGGAAGGATCCAGAATATGCTGGAGGCACTTCTCGGTAGTGGCCAACCGGCTGGCGCATGCTAGAAGTAACCAACTGACTGTAGCCCCATACAAAGGTCATCGTTTCATCAGATCGCCGCCCTGGAGGTGGCCGCGTCGCTTGACCTCGGCGGGCGTTTATGGTTTAACGGTTCTAACGCCGATGTCGCGGGATTGGCGAAAACAGAAATAATTCCGTGTTCTGGGAGCAAAGGCGACAATCAAACGGGATCTATTATGTACCATTACACGTTTACAGAAGTAAATAAGGATAATTTGTCTCAAACGGTGCAAATATTACAGAACGTGCTAGATAAACCACAGTCTCAGCTAACTCATAGCAAAAAGCAAATGGTTTAGCGAAACACAAACAAATATTTTCTAGAGGTTACGTTAAAATGATTTGTAAACTTGTACAAGTTACGAGCCTATATGCTATTGATTTATTTAATACTCTTATTTTGCATCCCTTTTACGATACCAACTTATAAGATTAATCGACAGTAGTCAATAGGTTAAATATTCTATATAAAAATATATTCTTGTTGAAGTTTGAACAAACACTTGCGACTCTAATTGGGAACGTTTTCAAGGAAACAGTTTTAAAATAAAATCAATTA
Source organism: Lepidostoma basale (assembly GCA_022606425.2). Taxonomy (NCBI): domain Eukaryota; kingdom Metazoa; phylum Arthropoda; class Insecta; order Trichoptera; family Lepidostomatidae; genus Lepidostoma; species Lepidostoma basale. The sequence continues at coordinate 1,392,478 of JAHDVF020000734.1, read as the reverse complement.
GTCACTGGAACAATGTGTCTCTGTAGGCTGTACCACAACTAATAAGAGCAGCACCGATAACCTCCAATATGACGCCGATCGCGCTGCTCCGTGCGACTAAACTCATTTTTAATTGGCAGAATGAATTAATTACATGTTATTGGCAGAATGATTAATTACATATTTTTCATTCTAGCATACTACAACAATAAGAACATTGAATAAGTGCTATTCATGTATAACCATTATAGTTAAACCATTCATTTAATAAAGGAAAATATTTTGACGCACAGCTAATTAAAAAATGAATGTATATCGGAGGGAGTAATAAGCTTTTTTCTTACTTATGTTAATAGACATATGTAAACAGTAATTTTATTAAATCGATTTAAATTTGTGAATAATCTATAATATTATATTATTGTTTCTTGAACAATGATGTAAAACTCCATATTAAATAATAAATAAGTTTTATTATATTTTATGGGAATGACATGTTTCACCTTCTAAGGCATTATCAAATATTAATGCCTTAACATTTTATAATGCCTTAGAAGGGCGAAACATGTCATTCCCATAAAATATAATAAAACTTCTAGAATAGGTACTGACGTTTTCATTCGTATTAATTATGTAATATTAATGAAAGCAGAAAGCATGGAAGATACATGAGTTTTTAATCATCTGGTATCATACTCTAATTCAAATATCATATTTTTGTCTCAGGTTTCGCTTCTTTTTCATCTTATTTTTCTTTTTGACGATCTGTGACACAGAAATCGTGTCTCCTGATATGATAAGGTCCAACTCTCCCTCCATCTCTTTGGTGGTCTTCCAAGTGGAATTTGTCCGGAGGGAATATCGTAAGCGGCTGTATATGCGACTTACTATCGATTCTGGCTACACGGTCCCTCCAGTATCTTATTCAGGATCTACTCCACCGAACAAATTCTGTATTTTGCATTTTTTTTCTTATTTCTTCGTTACGGATACGATCTCGAATTTTTTCCAGTAATGGATCTTAGGAGCTTCATCTCAGTCCTTACCTTAGTACCTTAGAAGTCCTAAGGTTCGTAAAGTGTCATTTACTTTAATATAATTTAAAAAATGATAAAATTAAGGCGTTAACAATGCAGAATTTTCTTATGACGAATTTTTCATGAATTAAAACACTTTTTCTACACTGCTGGGTTTATATTTTTCGACATTTTTAAAGGCTTTACACCCTCATCATCGGGAGAGTAAATTGTTCTCCCGATTATGAAGGTATCAAGCCTTCGAAACATGTCGAGAGAAATAATATCAAGTAGACAAAATAGTGTTATAATTCATAAAAAAAATATATACGAGTATATGAATTTTCGCAAAACTATTGAACACAGAGGGGATGTTCTGTATTGAACAATTCTGTTTTTTTATTTGTTTTTTTTTTATTACATGATATGAAGCGATCGCGAATACTAGTGTGCAAATCGTCTTTGTAAAATGACATAACGTCATAAACGTTGTTATCTGGTGAGTGCGGGCGCCGGCTGAGGTCGCTCACATGTCGTTCACCCCCGCGGGAGGCAGGTGCCGGAGGAAGGCAGAAGCCACGTCACCCGGAACTATGGGAGACCTAGAACACTGCTGACTCGGCAAGGTATGGCTAATCCTAAGGTACACGAGTTACCGAATAAAAAACCAACATAAACCAATGAACTATCCATTCGAAAAACTTTAAATTGTAAAATAAAATGTTATACATTTGTTATATTTAATTTAATATTGATAAGGTGAATGTTTTTCGAAACTTTACGTAGTTCGTGGGAGTAACTTCTTTCACCTTACTAGGGCAAATGTGCAAATTACATTTGATAAATGCCTTAATATTGAAAAAAAAATGTTATTTGAAATTTTATGATAGAAGTTCATTGTAATAAATTTTCATGAAATAATTTTCATTTTTAAAAAATCATTATCAAACGATTTTCGTTCAACATTTGAAAATGCTTTAGCAAGGCGAAACACGTCATTCCCATTATATGTAATAAAACTTCTATAAAACAGACGTTTTTATTCGTATTAATTACACTACACATCATTTCCAAAAAATATATATATAATTTCCAGAAAAGGAAGATTTGAATCAATATTAAATACATAATATGGAGTTCTACATCATTTATGTTTCTTTTTTAAAATACTTTGTATACAACACTCATATTTAACTATTAAAAAAATAAAAATTAAATATCAAACATATTTCGGACTAACCAGCCCTTCATCAATGATATTATATAAATATTTGTAAACAATTTTATAATATTTTGATAATATCACATCTTAGGTATTTATTTTTTATTTTTTAAATAGTTAAATGTGAGTGTTGTATACAAAGTATATTGAAAAAGAAACAATAAATATTTTCAACACAAAGTTATGGCGAACATAGAAGAAATTCTAAATTATTGTTCGAGAAACTGGAAATTTTTACTTTATTTTTCAAAATCCTCACTTGGTTTAAAGTCATCTTATAAACCTCCCACTTCTTTGGTGAAAATGTGTTAATTTTACTCTAAAGAAGGGATGTTCACCCCAGTTATATCTTTCTGTTTATATTTATTTAAAAAAGTAATTAAGTTGTGAAAAAAAAAGTTAATGCTAGTAGTTAAAATTTAATTTATTATAATATTATTTTGTATCTTAAGTTCACACAGAAACAAAAGTATGATTAAGATATTCATTGATAAAAAAAATCTAAAATAATTATATTTGTTTTGCTTAATGATCCACACATCCGGAGCAACCCCACATTAAATCAATATTTTAGCATTCAAAAACAATTTTAATCGTTTCTACAATATTGAATACAAGATCTTTGCCAAAAGATAAAAAATATAATTATTTCGGTTACTCGAAACAATTTGAGAGTTTTAATATACAAATACGTTTGTTACCGAGCAACATGTGGTTCATTCTGGCCACTTACAAGATGTAAAAGCAAAAGGGACCAAACCCAAACATCATTATTTTAAAAATAATAAATATCAACAATTTATATAAAACAACATCAAAAACAAACCATCACGCCGTTTCCTCGCAAGGATAGAGAGAATGTACAGCCATACTACTATATACTGACACAGCTCTCTAGTTCCTCCACATTCAAACAACGAGTCATACACTCACGACGATTATTCCATACTATATACTGACACAGCTCTCTAGATTCCTCCACATTCCAACAACGAGTCATACACTCACGACGATTATTCCAACTTTTAACATGGCTAACCATTAAAATTTTATTAATGTGGTCATGCTATGTTTTCCATGACTCTGTACTCCATTCCTGTCGGTAACTTATACAATATTAACTAATCTTTATTCATCCATGGGCTCACATTATTTGCTTATATCAGCATTTGAAATTCTGTCATACGTTGTTCTACCACACACACATCTTAGGAATCTCATCTTTTTCGCATTTATTCTGCTGTCATCCTTCTACCACGCTTCTCTCCATTTATCAGTTCCACATCTCGCTCCATACAAAAGAGTTCTAACCAATCTAAGTAGGAAGTTACGTGTTATGACTTACCGAATACACGTGCATCCAGTGTAATCACGACACGTAAATGAAAAAAAAGCTTTAAAATCAATTCGGAAACATCTACCACTGACTCACAAAATAGTAGGGAAAAAGTGACCTTCCCGTCCGTTTCGGCGTACCACATTTTGTTCGAGGACGTATAAAAACGTTATACCCGTAGTCACCACTATTAACATTACACGTGTATATACGTTCCACCCGATTAACAGGTCAATCGTGCTTTTCAAATTCAAGTTAATTCTCTTCCTAATATGTATAAATTGATATAAATATAACTAATGCGATTGTTAGACATGGAAGAACATTTTTTAATTATATTTTTTTATGGATGTCCCCTTTTCCTTCACACCTGTGACTGGAAGAAGGTCAGTGACCCAATTACAGAATCTGCCGGTGCAGTGAACCTGCAAACATACCCACGGGGCCCAAAGCGCCAAAAATTTCAACACAAGCTCATATTACGCTTGTCCCTCATCTTCGTCAAAATCTGACACACACACCCACCGCAACCAGCATTACCATCATACACACAACACAACCCAGCAAACGTGCCGACAGAATAAAAGTAAGACAACAATTCAAACAATCAAACTGAAAATCAAGTTAAGTAAAACTATATAATTAATACAATTGAAAACGCCTGTTTTCTAGAAGTTTTTTTTTTATAGTTTATGTGAATGACATGTTTCGCCCTTCCAAAGTATTATCAATTGTTATTTTCATTCGCATTAATTATTAATGGAGATTTACATAATTGTTCAAGTAACAATAAATAAAACCATATAGTTCAAAATTGTAATTATGCATATAAATTCACGATAAAGTAAAGTTACCACTAATACAGTAAATCTAAAAATATTCTTATTTTTTGACAAAACCAGTCGAAGACGCCAACATTAGTGAGTTTCAACTAAATATACATTTAAAAAAATTATAAATAATATATTACAATGAACTTCTACTATGAAATTTCAAATAAAAACATTATAATGCATTAGTGATGCGAAAATCATTCCCATAAAATATCTTTATTTTTTTAGAAAACAGACGTTTTTATTTGAATAAATTATCAAACCGAGTACTTTAAATATCACGAAGTTAGTGATCATCGATCAGGAGATATTGCCTCTATTGAAAAAAATGTGCATTCTATTTTGATTTTATAATTTAAATTTTGAGATAAACTATTGGAGCACGAAATCATGCTATTAAAATATCAAATCAACTAAATACAGAAGAATTTCGTGAAAAGGACCACAAGAACAGTTTGTGAGTTTAATATTTAGATTTTTAAATGAAACAATCATCTTTAGTTAGTTATAATTGCTAATTAGGTTCCTTATTTTAAAACCTTCATATACGTATCGTACCACAAGCAAAGAATTGTTTTAATTGTATCTCAATAGAGACGAAGACGTAAACTGGAAACTGAACATGGATGATCAAGGTGTTTACAGGACTTATGACCTGTCATTGGTTGGGTTAAGCGTACGCTTTATGTAATTACAACATTCCCCATTCCACCTTTGTTATTATGATCATGCATGACAAATTTTTGGAAGATGTATATATACTTCAAAATCCATATTTATCTTCACGTGTCAGTTTCAGTCAGCTATCTATGTAGATTTGGTTGCACTTGTGAATTTTTTCAAGAATTAACCTATACAACCGACCCACTAACGCCATCTATGGAGAATGATTTTCGGCATTTAGCAAACTACCTTATTAACACAATGCGAAGGCTGTCGCCCAACATATTGTTAGAAGCCGCTAGGAGTATTATTCCATTCTATATGCCAAAGAATTTTGACCAGAATATTTGAAGACCAAATATTTGTGAATGTATACTTATACCTGTATACAAATCCTGGATTTACACCAAAGGGTGGTTAATTCAAATTTTAATTGTATCTCAATAGAGACGAAGACGTAAACTGGAAACTGAACATGGATGATCAAGGTGTTTACAGGACTTATGACCTGTCATTGGTTGGGTTAAGCGTACGCTTTATGTAATTACAACATTCCCCATTCCACCTTCGTTATTTGTGATCATGCATGACAAATTTTTGGAAGATGTATATATACTTCAAAATCCATATTTATCTTCACGTGGCAGTTTCAGTCAGCCATCTATGTAGATTTGGTTGCACTAGTGAATTTTTTCAAAAATTAACCTATACAACCGACCCACTAACGCCATCTATGGAGAATGATTTTCGGCATTTAGCAAACTACCTTATTAACACAATGCGAAGGCTGTCGCCTAACATATTGTTAGAAGCCGCTAGGAGTATTATTCCATTCTATATGCCAAAGAATTTGACCAGAATATTTGAAGAACAAATATTTGTGAATGTATACTTATACCTGTATACAAAATCCTGGATTTACACCAAAGGGTGGTTAATTCAAATTTTAATTGTATCTCAATAGAGACGAAGACGTAAACTGGAAACTGAACATGGATGATCAAGGTGTTTACAGGACTTATGACCTGTCATTGGTTGGGTTAAGCGCACGCTTTATGTAATTACAACATTCCCCATTCCACCTTTGTTATTTGTGATCATGCATGACAAATTTTTGGAAGATGTATATATACTTCAAAATCCATATTTATCTTCACGTGTCAGTTTCAGTCAGCCATCTATGTAGATTTGGTTGCACTTGTGAATTTTTTCAAGAATTAACCTATACAACCGACCCACTAACGCCATCTATGGAGAATGATTTTCGGCATTTAGCAAACTACCTTATTAACACAATGCGAAGGCTGTCGCCCAACATATTGTTAGAAGCCGCTAGGGTATTCCATTCTATATGCCAAAGAATTTTGACCAGAATATTTGAAGACCAAATATTTGTGAATGTATACTTATACCTGTATACAAATCCTGGATTTACACCAAAGGGTGGTTAATTCAAATTTTAATTGTATCTCAATAGAGACGAAGACGTAAACTGGAAACTGAACATGGATGATCAAGGTGTTTACAGGACTTATGACCTGTCATTGGTTGGGTTAAGCGTACGCTTTATGTAATTACAACATTCCCCATTCCACCTTTGTTATTTGTGATCATGCATGACAAATTTTTGGAAGATGTATATATACTTCAAAATCCATATTTATCTTCACGTGTCAGTTTCAGTCAGCCATCTATGTAGATTTGGTTGCACTTGTGAATTTTTTCAAGAATTAACCTATACATATACATACCTATACATAGAATTGTTAGTACATACCTATACATACCTATACATAGAATTGTTAGTTGCGCGTATTCTTTCAATCGATAGTGCAATTGCTTATCTGGTTTACAGTCTCGTCACCTACTCCATAACGCAGAGATTGTTGCAGTGCGCTGATCCCATTTCTGGCGGCCAGGTTCCGTGGCACAGTAACAGGAGCACGGCGGTTCGCAGGCTGGCAGAAGTGCGAGGGGGTCTCGAGGTGGCTAACCCGCGATATGGAACAGGCGAGTTCCTTCACCCGGTGCCCGCGCGTTCATTTACCCTGCTCGCCTCATGCAGTCCTAATACACTGAGCTGCTAAACCATTTCGCGGAAACTGATTTTGATTTATATGAGAAGTATCTTTCTATTTGAGGAAGAAATATTTCAAATGTTTAGTACAGCACTTTTAAATATATAAATAATATATTTAAAATAATTCATAAAACTTGTGTAATTTGTTTATACACAATTTTGTTTGTTTTTATCGAACCAACCGGTTTCTCTCCCGCCGGAGCATTATCAGGGTTACAGAAACAGATTCTTGAACATTTTGATATTACCTTAGGTAGGCGAAACATGTCATTCCCATAAATCATAATAAAACTTCTAGAAAACAGACATTAGTGATAAAAACCGTTTATTTTTGTAACCCTGACGATAAAACAATGGGGTAAAAACAAAATATTGTACATAAGTGTTAATCAATACGAATGAAAATGTCTGTTTTCTAGAAGTTTTATTATAAATTAGTGGGAATGACATATTTCGCCTGCCTAAGGTAATATCAACATGTTCAAGAACCGATACAAAAGCGTTATATTAGTTTTATTAATAATGCCACTCCGTAAATTAAGTTAGTTCTTTATACAAAAGATAAAATATTATTACGAAAACATGGTTCTTAATTAATAATAATATGTATTTAAATAACCGGCAATGCTGTTAATGTTGATGATACATGTTTTTTTTATTCTCATATGCAATACATGATCTGAGGGTTTAATATTTTCCTACAATAATGTATTTCGCATATTATACTGAATTGATTAGATCTAATACGAATACGTAGATATACTCGTATATTGCTTTAATAGACTAGTGGAGAACTCCAGGTGCTTTTTTAATCATTTCACGAAGCCACATTATTTTGATGCCTAATTGCAAACCTCATCCGTCTAACTGTAATTCTCTAGAGTTGAAAAATTAATATTATTTCACTTGTATACATATAGCAACGAGTATCGGCATAGCTTTGGAGTGCACCAGCCACAATTCATTAGCATTACTGTTAAATTTGATTGGAGTATGAAATTCGAATGCCAGAGAGATGAATCAGATATCGGTCTGGATATTAGATCAGTTTTACCTGGAAGAATTAATCAGAACTTGCTACTCGATGTAACTTGGGCAGTATTTTCTTGTTTCGGATTGCGGATCACGATCCTAACGACTCGCGTAGAGTTCCCCGGGCGCTCTTACGTTCGTAGTAAATACATGACTCACGAGGGGTCACACTGTTATGTGCTCACACTGGCCAAATGGGAACCATTCATTCAAAATGTTTCCATGCAGCCGCTCGGTAATAAAACACGTTGCTCGTAAAAATGCAGCTCCTTAAGATATTCAAAATACCTAGTTCTTATGAATTTTCCAAAGTGGACAATTAAAATGTATATTTATCACCGTTGGAGACCATGATACAGAGCAACAGTTCAAAAAGGCTAACAAGACTTCGTAGAACAGCGCAGAGACGACGCCGCAGAAAGAAGGAGGGAGAAAGAGAAGAAAAGAGAGACCATCGAGAGACGATGGCGGTTCCAATGCCATGTCAGGGTGGTGGTAGTCTACGGGACAGAATGCTTGACTACAGATACAGGGAATTTCAAGCCTGGATACGACCAAATTCCTTCTTCATATTAAAAAACTATTTTATGCTCACATTGAAGATTGTATAATAAAATCTAATTCCATTGATTTGATTTAAATCTATGAACGTCTTTCCTTGCTCTAGATGCACCAGAGTTCGTGTGTTCAGGATTGGATTTTATAGGCTTTATAGATTTGAGGACCCACATCCGTGAAGGACAGTCTTCCTGGAATACGAGGACATCCGATGATATAAAACATTATTGTTTTAACTAACTAACTTATTGTTTTATGTTTTCAATATTGATATATTTTGCGTTGCCGGAATTTTTTCGGAATTTCAAAATTCAAAATACAAATTATGAACTAACCTTAACACGTGTCAAAATCCTTTAAAAATATTTTTATTTCACAAAACACTCATAATTCCAACGATCGAGGCCTGTAGTTTTCTTGTTGTCTAGATTTCAATGTAAGTTGATACAATATATGTACTTTTTAAAACAAGTATAAGAGTAATGCGCTTGAACGTAATTTCTTGCTAGCTTTAGTCAGAGCTGTGTGTAGCGAGTTACCTGACACTCCCACGATATTTGCAAGAAAACAATTATTTCAACGTCGTTGAACTTGAATATTTAAATGTTCACATGAACACAGTTACGTGTTATATACACGAAACAATTCGGCGAACATTCTAACACGCAGTTTATGTTTTGGAATCATAAATTATGTTAATCGGAACATAATTTGTTTATTAACAGAATTGAATCTAATCGCTGTCTAGTGGGCTAGTCAATTATTGTTATGTCACGAATACGTTAATAAACACGTTTTATAATTGTATACCGATCGGTACGTGTATATTTTATAATTGAAAAAAAAAGCTGACCCAGACTTGAATATAATTATTTTTATTTTGTTGAATAAGCTCTATCCATCATAATAGCGATAGCCAAATCGCAGTAAAGAATACAGTTATTATATTTATTCTCATGACATTGATAGGTGGCTAAATCGCTACCTATTTTACTGTCGCATAAATTCTACACCATACCAAAGACAGTGTGAGAATCGTACTGACATCGCCGGGAATCGAACCTTGGACTTTTGGTGTAATAGTCATAGCTATTGCCACTCTGTCACGAAACTCATCGTATTAAACAGTAGCCGATGTACCTAATATTATTCTTCTAAGTCGTATTCTTCATGATCATGACTAAGGGTCTTGTCCATCCCGTAAACCATCCACCATGGTTCAGTATCCAGGCTGCAGCTGTTGAGAGGTCAGTCAGAGTCCCGATTTGATCGGACCAGCGGCTCGGTGGCCGTCCTTGTGGTGGCTTTCCCTCTACTCTACCCATTATTATCAGCCTTTCGAGATTGTTATGATCTCTCCAGGCTATGGGACTAAAATATGTTAACACGCTCTGAGAGCACACCAGATGTCATCAGCACTGACATTACAAGTAATCTGAACATTTGATGTACGTCTCGATTCTTAATAAAATAAATCGACTTTGATTCGCAGTTAAAAGTTGTTATCAAGTTAATTGAAAACTCGAAACTGATGTCTACTGAAATCTTAATTGGCTTTTACGGGTATATGTGTGCTGTGGTTTGGGGCGGAAACCGGGTGAAAATGGTTATTTTCCCGCCCTATCGCGCGGGTGAGAACGCTGCTGGCTCCAAGTTCAACGGATCGCTCGCAATAATAAGAATATAGCGCACAGCAGTTCCTTCACCCCCTACCTGTCGCGGCCATCGGCCCGGGGTGATCCACCTCGGTTACATTGCGATGAATGCACGCGACTGGTCGCCAACGTACCGATGCATCATCTGTGCGTACTGCGTACTGCGTACTGCGAACTGCACGACACGCGCCCCCGGCTTGCATACAAACCGAGTGCATCGCTAATCAGGTCGTGTCGCCATACTCGAAGCGGAGTGCTCGGCAATTGAGCAATTTAGCGCCAATCTATTGCAATAAATCTCGTCCAGGAAGCGACAGTTTTGATCCCAATAGAATAATCTACAGAGACTCAACTCCACGAAATCAGCTCTACTAATATTTGGATTTCATATAAAATTCATGTTGTCCTAGGATCACTCATAGGATGACGATTGATATTTAAAAAACATTACATTGTAAAAACGAAATAAAAATATTATTATGTTTTTATATCTGTTCTGTCTGACGCGATTCAGACTTTGCCCAAAACGCGTCTTATGGAAATAAGATTCTAAATTCGTTCAGCCAATTCTTTAAAATACTTATAATTTACTTGTACAGCAACGAAATGTGAAAAATAATATAAAACTACAGGGTCAATATTGAAAAAAAGTATATTCTCTATAAATTTGTCATGCCTTATGGGGGTGACATGTTTCGCCAAACATTTGATAATGCCTAGCAAGATGAAACATGTCACTTCCATAAAATGTAATAGAGCTTTAGAAAAACAGACATTTTCGTCGATATAAATTATAAAAAGAGAGTTAAATAAGAGCCATTTTAATATTAGGCTTCTAGCTATCAATGTGTTTACTTCATAAACATCATCAATATTAATAAATGTACCTAGTTGGCAAACATAATGAACCCGATAAAATCTTTGCATGTTTGGAATGAAATTAGAAAGGCCAAGATACTCGTATTGTGTATGCACATGTGTCGCTATTATGTTTCATAGCGCATGCCATAAGGATTTGATCATGTTCAGGCGTGCAGAATGGTCGCTCGTCTTTCCGCCTGACCAGAGCCGCGGTCAAGGGCAGGCGCCGGGAGGGGTGAGCACCCAGGCTCGCCGGGTGGACGTTGAACCCGCTGACACAATGCGAAGCGACTACCAGGAAAGCATATCCCGTTGGCGGTGGGTTCGCACGATCATTCCGCGTAAAGAACTTCCTGTAAAATGTACGCCCAAAGCCCCCGAGCTACAAGAAATCTAAAACGCACTGGATTACATAAGCGCCCAAACCTATATTACCCGGAATGGCTATGGATTAATGCCCGGATGTTAGAAGTGGGTGATGAACCGTGTCCATTCCAAAATTGTTAATCGTTTCAGTTTTGTTCGTACCTTCATTATGTGCGTATAACTATAATAATAAGAATATCTACATTGCGTCGTACAATAGTGCAAAATATTAATTGCACGTCTTCAAAAAACGCTTAGTTATTCTGCCTAATTCTCTTAAATCATAATTTAATATACCTAAAGGATTGAACTGATACAATATCAAAACGAAAAAGTGTGGATAATCCAATCCTCTCTACTATAAAACACGGCAATATGGTTGGTTAGTCAATAAATATAAAAACTATATTTACTTCAACTTGCTATGAAACGAAATAAATGCACTTAAATGTCAAATTGAACACTGTGATCTTAAAAATAACTTCTTGTCTTATATTTCATCAATTTTATTTGCGAAGTACTACTTTTTATGTGAATAATATTTTTTTACCTCATTGCACAAAAGTATTTTTTTCATGCATTTTTTTTTAATTGTATGTTCCATTGTTTTACTTGCTCCAATTTGATCAGAATACCAGGATGGCAGAAGGTCCCAGCGGGTAGCGGGAAGGAGAGAGTTGATAACGCGGGCCCCGGCGCTGTGTGGTAATACGCGGGAGCGTGGCCGTTGAACTGCCGACGCCGTCCTTGAAACGGTCACCGGCCGCGGTTTCCACTCCGTTCACCTCCTCAACATTCATCCTACCCTGATACCTTCAATTGCGCGACGCGTGTAATAAAAGTTTTCAATTGCACCGTGGAAATGTATAAAGAAAGTACTTGTGAGGAAACATTTAGAGAATACAATTTTATGTTCAATATTATTTTTAAAAGTTAAGGCAGAAAATAAGTTGGTTAAAGGTTAAGACAGAAACTGCTTCTGATGTTATAATATTTGGATATATATTTATAATAATAAAACTCAGATACACATAAAACGACAAAAATAAGATTGATATGATAGTTTGAAAAATTCCCACTTTTTTTTACTCACAAATAAATTTCTTTTTTATATTCGCAAATAAAACCATAATCATAAACGAACATATTTCTTATATTTTCACACAAGACTTCAACGATAGTTTGAACTATTCCTTGAATTACTGCCATCTAGCGGACACTAGCATAAGCTACCCTCAAATGGAAAGTTTCCAAAATTGATCGCAGTAGCGCCGCTCTCGGCTCTGAAAGCGGGTTTCCCTCCAATTTTCAACCTTCAAACGCCCCGCCCCCCCACCTATCGGGTGAAGGATTTCAGGGTCGAACACGTGTTCTAAAAATAAACTTTTATATGGATCTAAGTAATCGAATTTTAAATTTTTACCTAATTTATTGTTTGTTTCTATTTCATACACTTCACGGACTAAACATAATAAATTATTTTTATTAAATTTGGAATGTTACAGATATGAAAAATACATTAAATCGAATATACAATTCAAATTATTACGAACTTTTTTTTATATTGATAAATAAGAAGGTTCGTATCTAAATAATTTTTAATATAAAAATATTTTATATATCAGATTTTGAGACACTACCAATTTATCTTCGGACGAGATATTTTTAAAGGTATCAAAATAAAAGTTTTTAAATTTAGTTATATCTTATTAATTTAAGATATCTCTAAAAAATAGATGTAAAATTTCCTACCTTCAAGAAATTCTGGAAGTTCTTCCTTCACTCCGCTAAGAGCATCTGTTTCCATTTTGAGTTAATCCTTTTGTATTTTCGAATAATCCACAAACTTTTATTTTATTACTAAATCAAAAAACTCGTCAGTTTCCAAAGTTTTAAAATTTTGTCTGTTTATAGTACACAAGAAAGTAAATCATACTTTGAATTAACAAAATATTTAGAATATCTCTAAATATTTAACAAACCAATCGTTTAAAATAAAAATATAAAATGTATCGCGTGAGAACAAAATATGTTTTGACTGTTTTAATTTAAACTTCGAACAATTGAGTTATTTTGTTTTGGCGATAATTGTTGATACCGGCATCAGCGACGCGGGAAACGTCAGTGAAACGTACCCGGCATTTTCCAGGGTTGAAATTGGCCGCGTAGGCGGGAAGGGAGTGCGCAAGCGCGGGGGGCGGGGGCGGGAGCCCCCAGCGCTGAACAGCAGCAGTGTGGGGCCCGAGGTCACCCCGTGTCGTTGGGGTCACTGCCTCGCGGTGACACACGGAGAAACCCCAAATCTAACACGTCCAGGTCAAGACATATTTTCATTCTTGAAAAATGCGAAACATTCCAATTTCATATTCTTTAAAACTGTTTTATTGTTCTAAACTCACAATGAGTTGTAAAAATAACATAATTATACCTGTTAGAATTTTTTTTTAAATAATGTTTACCTCAAAGTAAACGGATTTGTTATATTGCTATCGTTATATAACAAACATAACCAATTGTACCTAAAATGTGTTATGCTTTGAAATCATCGATACAATATTTATTTGAATAAATATAATTTCAATTGGTATTACAATATTTCAATTAACACAGACATGTTTTGGTTATAATATAAGCTTTATCAATGTTCACAAATTTAAAATGTGTACATTGATAAATGTTATGATACTGAAAAATGGCTGTGATAAGTGAAATAAAGTGTTGTAATACCAAGTATAATTATGTTTATTCAAATATGAATCCACCATACAAAATGAAGACGAATATAAAATAAATTCCAATATTAATCGAAATGCGACAGCTAAGATTACTTTTGTTTTAATGCAAATAATATTTGAAATAAAAACAATCAAACTATTTTTACCTGAATTCCAATACCGCAAATGAACTTGAACGAGCCAGATGAAAATATCCCGAATAAAATTTTCTTACCTGAAACAAATAAAAATAGCATTCAATTAATAAAAATTACAAAAGAAAATAGTCATTAAATAAAATGATGTTTTTTACTACTTCCACTTTATTTTCTTTATTTCGTCAGCGGCCGGTTTCGCCAGACTACCTGGCATTGACAAACGACAAGTAAGGCGAGAATGTAAAACACAAGAATTTGTTTGGAAGCTTCAAGAAAGGGGATAAGAAAAACAATAAGAAATCTTAGAAAACATATCTATAATAATTATTATACAAGTTTTACGAATTTCAAATGTTGTTGTATTAAAAATATTAACTTGTCTCAGAGACACACAATTAACGATCGAAACACAAGAGTTTTTATTTGAGCGAAAATGCGTGTGAATTTAGGGGTAGCTAAATCTATATTTAAGATATTTCTCCGGTCGTGTTAGCCTTCATAGAGGTCATGTTGAGAAGGTTACGGAGGGCAGGGGTAGATTGAGGGGGAGAAAGGGGGAAGAAAAAAGGGTGGATGGAGCTAATGAAGGGGGGGCGGTTATTTAATATAGATGGATAACTATTAATCAAGTTCTTTTGTGAAAATGTATTATATTTAAGAACATTCATTGTAAAAAGTATACGTACATATTTGTTTATATAATATTACATAAGCTTTAATATCATTTTGTATACAATAATTTAACAAAATAAGCACTGTTTTAATATTTGCATTATTTGAGTAAATTGAATGCTTAACATTAATTTCTGAATGTATACGACGCACTGAGTAACTAATATACTTTTTTAATAGTCCATTGTTTTGGCCAAATAACTATGATACATCAATTTTATTAACTGTTAAATTTACAACGCTATTATAATATTTTATTATAAACATTTTGAGAATATCACGACAGCTGTTTCACCAACCGATATTGGCATCATCAGATGTTACAAACAAACTCATTACTCATCACGCGACATTCTCAAAAATTGTATTATAAAAATTATAATATTGTAAATTGAACTGTTAATATATTTTTTAATGAATTCCAATTAAGTTAAGCAATTGGTTTACAACGCAAAACATGTATTACTGTAGTGAATAATTTCAGCATTTTGCATAAATGGTCTGATTTTTCAACCAGTACAAATAATACGTTGAAAATTTCATAAGAAAATCGAACGAAATAATATGATTGCGCCATCTCTGGGTGCATAGAGAAAGTTGCAGCCTTTGCATCGCTCGCCAGATGGTGATCTATTAAATAGTTCAGAATGTCCTAACAATATTAAACAATTATCAAACTTAGAAACATAACATTATTATTATTATTGAAATATACAATGAAAATTATGAAGTAAAATTATTGTTTTATAATATAATTCTATATTAAAAAAGCAACTCAATGTACAACCCCAATTCAATATTACAAAGCATTTTTTAATGTTTCGTACATATATATAACCTTCACAACCTTCTTCTGGCTTATTTCGTCCATAACAAAGAGTTTTTTTACAAAGTTATTAAAATTCAGTTACCCGGGTATCAGGAAGTGGGCCGGGTTAATGAACCCGCCCTCACCATATGCGAATGCTTTGCCCGGGGTCGCTGCTCACTAAATTACTTTCCCCTCCTACCATCTGCGCTCCTGATACCCGGGTGAACAAAAACCCCGACTGTTCCAAGAGAGTTTCCTTCAAAACATTATGTTGCCCTGGTAATTGACAATCATTGAAGGGAATATTAAAGTCTGTATATAATTTTCGATATTTAAAATGTTTATTTGTAGACTTGGTAGAAGGCCTAAAAAATATTATTGAAATAAGAAATTCTAAACGAAATATAAAACTTCCTGATGATCCATCAATCATCATTAATCTTGGTTACTCCTATGGAAATAAAAAATTATCTGGTGTAAATAAACCTTAAGATACTTAGTACACTGACAATATTTAAAGAAAATGTAAAACCGAACAGAACGAAAATAGATGTAAGGACTGAAGATCGTTTTAAAATTGAAGTATGAAATTTGACGTGACTTCGAAATCTAATATGGTTTGATTGGGAGTTAAAAAGAGTAGCATTAATCTCTCCTGACACCGTCATTCTGTTTCTAAGAATAGCAAAGCGCGTTAGCGACTGTCGCGTCTAGTTACCTAATAGAATAATGTGTGCCGCACAATTGCTTTGACCAATTTATTGGTGATGACAATAATTCGCTCTCGTTTGCGTGCGAGAGCTCCCCGCGGCATGATGGATGAGTTCGACTAGCCGCGGTGCGTCAGGCAGAGTTATGAATCTGCTCCAGTTGTTATAACACTATAGGTACTACTGATAGACTAGTGCACACTACACGCGAGAGTACGCGGTGTCAATCACCCAAATGTGATTTATGAGTCTGCAGCTAGGGACCGGCTGACGTGCAACACGCCAACAAGGGGATCGCAGATTAGCTTGATTCGAGCTTGAGGACGCCATTCAGTGCTTCCTCGCTCATTAGAGAGTCTCGACATTCTTTCATTTTACAATTAGTCTTGGAGTGTCACATTTCTTATGATCTTCGTTTGGAAATGATTTACGCGTGCCAAATACAATAGTATACTCGAATACGCAAGGTAAGGATAGTCTTAATTACAATAAAATGTTCGTATGAAGCATTCACTTTGTGGTAAGACATTTAATTTTTAATTATCATTTATATTTAAAATAAAATATAAACAAAAACACTGCGCTTTGTTTTTCACCACTACGCGGTTTTTTTAATTGCCGACTAGTTTCGCTTGTACCCAAGCTTCCTCGGGGCTTCGTAATAACAGGACTGTTATTAACAACTGTTTTTACGAAGCTCTGAGGAAGTTTGGGTACAAGCGAAACTTGTCGGCAATTAAAATAACCGCATAGTGGTGAAAAACAAAGTGTAGTGTTTTTACTTCTATTTTATTTGAAATATAAATAATAAAAAAATTAATACTTTAGATAGTTCTTACCTTGCGTTATACATATTAAAATAATTTTATTAAAAGTATAAAGAGTAAGTTTCAAATATATGTTAATGGAAATTTACTATTTTAGACTTAAACATATATTTTCTGATGGAATGATACTGTATAAACAATTAAGAAAACGTTTAAGGTGAAAACACCTTATATGTCATTAATCGCTCCAAGAAAATTATCAATTTCCGATCGTATTTTAAAATAGAATGTCGTTATCAGGAAAGCTTCATAAAGCTCTGAAGTATTTCAGCACGCGAGATGTAAACGAACCTCTTAGAAGTTCAACGGGATGCGGAACGGAGCTTTCATGGAACTGTGTCATGGAAGTCGCAAACGAGGAAATGTCACCATTTGTAAGTATCGGGGACTTACTGCCCCTTCATGTGATGCGGGAGCATTTCCTATCCCACGAAGGTATCTGTGACATTTCAAAAGGAAATTAAAGTAAGCGAGTGCACACTAACCATAAATCATTTTACTCACTTGCCGTACTTACTTTACATAAAAACAATTCCATTCCAAATAAAACGCTAAACTTTATTCCACCGTGTATGAAAATAATTATAGGTATAGAATTGTGTAATTTAGTAATTTAATTTATCTGGATATGTATGTTAGTGTATGACATGAATGTTTCTTATTATGTTTATGTAGGGGAAACAACATTTGCGAAGCCACAACCTTTATTACGAGAACTTTGTATTAAATTTCACAGTAGCGGTTCGGGATTTATTATTCTCATTTAACTATTACATTCTTTTGGAGAAATGGTAGAACAGAAAATGCTGCCGCATCATTCCTTTATCGCAGTGATCTATCTATAGCTATGAGTACGAATAATTTATTTATTTACAGGATTTCGTTTTTTCCTAAACACTTTGATCGCCACGGCGGTCACCAGTGACGAACAACAATGAACATCATATTGGTGCCGCGACTGACACCGGTAATCAATACATAACAAATTATCTCGTAAAAATATATTTTTAAAAATCCATGCACGTCACATAAAATCTTCTTGACAAAAGTAACAGCACAACTCATAGGATTGTAGGGGCAAGGAAGGTGTAGTGTAACTGGATACGACACAATGTCGGTTTTATGTTTTTTTTTTAAATTACGATTCTTATGCTAGTGTTTTATTAACTAACTAACTAACTAACCATCACGCCGTCTCCCCGAAAGGGTAGGCAGAAAGAATGGACTGTCACACTTTTACTGATGCGACACTCCATCCTTCTCTTTTCGCCCCGCAGGAGACGCGGTGTGATGGGTTGCGAACCTCATCGCCACCAATAGGCATCTCCCGCGCACACTTCGATCGTTCAACACCCACAAAATAAATCTAAAACAAATAATATAGAATACAATGATATAAAATAAAATAACAAAATAAAAATAATTCAACACAAAATGTTCTTTTTAGATGGTGCACATATTGACTATTAAATTTATGTTCCACGAATCCACCGTTTTTTAATTTAGCACATAATGTAATAACACATGTTTTTTTTCGATGTTGCACATGTTGACATGGACGATCCGGACTTTTGTGTTTATTTAATTTATGTTACACGTATCCACCGTTTTTTAAATTAGCTGTAATTAGGCACTTAACCAGCAAGAACTTAAAAATAATATTGAAAAAATTATTCAAATTGTCATTGGAACAAACGAAAAATTTATTTTTACATTTAAATTTATTTGTGTTTTATTAATATTTTCATATTTTATTCACGAACCGTCAATGAATTTTAGGTGTTATTTGAAGGGTAGTTCCATTTTCCTCCACCCCGGGTGCTCTGACCTCGCCCTGTATGAAGTTGTTTGACCTCAGCTAGAGAGGGGTAGAAGGAAAGGAGAGAGAGGGAAACGGCCTTGAAGAAACGTTAGAAAAACGACCAAGGAGGGGGTAATACGCATTGCTCTAGACGGAATTTTCTGATAATTCTCAGAATTTGTTCAACAGTAAAATGTTAGATGGATAAAAGTTTAATTTTATTACGACTAAAGAGAATCTAATTAAGTTTTGTGTTCAAATTTAATGAAAACTTATTTTCCAAGATTTCTTAGTTCTGATAATCACGAGTAACGAGTTTAGAAATTTCGACCTAGAGTTTTTCTTAATTTAAAATGTTTAGTAAATGTTCAGATTTTTCAAAATAAAACAATACTTTGAGTATTATTAACAAGCATTTAACACTTTGCCTACCCAAATAACACTTCCACGAGACATATTTATGTTAATGTTCATTTTAATGTATTAAAAATAAAATTAAAATAAAATAAAAATACAAAAATAAAAAATGTTTGTGACAAAAATAATTTTAAAAATTATTATAAATAGAAATATAATGATTTTATTTATAAACACATTCTTGTAAAATGTAAAAATTAACACACTTTATCATTTAATATAAAATATCAGGGAATGTCGAGCTTTCCGTTTTATAAATTATCCGAGACGCAAACCAGGGCCACTGGCTGTTTCACCTTGCAAGTTCAATCACCTCTGCTCCAGATCTCTCGGGACATTAGCGCCGCCCCGCGATACGAAGCCGCACTATTCGCGTCTCGAGCTTTTCGGAGTATTTCGGTAATTTTCATACACAGTAGTTCTATGAATAATTTGGTTGGAAATAAATTGACCGGATCGCCGCTATTCGGGTCAGGGCACGTCTTGTGTTGCGTATTGTTTTAGTTCAAGTTAATGAGGGTAAATATGAAAAATTGAAACAGCAGAATCAAACGCCCATTATCCTAATAAATTATTCAGTAAACACGTTAAAACAACCATTCCCGAAAAATATGATAAAGAGCACAGTTTAATTTGCCTTTTTCATGAAGTAAAGTCTTAACAAATACGTACAGGAGGTTAAATGTCGTGAAACAACGAGTAATCTAGATATATCGCCATGTTTTGACATTCACAATACCAATAATTCATAACAGCTCTGAATTTGCATGCCTTATTGAAGGTTTTAATTTGTTATATTCAATTCTTTATTTGCATTTTAAGATTTACAACATTTATATGATAATTAAACTACAATAAGTAGAGTGCAATATTCTGGAATAATGATCTAGTTAGTGAAAATAACATTAAAATATAAAACTAACTAACTAATCATCACGCCGTCTCCCAGGACTCAATGGACGGCCACACTTTAATTGATGCGGCACTCCATACTTCTCTTTCCGCCCCGCGAGAGACGCGGTGTGATGGGTTGCGAACCTCAGTTTTTTTTTTTTATAATATATGTGTTAAGATAATCGAATGATTTAAATCAAATCTCTTGATGGAAGTTCATTTAAAATAATAATCAAGACAAAAGTGAAAGTAGGTGAAAAACATCGTTTTATTTAATTATTATATACGAGTATGTTAAGTTTTATTTCACATATTATTTCGGTTTTGAGAGGTTTCGGCAGCTTGCTGATATCTTCTGGTACCAACATTTTTTTAAAGTCTATATATGGAATGCAACGGTGGTGGTTGATATTTAATGATCCTTAATAATCCAATGTCACTAGTCTTAAGTATTTCTAAAAGATTCTCATTTAATTTTAATGCTATACAATGTTGAAATTCAGTTTTTTTTTTGGTGAATTGAATTATTTTTAATATATTGCATCCCGGTTAAATGTCTAGAAGTTCCCATTTACTGTGAACATAACAATGAACTTTGAAAGAAATTGTAGCTGATAACATTCATATTTTGAATATCTAGAGTTTCACTATATATTCACCGATAAAGGTGGGATTTTCCAAATCTTTTACATCATTTTCGCTAGTAAACGTATGCATGCCTATTAATCGGCCTTCGCTAGAAGAAACTCGTTAAGTACTAGGTAGATATGACGCAATAATGGCCGGGATTAATGTTCCAGTGCCCTCAACGCGGAGATAACCTGCAATTTAATATGTAATTTGCTATATACTGATTATTAATTTGTTCCGTAGTCTCAATTGGATCAAACCGTGATCCGTATGTCTGATTAAGTACAATTAAATTGAATAGGTACCTTTTAGTTTAATCAAGCAACCACCACGCTGGCGCCGTAGCCATGTAATATTAAACGAATATATGTATTGATTTACTAAGAATACTTGGAATAATGATTTCTACAGATAATTCATACATGTATTATCACTATCACTATCACATGTATATTCACTATCGATCTCAAATAAAAAGTAAATATGGTTTTGAGAAAATATGCACACCAAAGATTTTTTTAAATACT
The DNA here is from genome assembly GCA_022606425.2 of Lepidostoma basale. Lineage (NCBI taxonomy): Eukaryota > Metazoa > Arthropoda > Insecta > Trichoptera > Lepidostomatidae > Lepidostoma > Lepidostoma basale. The sequence goes on along the minus strand of JAHDVF020000734.1, from coordinate 1,370,716 downwards.
ATAAGGAAGTTGTTTCGAAATTGTCGAATGCTGATACTAATTCAAACATCAATAAATTTAGACTTAAAGCTTAACTAATATATTTAAAGAGCGTGAAATCATTACGAACAATCAAAGTTCATAGGTCACTAATATTCGATTTGTCAAATGTTATTTTAACAAAACAAACATTTCCCTTAAAATTGTTCTTGAAAAAATAACGCATTTGTGACATTATCAGTATAAATTACAATATTGCCATATTTAAATTTAACTTCAAATCCTTTTGTGTATAATGTGCGCAGGAGATGTCTATTGGTGGCGATGAGGTTCGCAACCCATCACACCGCGTCTCCCGCAGAGGCGAAAAGAGAAGGACGGAGTGCCGCATCGGTTAAAGTGTGACAGTCCATTCTTTCTGCCTACCCCTTCGGGAGACGGTGTGATGGGTAGTTAGTTAGTTAGCCATATTTAAAAAAAACATACTGACAACTTTCATCCTTTTTAATACAATATGATCTTCAGTAATGCATTTTCAATTTTAAGGTACCTATATTATTTCTTTTATTTTTTCTCTTCGAATAAATATGTTTTAAAGTTGCATCACAACTGTGTTTATCTGCAATTATGTGACATTTTAATAAATAGTTTGAACGAGTTGATTCCGAAAATAAAAAATAAATACTGAATAGTATTTAATAATAATACAAATACTTAGTGTATACATAATACGTCATTAATAAATTGCTAATCACCAACCAGCTTCGATTTATACTACTGAAAAGTACACATCCGTGTTTAAGTATAATTGTTTATAAAATATTATATTGCAAAACTGATAGCAAATATTTTATAGTGATTATATAATAGTCATTAATGCAACTTTTTACGATCGCAAATCCTAACATTTTTCTCCAATAAGCTAAGCTTAATTGAGAAAAGAGATGGGATTGTTTGATATTTATTTATCTCTTCGTAATAAATAATTGGAATCTTTGTACTTTCAGAATAATAAGTAACATACGAGTACATTGTACCTTTATTTTATCAAAGTATCAGCGTTCAATGAACTGTAATCTCCCTTTTGTCACATGCCCCACATCACATACAATAAACTCTCATTTTCGTAATTGTTATCTTATCCAAAGACTTATCGCTGCTTGAGCTTTATTCATTATATAGAAACATAGACTCTTGCTATCTAACACATTAATGGGTAATTTCACATTCGGTTTCACATGCGATCAGCTGAAGGGATTTATACATTCTAAGTGCAGAGTACACTTACAATACAATTACGTTATGCAATAAGAATCATTTCGTTATATAACACAATCGATATATTAAACAACCAATTGCTTACTGAATTAACATGTACATGTGAATCTATTTAAATGAACATCTATTACACTACTTAGATGGTTATAAAAACAAGTTCGTTCGTTTTCAAAACATTAGAATTTCTAAAACTTTTTCAATATTATTATTTCAGTTGAAACTGTGCACTTGAAGAAATCGTGAAAAATAATATTAAAAACATTTTCATTTCAACACCACTTAGTCACATCATAAACCTACACATTGTTTTTTTTTGTTGATCTTTTTATTTAACAATTCTATATTTTGCAAATTTAAAGACGGATCTTAAAGAAAACGAGAATAGAACATTAATTAAAATGTAAAATTATCTCAATTGTTAATATTTTTTAGAGAAACCAGAAAGAAAATACGAAACGTATGTTTTTACTTTCTTATGCTCATAAAGTTTATTAGAAAGTATAAAAATTATACATATAATACTACAAAATTACACTCATTAGACATAAAACATTATTGGTTCCAAAAAGGAATCCAACAGCTTGTATTGAAGAAGTCTGTTGATGAATATTATTACTAAATAATGGATGCTCTTTTAATGATTTGTAGGTCCTCTTCGATCTACTTGTATAGGAAGTTCCGAAAAAATACCCAACTCATAGAGATAATCGAAAGATTTAAATATCTATTGAAATAACAAACAAGAAAAATAATTCAAGCATAGAGATTTTACATTTGCAGCCATGACCCGTAGATTGAAATGAAAGGGGAACTTTGGGGTGGCTGAGTTTTTAGAGAGATATATGGACGCTGAACCAACATAAGATAGGTAGAAGGGTAACAAAAGCTTCCGGTTAATGATCTGTGGATTGAATTGTGCCAAATCTGGGTCGAGTGCAATAAAAATTTTCCCATTCCATTCCGATGAAGGAATTGGTGCACTCGTCGTTCGCTAAATCATAAATTTTATTATTTTATCCAAGGAGGTATTTTTCTAGTGTGAGGTTTATGTATAACATTCATAAAGTTTTGAATGAAAAGCAGGGAAATTTATCTTTAACATGATAGTGAAAATCATGTTTAAAGAACTGATTTTAATATAACTGATTTCTTTTCATTTTATTGTTAATTGAATTATTTGTGTTGAAACATCGCCATTGTATTATATAATAATATGAAGAATAAAACTGAGAAACATTAACAACAGAAGATCGTTAAGACTTCACAACATGGAGAGTGGTCAATGATTAATAATAATTAACAAACAAAAAATACTTTAGGAATCAATGCGTATGAGAATAATAAACTAATGTAAGAATTAATTCTACTACAAAATAAATGTTTGACATATTATAATATCATCTGCTTGTTAACTGAGAAAAGTTTGCAAGTTCGTGACGTCATAATTAATGATATAACATTCATTGTTTCATTTTGTCGTCATATTCCTTTTCTCTCTGGGTGATTATGTATAATTACATTACGACACGGCGACTGCTCACTTGCGGAGTGGGTTGGAGTGTGGTGGAGTGGAGTGGAGAGGAGTGGAGAGGAGTGAGTGGAGTGGTGTACCCTCGAGTACGGTAGTCAGCAGTCTCAGCAATATGGCGTCCTTCAAATTTCGCGCTGCAGATGGCAACACCAGATCACACACACAATCACGTCTGTGTGCATATACAGGGCCGGTTGACACATATAGTTAATATTTTCATTTTATTACTTATCATCAGAAGACTTACATTTTTAGGATTATATTGGATATACCTAAGGTATCAATGGACTCCGTAAAATCCTGAAAACGCATCTAAAAATATTTAAAATTATTATATAACACAAGTAAAAAAAAATTCAATTATGAAAAATACATATTTTATTAAAGAACAAGACGTTAAAACTGTTGAATTCCATTGTTGATTTGGAAAGAAAATGTTAAAGACTCTTTTATCTATTTTATCTGGTAAATCTGGTAAAATCATTTATTATAATAAATTGGTTGAACAGTTGAATAAGATTTTGAAATCATTGTTTTTTCACAATACTCTTCACTCACAATTACATAATGAGAATTATTTTTAAAATAACATAAAAATGACACAAAGACTATGCATCAGAGATAACCATCACAACGTTAATATTGCATCCTTGAGGCAACTTAAGCAATGAGATTCCTCTACCCACAGGCATAACCATTGGCAGGTTGGCTCTGAAACGTGACGTTAATTAACCACGCTTTGTTTTAGCGTGATTAATTAACTTAAAGTTGTCATCGAAAACAAAAACCTATCCAAAAAAGCTTAAATGGCAGTGCACAGTGGTGTTCTTGTACCGACCCTTATGTATAGAAGCGAATCATGGAACTGGCAAAAGAAGGATGAAAGTAGAATAAATGCAGTAGAAATGAGATCTCTTACACTCCGGGCCATACATTTAGCCCCATCATAAAACAACTACCAAATCGCATTCCAACAATGTTTCCTACAGACGTAAGAGGAATAGCCATTAAAGCTGAACCTCTGTAAGCCAGAAGATCCAAATCCAAGTCCAGGAGTCCAAGACAAATGTTTTGGGACGCAGACGCCCTCAGAATTTTAACAATAATCATACCTTCAAATAGGATAAAATAGTGTTTTTATAATTTTCCTTCCAGATAAAAAAAAAACACATTTTATTTTGTGGATGCCCGATCTCCTGATAGCTTCAAGTAGAGTTCATATTTTTTTTATAAATACATTAAATATGTAAGTTTAAAGGGCCCCGATGGGCGGCCGACCTGGCCTGGCGCGCAGTCCGCCCGCGCACTGGTGGAAACCGCGGGATGTAGGTCACGGCGCGCCGGTCGTTCACCCGACCGCATTCGTCAACTATCGCGTATTTATTTTTATATCTGATACAAGAACTGTACCGCCATCAGACATACCGCGCGGGGCTGCCACAATAATATTAACAATACAAAAATATCATCTATTTCTTATATTGTATTTGTGTAGGAGTGTGAAGGCCTTCTATAATACAATAGAGCCCCGGCCTTAGGTTTGATCGTCGATCTATCTGGAAATCTATATCAAAATCATTATCATCGAGCAATATTTTTACCTTATTTAAAGCTGGGTTTATTGAATATGACAAAATTTAAATTAATTGTCTGCAGTTTCCTAGCCTACGAAACAGAAGTAATACATGTTTCCAAACATTTTTCTAAATTCAAGTTGAACATAAAATTTTGAAAATTCGTTGGTAAATAAAGTGTTAAGTAATCAATAAAGGTTTTATTGTTATGTTATGCCATTTAAAAAAAATATTATACTTGTAAATGGAAGCTTTATTCATGTTTGTAAGAAATTATCTTAAAATTAATCTACCATGGAATTAAACTAAAAATTTATAAAGAATACAATACTTTATTTTATTCAATGATTTATAATAATATAATAAATTGATGTTAGTTCATTTTAAAATATTTTGTAGTGAAATGTTACAAATATTAAAATTACTGATTTATGATTTGATAAAATAAAAGTAGATGTTGATATTTGTAATGAAATGACACAGTTAAGCAATTCACGTCTCCTTGAAAGGGAATAAAGGGAAACAAACTGTCCGACCTCCAAGCTAGCCTCAATTCAAATTGGAAATGGTATCTAACTGCTGACTGTAGCCTAGACAACTTGTTACTCGACACTCGATACTACAGAATAACAATCATAGTTACCGAAGGGTTCCTGGGAAGGCGGTAATTATAATAATAGCTAAGGTTGCAGATTGTTTATAATGCAGTCGCTTTGCAAAAGAAAGCAAGGACAAATGCTGGTCGTATGACAATGGCAATTAGATCGCGATTTCCATCTGATTGTATTAATCTATTACAAATAAACATAAAATCAATCCGCTTTACTAAGTTATGATACAATTATACTTACGGTTTTAAGTTCAGTTATAGACACTGAATGTGAAAATTGTTAACGCGATTCTTATAAGCAGTAAATGTATGAAATATATGCACAATTTTTTTTTTTTTTTTTAAATGCAGTTAAAATATTTATGACATTGTGAACAATACTGTTAAATGCAGGAATGAACATTTTATTTGAAGATGATTATCACGCTATTCTGAAACATGTTTTCTTTAGACTTATTCCTATATAGGTACACTCCCTAACCTTCGTATATTGATGGAAAATTTATCTCTCCTACAATTTTAGAAGTGAACTTCGTTTGTTACAAAAATCACATTTATGAACTATTGTAAATAAGGCCGTCACTCTAAGTGTGTTTCTCAAATCTTGATGTTATTTGAAAATATTCTCACAAAGAGCAATGGTATATTAGATCATGTAGAAAACATCCGATTTTTTTTATAGTTTTGTTAAATTTTATTAGACGGAAGATTTTAACCTTGCTGGGGCTTTATCAAATGATAAAGTCCTAGCAAGGCGAAACACACAAACTCATCAAATACGTAGGTAAAATAACGTTTATTTATCATAATATAATAATATAATAATATTTTTTCGTAACATCAGTGAACTCATATGTTTTTTGTGAGTATTACAAAAAACCGTACATACCATACAAAAGATACATATGACATATTTCATGCACAATTAAACGCATGCACGCAAATAGCTGTTAAACTGCAAATAATGAAAACTGGATCGTTTCCCGCCCACGGCAAGACGCCAGACTTCACTTTCATCAGATCAAGATGGCTGCCGGAGAAAGTTTGTACTTTCGCTCTCGGTAAAAACAAGTCTTCCAAAATGATGCGATGGCGTTACGCAAATTTCACACGTCCGGTAACCACTTTACACATGCAGCCATCGGACCGGAGTTGCACAATTTAGCCCCAATTGTCCGCGTAGTCATAACTCAAGTGTTTACCCATCTAGGGACATCTAGTCAAAACGGATGTATCAAATGTATTGATAAATTATTGTCAACCCTATTAAAAAATCTTTTTTATTATTTTTCATTCCCGTTGTCTTATCAATAAAATAAATTGTCAATTAGATTTTTAATAATTTTAAATACCATTACAAACTAAAACATTTGCTTTTGTAATTCAATATGTAAATTCGTAAATACGTACAATAAAACAAAGAAAATTAATTTGCATAATATTATTCGGAATTTCGTTTAATTATACAAGAAATCCATTTCTAAAGGCATTGAATAATAATATTCATTAATATATTCAGGACTTAAACAAGGCGTCGCTCAAAGCAAAAGGGTTCTTTACTCACACTACTAACCGACAATAAAATGTACTGGGCTTTGAGTTCAGACCGCCAGCAGTCGTACGACCCAGTTTCAGGAGAGTTCGCTGACCGCGCGGCCTTAGGCTGCCTACTATTGCAAGATGTCTATTTCAGTTAGACCACAAAGCAAAAAGGTATGATCAAAAACGCAGAATCAAAAAATAAGCTATGTTACAAAACAACATTTTTGCCAAATGCCAATTTCTTGTTTCACTTCTTGGCTACTTTGAGGTCATGCATATGATCTGGACAGCACAAAGCATTCTATCAAGTCGTTTGTAAAAGAGGAACATTTTATTTCAAGAGGTAAATGTGATTTTGCTGGTTTGATTCAAACCTTTTTTCGACGGTGTTGGGTGTATGCTGTTAAGACGAGTGACAGTTGCAGAAATTCTCGAGTGGTGAGGCAACAGGGAACTCTTTGACCTCGTTCCGGACCTCGTGCTAATACAAGTGAATCACTCCGCCGTGGTGTGGTGGTGGCTCGCCGCTCACACCTCCCACGTGTGGTGGGAAATGAAAAGAATGAAAGTAAAAGTGACGAGGTGAGAAATAAAACAAATGGCGGAGGAGATTATCAACAATGTTCCACAATTAGCGGAAATACTCAAAAACTCTTGCAAATGTTCTAAGTGCACATTTATGATGTACCATCCACGTCTATCTATAATAATTTTAAAGTTATGTAAAATAAAATTACAAAACATTGTTATTTCTTCTTTATATTTAAATTTAATAATGGTACTTTATTCTTTGTGGATATTCAACACATCAAAAATAGTACTTTTTTTTAACAAACATTTCCACTTCTTGTCTTAATTTCGGCAGGGACTGGTCTCGCCGCCAGACTAGCTGGCATCAACAGACTGGTGAAATAAAGTTTTAAAAAAATTGTAGTATAAAGTTAAAAAAGTAGTATTAAAAACATCGTTTTATTTCATGAATATTTAAAATGAACTTCTATAAGAGACTTCAGTAAAATCATTTGGTTACATCAAAAATATTTTTTTCGCTGTCGAAAATCAAACACAAAATTATTTTTCTGGTAAGATATTGAGTTAAGGTGACACAAAATCCGTTAATGATAGATCGTACATATCCACGTGAAAGACCATAATAGATATAGCACCCGCCTGATAAACAAAACGCCACAGGTTTGAATCCCGCTGGTAACTGTTGTTAAAAACTTTGGTGGCTTATCTAAGAGATTTCAGAGCTGTCCGTTCCTCTGTATTTTAATCGGATAAAATCTTCAATATTATTCAACTATCACAATTTGTAAAGTAATGAATAATTTCAGTTTGTATGTTTCAGATGCAATTTTTTAAAGTCATTTCAGAGCCATGCGTCAAAATCAATGATATCATTAAATAAGCGGTGACAAATTCGTGCGATTGCAGGCTTATTGTCGAATAACCTAATTACAAAAATCCCCTTATCTTACGAGTGTTTGCTAATAATTCACGAATTTCGCCTGATAACACTCGCCTAGATTAATTTCGCCGATAGTACTTATCGTTCACCTCGCAGTTCAAGGCAAAACAACACAAGGCTCTTATCTGCTTCTACAATATCTGTACCATTTAGTTAATCTCTGTTCACAATCCGAAGCCTTGAAGAAAATCAAAGTGCAGGATTTCAATTACACCGCATACAAATATATCGAAACTATAATACATTACTAATAAGAACTATGTTATTCTAACAATACATTTTTATAATAACGTCATTTTGTTCACTATTCTTTCCAATTTTTTTTAATGAAAAACATTTGTAAACAGAACTCATATCAACAATAAGAAACGATTTACTTTCTATTGATAGATATCACTTTACGACTTTGTTGAAAAAATTACTAGTTTAAAGACTTTTTTTAAATGCCGCTGTTATGTATGTATTTATAATATTATAATGCGGAAATTCATCAACTTAATTTTCTTCTTCATCTTCTTCTTCAGTCTATTGTGGCCCTCCAATCGTAGACTTAGACCTCCTCTCATATTTTCCACTCCCTTCTATCCTGAGCGATACGCATCCAGGTACGTACTGCACTCCGGATATCGTCTTGCCAACGCAATTCAATTTTATGTTGTTATATAATTCAATTGGCTTGAAAAATTGTCCAAACAATCTTTAAAAATATTTCTTTGTATAATTTGGTTCATTATTTCACAAAATATTATAATTTACAAATATACTAAAAAAAGTCAAGATGTTTTGAATTTAATTTCTTGAAATCAAATTATTTTCTCAGAAGCACTACTTATGATTGCTAACGATAATAATATTAATCGTCCATTAAACTTTTATAGAGAACTTATATTAAAGGTTTTATTTTTTATAGAAAACTTATTAATAGTACGTAAAATAAACTCTTTGTGGCGAATACTAAAATGTTTCTTAAATTTCAATCGAGAGTTTGATATAAAAATGGCTGTGGTGTACGGAAGATGGCTGAATAATTTATGCACTCTAGTGACGCAACAGTGGAGCCACATTGAAGTGTCTCGCTGATTTGCAACCATCGAAACGAAATTTCACGGAAATTAGGTCGTGGAATAGGTTAGTGTGTAATGAACAAATAATATGTAACTAGATTCCAGAATTTCTAGAAATACATAGTTGCGTGACCTTTGGAAATTTTCGAAATAAGGAAAAGAGATCACGAATTTATTACCAGGAGTAAAAGATAATCGGTACAATTAAAAATAAATACCATTATAACTCAATTTTCTTTCATTATCACAAACAAACTATCATTATCACTCAATATTTTTTCTATAATTAAATTTAATGCAATCTCTCGTTCAAAAACCTATTAAATTTTAAAATATTTATATCGATCTTGTTGAATAAACTATGCTACTCCTATTCTTTTTAAAAAATAAACATTTTTAAATAACAGTTTACAATTATTAATGCTCGTGTGGACATAATAACAATGAACAGTTTAAAACTATTATCGAAAGATTTTTTCAGAAAGTTGCAGGTTTCCAATACAGGGTTAGCGGTAATGGATTGTGTCACAGTCTACATTACAATATATCCTTTGCGTCAACGACTGCATTCTACCGTTCTCGAGCGAAGGTCGTGGGTTCGATTCTCATTCGTTCCGTGGTGTTGCGTACCTTCTGACACAACTCAACTCTTACATACAGTCACTCAACTTATTATTTACTTCAAACGTAAAATATATATTTCAAAATGTTCATACGTACTCTGGTACATACTTAAGTATTGCGAATTGTTTTTTCAAGTAGCAGTTAACGATTACTTAATTTAAGCATTTAACTATAAGTTATAATGGGCAGGAAATTATAAAATTATAAAATTAGAGAAAAAACAGTGATCAATATCAAAAATATTGTATTTAAATCAACAATTTAAAATTTAAGTAAATTGTATTATAATACTTCAGGATAGGAAAGAGTTTACCAGAGTGATCGCCAACGTTGGGGGACCTGACAGGGCACTTTAAGAAGAAGAAAAAGTATCATAATATCCGAATGAGAGTAATTTAGTGGTGTAAAATGAAAAACTTTCCTTAAAGATTTTCTTCATTTATTTTATCCGTGATAAATGTTAGAAAGTGGGTACTAAATATTTCAGGAGATCAAATATGAAACGGTTTTAAGATATTCATAATTTTAAATTATTGTATTGATTAATTAATTTTATTAATAATGAAGATCTACTTTTAACAGTCAGACAGTACTAGAATCAGTTACATAAATAACTTGAATTCAAGGCAAAATCGTGACCGATATCCTCCGTCTCTCTCAATCACTCTCGGTTTCATCGCGGGAGAGTGAAACGGAGAGCCCTACAAAATGAATGGCGAACAAATTCGCGATCTGCTGTCATTTTGACTATCAACATTGTCCCTCTCATACGCACGGTAAAGTCGCGTGGTGGGAGCGAGGCGGGTATACATTCTGGCGGCCACTTTAAGCGAGCGTTCTCGTGTCAGGGGCTGATTCTACGTTGACCTAGATTTTCGCTGAGGTTATTGCCCGACGCTTGTGGCCTCGAAAATAAATAGGTACCGACTAAAAAAAAATCTTTTTTTTATTTGATAAGGCAACGATAAGCTCACGATATATGACATAAATACAATTTTCCAAGAAACATAAAAAAGCAAAAATCATATTTTTTTCCTAAAGATAAATATCATATAGCCAAATAATCGCAAAATTTTGTTTTTCTGAGTGTTCAAACTTTTATGCTATCTCTTTTTTCGCGCGATGATAGAGAAATGAAAATAATCTTTTTTTATTATTCGGAAAAATGATAGGGACAGCGATATACATTTTCACGCTAGTGTGAGCGAGACATTCTGCAGCTTAATGTATAAAGGCGGGAAGGCCACAGAGCAATGAACTAGCTTCGCACCGGGAACCCGTGACCCAGATTATCTTCGAGACAGGAAAGTGAAAAGACAGAGCAACATTGGTTCTCTATGCGAAGCTATCCGTAATGTATTGTTCGCACATGGTATGAAACGTAAAATTTCAGGCGGCACATAATGGAAAGTTATCAGACTAATTGAATATTCTCATAAGATTGATTTGTCCTTTTTAATATATTTTTTATACTTAGATTGGAAGTCGACAATGACTGTTTTCGAATGTTTTCCAGTAAATTCAGTATCCATGAATGCAATTTTTTTATATTGTGGCAATGTGAAAACAGCACACTTTAAAATACAGATTTAACTCTTATAAGAATTTCATAAAGGCATATTCATTTTTTCCCGTTCATTAAGTTACGAATACTCAATATCACGGCATAATTAAATTATGAAACTGAGAAAATCTCAATCGATATAAAACATGCTTTATTTACAGTCAAATATGATTGACCAAGCTGTTTTTTTATGTTTAAATAAATAATAGAATTAAAATATTACCTGCTAAGACTCGACCAAGTAAAACTTCAGAGTCATTCCTGACTTGTAATTCAGAGGCGTCTTGTAAAAAGGGCTCCACATCCAACTCCATGTCCTCCCCAGTTCCTGAGTCTTCTCCAACCTCGTTACAAGGTGGTTTGTATTCGGTGATAGTCATCGTGTAACCGCAGTCTTTACACATTTATTTATTTTTCACTTTTCCTCTCGTTCTTCAATGGAATATAGAAAATTGTTTAATAATTCAAGTAATAAAAGGATGAAAATTGTCTATGGTTGTGAACCGAATATCGGTCAATTGTTTAAAATAATAAATATTATTTACTAGGATGGAACCTTTGTCAATCAATGCTTTTGTATTCAGGAAAGCGTCCAAATGGAAGCATTGAAAAACTTTTTTTCTAAAACGGCAAAATGGCACAATTAACTAGCATCGCTTACTTAATAATAAATCTTCAATTTTATAAAAATCAACATAACATTGTACCTTGCCGTAATAATGACTTAAAGCATAACTTAAATTTAAGGATCGAATTAAAACTTAATAAATGATTTATTCAAAGAACTGTTTTGAGTCAGTAAATAGAATGTTTCAACAGTTAATTGATATTAATAATGTTTATTCACCACATGTTCGGCAGGTGCACACAACAATCCCTTGTTTACATTTTCACAAACGTTTGTATTCACACGCGCGTTGTTCTCCCGGCATGGTGGCAACGAAGAAAACCTTTTTCCTTTGTTTTCTGACTAAAATTCGGCGGGAAATTGATATAAAAATCACTTTAAGTGATGTTTTGGCGGACCAGTGTTGCGATATGACAAATAATAGCCGGACAGTTTGTATGCGGCGCGTAGCACAGCTGAGAGGCAATTCGGGCTCGTGGTAGTGGCAATACTGAGGCGAGACTGCGGAGCGCATGCGCGCCGCCAACCGCGTGGAGGACGTGAGAGGGAAGATTGCATTTTCTGATTCTGAATTTAAAATGCAACTGTATAGAAAAACCAAATTCTGTTCGATGAATTTTAATTGCACGAAGAAAATTATTATGTTATCCAGTTTATAATCATATTAACATAATCCAACATGATATTTAGAAAAACCGTAAATTAAAAACGGTTATTTCCCTAAGCGTTTTTTTTTAAGTTCGTTTAAATTTTCTATGTATTTTTAAATTTTTTCGCTTTAAATTAAATCATATTACACATAATGAATTATATTGAAAGATTCAGATTTTATACTATTTCAATATAATACAACTTATTAAAACTATTTTAGGGTGTTATATTTAAATTTAAATATTTTAATAATAATTAAATAAAGCGATGTTTTTTAACTACTTCCACTTTTGTCTTTATTTAGACAGCGACCGGTTTCACCAGGCTCGCCTGAATGTTTTCGTTTTATTTCATTATTATTTAAAATGAACTTCCATCAAGAGATTTCAGTAAAATCATTTGATTATCTTAAATATTTAAAGTCTAATGAGTGAGTTTAAAAAAAAAAGTGCAAAATATAATACGAGTATACCTACCCCGTGTATGTTAGGCTAATAAATTTAGAATGTTTACCATACGAATAAAAAATATACCTTCTTGATTTACAAAACCGAAATTTAAAATTGTGTTTTAAGAGTATTTTTTATTTATATATACTTTTAATCTCATTTGATGTTAACTGCTCGCGACCATCATATATGATATACGAGTATTTTAAAATGATAAATATTTCAGACATAGCCCCTGATGCATAGGCAAAATTACTAACACAAATTCAAATTTTTATATTTTATAAATTGACATCTATACAACAAACGATATTATTGCATATTCGTTTTTTTGTATAAATCTGCCATACCGTGTCCAGAAAAACCATTTGATTATTCACAATCATTTTGATACACTAGAATCAGACGGATTTTAGGGGGAAATAATGCAAATGAACCTGACATATAATGGTAACAAAACATGGTGAACAGATGGATTGTTCCACAGAAAGATTTATTGATTATATTAAATATGTTAGAAGAGGTATCGCATCCTATTCAATAATTATTAGTATCGCATCTAATTATAATTGAAAAATGAATTTATTGTATTTGATAATATATTTAGAAAATCAGTTAGGAAAAAGTATAACAAGTAAATAAAATTAAATATTTTGGAATAATAAAATTAAATAATACATTTTAATAATTGACTTGCAAGGAAAATTGTTTAAACATACCAGTTTAGGGCAGTTCAAATACAGTATTTTGCATTTTCAATAAAATGAATATTGAATGCAAATAAGTGTATGTATTTTTTATATATTATATATAATTTTTTTTACAAAAAAGAGTAAATATTATTTCAATGCGTATATGTTGATTTTAATGATTTTTTTTTAAATAAATAAACAATACGCAAAAGTGTCTTTATTTTATAACACAAAAGATTATAACATTTAATTATTTTGCGAATACTGAACAAAATAAACAAAATAGAATTAATTTTTTTTTAATCATAGTGCACTATATTACGTATAAATTTACGTTTAACGTATTGAAATAACTTTAAAACTAAAATTTTAATGAACATCTAAGTTTAGAGAAACCAATTTTCATGTTACCATTGTCTTCAATACTCACGATTGATAATTGAATATATATCGATCCAAAAGCAAATGGAGGGTATTCCCCTGCTGAAAAGAGTATCAAAAGTGGGTTATCACTCATTGTGCACCGTTACTCCTATGCAAGTAATCTATTTCCTTGTTTCCACATTAAGCACGGTTGCCAACACAAATTTATGGCGATGTATCGCAGCATTACGTCACGTAACCCGCCATGTTTTTGACCTCTTCGATTTCCTAATTCAATCTAGTTTATTTTGTGTGCGATGGTTATTTGAAAAAAAAAATTATACGTACTTTATGTGAGAAATTGTTGATTTGATAAAATAATGAAGATCGTTGTTGAAAAAAAATATTCATACCAAAACATCTTTGACTCTAGGATAGAAATTTATGTCTTGAATTCTACGCTTAATACTTAAACGACCTTTGTGGCAGAGTGCTAAGAGCTCTGACTTCCATACCGAAGGTCCCAGGTTCGAGTCACCCTGTCATTGGTCTGGTGTAGAAATCGCGTGACAATTAAATAGCGATAGATTAGCTACCTATCACATATCATAATAATCAACATAATAGCTCAAAACAAATCATGCATAGTAATTGGGTTCAATCGAACTGTTTTATGCGAAAAAAAATGTATCTAAGAAAATAAAGCCTATATAATTTTATTAGTTTAATTATAAAAAGATTTCGGTCATCAACTTAACGTTATACAATATAATATAGTTGTAATGGAATATTCTATAGGAACCAAATACTAAAATTGTTTTTTAAGTTCCACAGAAAATAACAATAACACAGGGTTATGATAATAGTATTCGCTAATCTAACTCTTGTTATAAAAAACTGTAGCTTATTCGCAAAAAAAACAAACCAACTAATTAGAAAACTTTGTTTTTGTTTAGCCCGTAACTGTATGATGTCCAATAAAATTGTGACAGTCAAAAGCGAACGAGTAATTTCCAGAACGATAAACCATAATCGGCGCTAAAAGGTATTAATTAAATTAACGTTAGCTCGCATAACACGCGCAAAGAGCGCGTAACAGGCCAGGAAGAGTCGAATGTGTTATGAAAGAGCAGTGAAAGGCGATCATAAAGAACTTTTGATTTCAGTGCGCACTGTTTACCTCGGGTCCCCTGACTGGGTCAGTGGGGCGCACCCATGAACTGTCAAGCCGAGCGCTGTGCCTCCCGACGAGCCGCATCTCACCGCAAGTATAATGGTAGTTGAAAAATACATCTGACAAATCGTCATTACGCAAATTAATAGTTATTTGGTGTGTTTTTGGGTAACACCGTGTGATAACTCCTTCTCGACCGACGTTTCGGAGATCGTTGCAGTCTCCATCTTCAGGGTAATGACTTATTAATTACCCTGAAGATGGAGACTGCAACGATCCCCGAAACGTTCGTCGAGAAGGAGTTATCACACGGTGTTACCCAAAAACGCACTAAACTTATATTGCTGCCAACCGTGAAAATCTACGCAATTAAATGAATAGTTGTTTTATTTTTCTCCTTATACAATAATAACAATCACCACGAATTTCACAAGTGCGTACATGTATGTATATGTATATGAATAACCATTTTTACATTCTCGTATATTCAATAAAAAGTATTTAATCGTAATTTCTATGATAGAGTGTCAAATGTATAATAAATACATTATACGATGTGAATGCAATGCGAATAAAGGTGTATGAATATATTATTTATACAGTTAATTGCATTTCTTGGTAGAAATTCACGGTAAATAATAAATTTAAAAAATCCTTTGAAACATTTAGTTTAATTCCACCTGTTTTCATAGCTATGACCAATTTCAGCAGCTTGCTGCTATCTTCTATACCCAGAAGGGTGGCAGTGAGCTGCCGAAATCTATCGAAGCCACGAAATCATGTGGAATCAAACTAAATATATCATTATTTTAATAGATGTTTTAATTTTTTGGTTTATTTTCATTATTTGTTATGATAAATATAATATAATTAAAGGATCATTAGGATAGTTCGGATATATGAAAAAATAATGGTAAAGAAAGTGTACGTAAAAGATGTATTATATTTGAAACAATTAATAGAGAAAGACCGAGGAAAACGTCGCATGATCAAATCAATTGAATATTAAAGTGAGGAATCAGAGAAACCAGCGTGAGTACATGACACGATGTAGTGAGAGAATTATGTCAGGAAAGAACAGTTTGGCGGTCCATTATTTCTGCCTACCCCTACGGGGAGACGACATGATGATAAGTTAGTTAGTTATCACGCTTTCTTATTAAAATTGACTTATTGCGTATATTCAAGTATATTATGTATTATTGTAAAAAAAATTTTTATAGATATTTAAATAAATAATCACGAAGCTGAAAAATATTTCAAAATACTTAATGGGAATCCTGTTGCGATATACAGGTGTAATATATTTGTTTTTAAATATTTTACCGTTACTGTTATTGAAGCAGTATTTCTTGATTTAAAATAAACGGAAATAATGTGTAATGTATCTAAATAATTTACCAATTGACTACGTTTCGACTGGTTAAGATTAGCTCGTTCCAACCCAACCTCTGAATTCCGGTCCACTCCTTGATATTCTCGAGCCGGGACATCTGGGGTCTTCTCACACCGCGCCTGCCCTCAAACTTCCCTTTATTATGAGGCGTACAGGATCTTATTTCTCATTGCGGAGAATGTGTCTTAAATATGCCATCTTTCTAGACTTCACATCAGACAACGATTCTCCTGGTTTAACATGAAATCAATGTGCTTTCAATTCTTTCGTAAATTACGCCTACTTAAAAGCGACATAAAAGCCTGTACGATTCTTTGGAAAAAGAATTTCCTTTTCAGGAAAGAAAATCGCAAGTAACGCATTGCGTAACCGCTTTCTCTGTTGCGGCGGTCGTCACAAGCCACAACCAAAAATGGCGGCCCGCCACGATTGGTCCGCGTAACCAAGATGGCAGCGCTCACTGTGACGTCACGGCCTGACCCACTAACGGCGCTTATCCTTCTATCGGTCATAGACCTCGAACGATCATTCTAAGCACAGTGGACTTCTGTATCTCGATAAATGTAAAAACGTCAAATTAACATTTTTTATTTAATTTTTATTTTATACAGTGATAATTTCTCTGTATTTAAATTTATAAAATTATAATTTATAAAAATAACCTAATTTAAGAAGAAAAAAACATTGTAGCATATTTTTAGTTTAATTCCACTTCGGCTTGTGGCTTCGACCGGTTTCGGCAGCTCTCTGCCATCTCAATATTTTTTTACAATTAAAATGAACTTTTAGCAAGAAATTTCAAATTACAATATTAATGCCGTAGCTTTCAATAACAATATTAAGCTTTTTGTTACATTCAATCCGTGTGAATAGCCAATACTTTATAAGATTATTGAATATTCTAATAAAGAATATATCAAGAAAGAAGAATGTATGAGTCCACCCTCTGCAAAATCATTTTAATAAATGGCTTGATGAATGCGGGTGGGAAATGCCGACGCTGAGGATAATAGCAGGAATGACTGTTAGATAGGTTGGGGAACACAGCTATCCGCGAAATCAGCAAAGTGGAAGATATTGTAATATGCAGCAGATAACGCAGAAGACATTGGAATGCGCACGTGCAGAGGATGGATCCCTCCAGAATCTCACAGATTTTTTTCCTGCCTTGGCTATCGTCCCCCCGGAAGACTACCAAAGAGATGGAAGGATAGCTGGGCGTCAACTTCCCAAGAGAGGCCAGCCTGAACTACAAGAACAGACAAAAGGTCTAAAAGAAAGAAAAGAAGAAAAAGAGGCTTGATGATTATATAGAAATATCATCTTTGAAGAAATATCATCTTTGCACCGAGTAAATAAAGTATCGATCACCGACGATAGAAACAATTAGATTTTTTCAATAAAAATATATTTTTTTAACCCACCAATAAGATGTTAAGTAATATGCTACAAAATTAATGAATACTGTCCTAATTTCATACAAATTACTTAGACACATTAGTATCTTTGTTTTGGAGCGACGGGAACCCCTCACCTGAATCCAGGGGTCAACAAATGCAGGAGTTGGGCACGATAGGCTCACGGTCCACAAATAGGCCAGGCCCACACAGAGTAACCTACTTTAGTGGTAATCAGGTTACCTGCTCGGCTTACTGATTTTGGCCCGACTTGTTCCGGGTAATATTAATTATTTTAAATACTGTGTTTCTAAATGTTAAATCACAGTTTAAATAAATGACTCGTTTTACCACAAAACGTCAGTTAATTGAATATCCTCCTAAATCAGTCAACTTTGTGTAATTTTTGTATTAGTATTTTAATTTTTTTTATTTTATAAATCTTCAATCGTGAACATAACATCCAAAGAAGACAGAAATTTATTGTTAGCCAACCATTAAACTTTTATGCAATGTGCAATAATATTTTATAATATTATAAGTAATAATAATAAAACGGTGCTTTTTTCCATCGGTCTTCGATGCCAACTAGGACGGGGAAACTGGTCCCTGTCGAAATAAAGACAATACGCTTAAGTACGTAGTTCTTAAAAAAAAAAAAATTATTTCGTTCATATTTAAAATGAACTTCCATCAAGAGATTTCAGTAAAATCATTAGATTATCTTGAAATACTATTTTCAAAATTCGAGATATTTTTCCTAAGCGACGAAATTATAGTTTTTATTATTAACTAAACTTACTAACTAACCATCACGCCGTCTCCCCGAAATGGTATACAGAAAGAATGGACTGCCACACTTTAACCGATGCGGCACCCCATCCTTCTCTTTTCACCCCCGCAGGAGACGCGGTGTGATGTGTTGCGAAACTCATCGCCACTAATAGGCATCTCCCGCGCACACTTCGATTTCAAACGTCCACAAAATAAATCGAAAACAAATAATATAAAATAAAATGATATAAAATAAAATAACGACATAAAAATTATTACATTGACTGACGGTGCACATGTTGTCAGCTGGACGTTCCAGATTTTTGTGCTTATTTATTTTGTATTCCACGTATACACCGTTCTTTTGAATTACTGTAATTAGACACTTAAAACATCCAACACCAGCAAAAACTTTAAAATATTATTGATGAAATTATCCATATTGTCATTAAGACAAATGAAAAATTATTTTAACTGTCAAAATTATTTTTATATAAACGAAAAAACTTATATAATTTTAACATCAAAACAGTACAAAGGTATTTTGTGTCACAATTAACTATAATTAAGTGCGGCAACAAACAATTTGAAAAAAATATTTCACTTATACACGAAATATCTCAAAATTTACGGGAGCACCATACGATCCTAACCAAATTATCAAAATCAGAATGAATTTTTTTATTAAATTCATGTGATAAAGTTTCAAGTATTACCACTGAAAATTTTATGAAATCGAGTATCCTTCGAAATCTCTAATTGGAGTTAATAAATTTATAATAGAGCTGGGCATAATTCAATTGATTATCTACTTTCCAGATCCAGTAGAATAAATATATTAAGGCCGCACCTTTTATATCGTATCTCTACAATATTCGGTTCGACGTAATTGATATCTTTTATCGGACTATCCTCAACATGGTTATGATAATGTGACAAAAGTTTAAAAAAAATATGACAAATCTTTAAACAAATCTGAATTCAGTACATTACATTTGTTTAAATTGATATTTATAAAATTAAACATGGTACAAAAACTTTAAACAAATGTTATTAAGAATGGAAATTGGTGGGTTAATTAAGGGTTTAAGGCAGTCAGAGGTATAAAAAAAACAAATATTTTAATTCGTTTTTTTTTGGCAGTCATTTAATTTATTTCATAAAACCAACAATATTAAAATATTATATTATGTTTTAACTTCATTTGACCCAAATTTAAAAATATATATAAATTATATATGAAGTTATCGCCATATTTCTTGGACGCTGTTCCATAAGTGGTGATTTACGGTGACCATTATAACTTCTTACAGGTTCATCTAAAATCATTCAAGTAAATAAAATATTTTTTTAATAGTTAATCTTGTGCCAGATCGCAGCTTTTAAAAAAAATTGCGGCTTTTAAATGATTTTAGATGAACCTGTAAGAAGTTATAATGGCACCACAAAGCACCACAGGATCAAACAAATATGGCGATAACTTCATATATAATTTATATATTTTTATTAAATTTGGGTCAAATCAAGTTAAAATATAATTTAATATTGTTGGTTTTATAAAATAAATTTAATTACTGCCAATTTTTTATTATTTAAAATACTTGTTTTTATCATACCTCTGACTGCCCCTATCCCCTTAATATGATTTTTTTATACGAGTATCAATATATCAATATCCTCAAAATAATTCAAATTAAACTATTAAAACTACTTTGTGGATTCATTAAAAAACACGCCCGAAAATAATTGTTTTAAAAGAACAATTAGATTTATAGTGAAGGGTATTTTATTTATAAGAGGTAATTAAAAAAACGTGAATTTTTGAAATGTCAAATGTTATACTTCAATGTATTTGCCTTAATATCGAGCAGATTTTTGGTAATAGAACAATTGAATAGATTACAAATTACGCATTCATTAAAAACGCTATTATTTTTTGAAGGTAATATTGGTTGGTATTAATTGGACGAAAACTCAATATCAAAACAATAAGATATTGCAATTTCGTATTTGAATTTTTTCTCGTATGTACATTTAAAACAATTGAAGGATATTAAGTGGGTTTTTTTTATCTATCCAATTGGTAAACTACATATATGCTGCTTAAAATATTAACCCTAATTATAGTTCTGAAGAAGAAAATATATGTTAATCTATTATCAATAGCTAAAATGGAAACCATCGGGAAACATCCACATTAAAGGCCTAAGTTGCATCAAAATAGCCAGCAGCAAAATATTAGACTTTGATGCAAACCAACCCCTTGGATTGATACTAGCGAAGAACATCTAATATAGAAATATACATGTAATATTAAACATTTATTATTTCTTAAACTATGTCAATCTCCATAATTTAGATTTTAATAAAGCTGTTAATACCTTATTTTAATAAGACATAATCTACATACCTACAGAACAAAGAGAATTTTCCATTGTACATAAAATAAGGTATAAGTATATTAGGGTGTCCCTTATTTTTCAAAGTTTTAATTTTACAATGCATAGGCTATTGTTTTATTCATTTGGACCTAAAACATCCGAAAACATTTTTTTTCCTTATTCGGAACAGTGTAACCCGTGCCGACTTGCGCGCAAAGATGTCTCATACAAATTGCGTCACAGGAGCGGCGCGCTGTCGTTGTTATTATCCTTTAGTCTAGGCTTATCGGGTAGTAGCACGGATTGTTTTATATTTCGAAGATGTCGATGGAACTAAAAAGCAATTAAAACAGTATTTTCTTGGTTGGTGAAGTAAATCACCAAATAACAGGTGTAAACTACCATCTAATCCTCAAGTTCTCGCAGTTCTATTTTTCAACATACGTGAAGTTAATTTGACTGTTAATGAAAGCCCAAATCTTGTCATTCTGGAGTGCAATATATTCTGAAAAAAGGCTAAAATACCTACTAGAGCTGTTTTTAATTATGTTAAGAAGTTAGTAGATCTTTATAAGGTCTGACGAGAACTGCAAAAAATAGCAAGAAGATTCAGGACTTACACAGGCGCCGCGAAGAGAACTTTCAACTTGAATTAGATTATTTATTCGATATCGCACACGCCGATGCTCTTAAATGTGCTGTGATACGACAGCATCTGATACAGGATGCTTGAACGGAGCTTGTGTGCAAAAACTAGAAAGAGATTTGTTACTCTTTGCTTGCCGCCATCATATATATGAACTGATGCTCAAAAGTGCGTTTGAATCGCAAAATCGATTGTACGAGATGATTATAGCGAACTCATTGAGCTTGCTATTGTTTTTCTGGGTGGAGGCAATGAAAATAAAATAATAATCAGACCTGCTGGCCCAATGCATCAAGCACGATGGATGGCAAGAGCTATTTACTCCTTAAAAATACGTTTGCTGCAGTCCCAGTTTAAAATGTGCGCTAAGGACAAAAAAGCTTTACGAGATGTCTTTTTATTTATTGTGGCAGTTTATGTGAAGTCTTGGCTTAAATGTAATTTGGCGATAAAAGCTCCGAATCAAGATTTTTGGTTTTTAAAGACCTTAAAAGATTACGAAGAAGTTAACAATTTCCCAAGCGGTTTTATACAAGTTCAGTCAACATTTGTGGTACTTGTCAGAGGAAATAGCCGTCCTTTTAATGCTTGATGACAACGTTGATGAGCAGACCAAAGGAAACATTGTGGAAAACTTCCAAAAAGAAAGTTTTGGTGATTCGGGAAAGATATATGTTCCATCAAAGGAACAGATGTCTGTCTCTCTATATGGTACGTAAGTAGTGTTTAATCTGGTATTTAAATTAGCACTTATTTGTTTTATTTACAGGTACTACAAGTATTTGTTATCTTGTTTTATGAAAATCTTTGAGTGATTTTGTTTCTATCAAGAGTAAAGATTTATTTTCACGACTGAAACTTGATAGAAGTTTCCTTTAAGAAATTGTATCATCATAGAAAGATAGCGCGAAGTTTGTGGAAGCTAAAAATAAGGTTACTAGCTTAAAAGCAGTTAATGACACAGCTGAATGAGCTGTTAATATAATAAAATACTTTCATTGTTTGACTTATGCAGATGAAGAACATAAGCAGTTCATATTATGTTGTGTGCCAGAACATAGAAACATTTACCCAGACTGTAAAAAAGAGACTTTGAAGAGGAAATATCCAAGTAAATAAATATAAATTTGGATCTTTTTTGATAATTACAAGAAAAACATTATATAAATACATGTTTTCATCAATATTTATCTAACAAAATGGTTTTAAGTGATCATCTACAACTATATTTAAGAGACACTTAAAGCGGCTATTTTCTAAAACTTTGAGGGCAAGTCGGCACGGGTTAGAATTTACGTAGAAAGTTTAAATTCTGTATTTGGGTAACTATTAGACTATTAAACATAATTAGGGGGTATGCGTTTCAATAATCCAAAAAAAAAATTTGGCCCATATAAGGGACACCCTAAAGTATATATTTGCCAAAGATTTAATGCGCAATTCTATTAAGAATATATAAACATATTTTAGTTTAATGTCATATAAATATAAAATACATTGAATGTTACCGCAGAAAGGCATTGAAAAGTGGTTTAATAAGATGAGTAAGTCGTCATTGTTTCACAAATTAATTATTCGTTATCACGTATCATTCCTTTTTGTTGATCATAAATAATTGCGATGCGTAATTAGAACAGGAATATTTTTATTAAAATTTTGACTGCGTCGATCCTTCCATGACCGAAATATATATTTCCGACCGAGTCCGCGGTTCGAAATTGGATTAAACAAAGCCGACACAAAAATATGCGATAATAATTGCTTATAAAGAAGTCTATTGGTGACTTTATGCGCCATTCGGTAAGAACATTGAATATTCAGCTATGGCAAAAATATTAATAATTCTATCAAATATAATTTAAAAAATGTGTGTAGCACTATCGTAAAATTATTTATGCATTCTGAAAAATAAGATGATAATACTTAATTTATGATTTCTTTAACAATAGTTGTAAAACTCCATATTGAGTATTAAATATTTAGGAATATGTGTGTTTTCTCAAAGTATCATATAGTTTAATTGGATATTTGATGAAGCAAGTAAAAATAGGTTACTCCTATAAAATATAATAAATCATCCGGAAAAATCCTATTTTCTTTCATGTTCAATACTTCGATATAAATATAATATATTATATTGATATTACCATAATACGATATAAATATTGAATCATCATACTAAGGAATGTGAAATCTGATGTTATCTCTTTATATACGATTTTCTTATTTCTGTTCGATTACATTTTTAATGAGCGTGAGAAAGACATAAAGTGATTTAAGTGCTGCCTCCGACTGCAGACAACATCTCAATGGGATTAAGAGTGGTCTTACGACTTACTTTCGACTCATGGAATTCCCTCTTACGTCATTGTTGCGCTTCTTTTAGATTTATCAGAGACTCTGAAAGTACACAATGACTTAACAATAAGTATATGCATAAACTACGATCAACACACACCAAAGAATTACTACACTAGTAAGTCTTTTTTCCATTCGTTATTCATAACACTTGTTTTAATAATATTAGTTAGTCTGTATGAAAAAATAGACCAAAGAAAAATATCCTATCTATTATCGAAGATTTCATCTCTTTTGATGTTGATTGGAGAATCAATCCCAACGAACATCAAGAGAACTGAAAGAGATAACATGTTTCTGTAAATAAACAAGTCATTGATTTCCGCTACTTCGTTATTATTTATAGATTTTATGATGTTTTTTTACTTTAAAATTTATTAAACAAAACTGTGTTGTTTGCTTGGTTTGGTAAAATTATATAAATATAAGTTTTCGCAACGCTCATAAATAAACAATTGGAAAAATACGTCAAACAAATGACTGCAATTAATTGCTTTGCATTCGCAACATTTTGTTAACATGTAACATAAAACCTTCATATGAAGAAATGAATCTTTTTGTTAAGGTACGTATCATTAAATACGATTTGGCAAACTCAATTCAGTCCACGAAGAACGACGAAATTTGATCTAATGTCTGTTATTAAGACTGCAAATTCCTACACACGTTGAAGGCTAAAAAATGTTTCGAAGCTGAGATGAATAATCGTAGTTTCCAAAGAGTTACCCAACTCCCATCGCAGTAGAGCGCGAATGCTACGAAATAACTCTATCGGGACCCCATTTGCATTCAATTGCGATGGAGTATATTCTAATTAGCGAATCTGGAGTAGTGTCCGCCGGATTATTCCTGCAAAGCTGACAATAACGGTATATATCCTTTGAGTTGCATCATTCCTATATCAAACATTAGAAGCTGGCATAGAATCACAAATAATATTATGAAGAGAGATATACGAGTATGTGCATATAATTACTACGATAATGTGGAAACAGATTGAAGTGAAAACAAAAAATTTTCTATAACTGTTAATTCAAAAACTTTGTTTTATATCACAAATTGTATTTATTTTACTTTACGACAGCTGTTTGACATTTGATATATATTTTTGTAACACCTGATGATGTCAATATGGTTGATGAAACAGCTGACGTAAAGTAAAATAAATACAATTTGTGATATAAAACAAAGTTTTTGAATTAACAGTTATAAAATGTTAAAATATCATAGTGTTTCGGCCAAAACAATGGACTAAAAATATTTCTTGTTATCGAAGAAAATCCATATTTTAAACAAAAAACTTTTGCAAATGTAATTTCATAGATACTCAGAGTTTATAGATACTAAAAACTTTTGTTAATAGGAGTATTAGTTCATAATACTTCAAGAGACCCCTGGAAGAGATCGCAGAATTCTTTTAAAGACCTGATCAAGAAGAAAAGATCTGAGTACTGAACATCCAAAATTGAGTCGGTAAAGGGAAACCCCCGACACCTATGGAATTCCATTAAATCAGTACTCGGAAATAATCATCAAGAAAAGGCCTCTACCAAGTTATCTCTTCAGGACTTGCCCAATTCTTTGAAGGTAAATTTCCTGTGATTCGTGCGATGACTTCATCTAACATACAACACCACCAATTTTCACGAGATATGAAGGAAAACTTATATCTAATTTTATACTTACACTATATGCACATAATAAGCAGTGTTTGCTTGATCCAATCCCGACATGGCTTTTCAAGAGATGCTGTCACCTTGTTGTTCCATTTTTAGTCAAAAATTTTAACAAAACATCTTACATCAATAACTGTCAACTGCATTGATTTGTCCCTAAAATCCGAAATTTGGTTCCCATAATCGGATAATCGAATTATCTCTCATGCGTTTCTGGTATTTTACTTGTTCTCAAATAGATGCCTTAAACTATGTACATATTAATAATGTCTGTTTGATTTGATTTATTTACATTATTCGTAGATTTCATATACATTTCAAATTTAAATTTCAATTAAGAAATAGGAGTTGTATTTCTTGGAACCAATCATAAGACAATAGAGGTGGACTCTCTTGTAAGCGCAAACGGGGCGGGGTGAGGCGAGGAGGCATCGAAGGATTGCGTAAAGCCGACTGCGACTGAAGGCAATACTTTCACCCAAATCACGCGGCCCGGACACACGAGGGAAGTGTGGCAGTCATTGACTCCCGCTGCCACTACTATTGTACTCGCAGAAGGGCGCAAGTCGAAAGGAACTAATTCGAAAATATATTTTAAAATTCAACTGTTGATATGAGGTCTGAAAAAATTCCTTCCATTATTTGGAGTTGAGAACGAACCTTGTAATTTGTACAACGATGAAACAATGATGTATTATTGAAATGAATCATCGAAGGATCACACCGCTGAGACATTTAGTTGGCTTCCAGCTTACAGTTACTTACACATGTTCAAATATTTCCAACTTAACGTGTTAACTTAAATTAAGTCAACACGTTCATATTGAACGTGTTTCAATGTCAATCAAACAACACTTTACTAAAATCAGTATTAGTAAGAGCACACCTATGTATGGAATTAAATGATATATTATCTATCGTTAAATTTTATCTATCGTTAAACGTGTCTAATGTTAAGTCCATTATTTTGGCCGAAACACTATGTTATTTCAACATTATTAACTGTTAAAATATAAAACGCTGTTTATGGTAACACTATTTACCATAAACAGCGTTTTATATTTTAACAGTTAATAATGTCTAAAGTTTTTATCATTTTCCGAGTGTTTGTTTTCTGGTGCTTTTTTACTCAATGGCGAGTATTTAAAATTTTGAAATCGCAGTTAACTGTCCTTTATCCGGGACAGTTGGTCTCTGAAGTGAGTGCGAGAGTATATTTCTCCGGCACTAATAAGATCTGAGAAGAGAAAATGGGAATTATAATAATTCGCTATTGGAAACACTTTCCTGCACTTTCTCTTCTATTAGCAAAGAAAATGTGTTCGTTTTCTTTGTTCGAAGCAGAATCATATGGAGATTTCATACAAAATATAATTTCTATAAAATATGCGTAAATTTTTAATAAATACTAATAAAAACCTTGTCGCATACACAAACTAAAAGTTAAAACTATTTAAGTTGCAATTTAATGGTGTGTAGCTGTATTTTACAAAAACTGTTCTTCTATCGGGCAATTAATGTTATTTGTTTGAATAATTCAATGCATGCATAGTAAAACTTCTTTAAGTGAAAAGGTACAAAATCATTTATCTTTTAGACAATATTCCGAATAATAGTTCTGTGATTAATGTTATTTAATAAATGATAAAGATTATTTATTATTGTTTTCAAGACCGATACAATTATTCGTTGTTTCTTGAACAGTGGTGTAAAAGTCCATATTAAATAACGTCTGTTTTGTAGAAGTTTTATTATATTTTATGTGAATGAAATGTTTCGTTTGCCAAACACATCATCAAATGTCAAGACATTTGATAATGCCTTAGCCTTACTGATATAATTGTTTTTTTTTTAAATTATAAACTTTAAAATTTTCGATTACATTTTTTACAACTAAACTGGAAATAATGCAAAATTAAGTTCCTTACTAACGCTTTTTCGCCATTTTAGTTTTTCCGGTGAGCTTTCGCAAAACTTAGTCCTCTCCGCTTCGGACGTCTCCGCCGCCGCTCGGGTGACCTCGGCCCCGGCTAGGAGCGACGACCGCCCAGTGGGACGGCCGAGTGATGACGTAAATCGCGAGGTCGCTAGGGCGCGGGGGGGCAGGAAAGTAAAGTGGTTTCATTGCTATCTAAGCTCTGGCCGTTTGATACGGTTTAACTACCATATTTTGTTTCAATTGTGGACTTTAAAAGTAATAATCGGCCGTTAAGGTTTAGTAGAGCTGAACAAATAGGACTAAGTCGTGGCTTATCATCGTGTACGACCTCGTATGGGTGAATTAATGGGTGCATTTGTAGTGGATGAAATTGAAAGTATGGAAAACAAATTAACTTCCATTTTCGCAAAATTTGTATATCAAACACTTTATTCGTTTATAACACCAACCGGTTTCGCTCCCATTATATTCTGTTGCCCTCAGTATATTCTGGTACCCTGACGAAGCTCCGGGGGAGCGAAACCGGTTGGTGTTTATAACGAAAAAGTGGTTTATGTACAAATTTTACAAGTGTATTATTATTATATTCAAATCACCTAGTCATAACGCAGACAAAATAATCTCACTGAATATTTGTATATTACAATTTAATACATTTTCGGGGAACTCTTCGAACGCCGCAAGGATTGCATAAAATTTAATAAAATCGCTTACATATTACGTAAGATCCGATGATACTTATCCGTCATGCCGGTACTTATGTAAGTAAGGTAATATTTTAAATACCAGACATTTTTAACAAAGCTTTTGCACATCTCCGATGACCTAAACGTTATTGCGAATAAAAAATAAAGTACCTTCTGGCATTTAAAGAACTTTGGGAACCGAAATATAAAATCATTAATTACATATTTTGAAGTCTGAGCCGAATGTCGACTCCGATGTAACCCTTGGCATTTTATTCTAATGAGTTTTATCAATAAGTCAGTTTCTCTTTTACTCCCATTCTACAATTATCATTAACTATGGATGATTGCATTCAGTGCGCCATTACAATAATCGAGAAAGTGCATTCACTTTTAGATATGATCTATGCACATTAACATGCTAAGGGAATCCAAGAAAGTACTAACAAATTGAAATGAGACCAGAAACATAATTTAACTCTCGTTGCTCCATATACGAGTATTCAATTTGTATCTGACACAATTGTATTGAGGAATTTTAAAACTAATTTCGTTTAACTGATTTAATTTGATTTTTAATTTTACTAAAGCACTTTGTATTAACACAATAATCACTTTTTTTTAATTATATTTATGATGAAAAAACAAACAACAACAATTATTAGTATTTTTTTAAATAATGAATTAAATTTAAACATGAATTTACAACACAGAGTTGAAGCGGATATGGAAGAAATATTTTAGTTTTTGGTAACTCTAACTGTTATTATATGTATATTGCCTATCATAAATTGCGTATTTTATATCACATTTAAGTATGAACAAGTATTAAAAACAAAAAAGTATTTTTGATTTCACATTTTAAAAACGTACTCCGTGTTTAAAGTCATACAAATAAAACTAATGTTTAGGACGAAATAAACCCAAATTACGAACATTTGCATATAATTCTTCATTACTATCAAATACTCGGATGTTTATATTTTGTAACGATTCCCTTTGGCGAGAAAGCACTCCAGGATAACCTAGTACGGGTAATATAATATGAAATAAGTATTAAACATGAACTTTCTTCTTTATTATCCTTTCTAAACATTAAACCTTCGACTGAGCCTTTCAAAATTATACACGAAAAAGCTCACGGCAGCTGTATAGTTTTACAACGGATATTGAATGAAAAATAGAGTAAAAATGGATATAAGATTAGACTTTTTTTTCTGTGTGCATACTGTATGTGAATGATTATATAATAATATGAACCTAAATCACAAATTCTAATGCCCAAAATAATATTTTACTAGCTTTTGTAGTGATGCCGAAATGATTAATCAATTAATTATTTTAATATGTTGTAATAAACTATTCAAATTTTTGTTGAGTTATATTATTGTATTTGGCAAGTTTCATTTTTACCGTTTTTTCAATCTTAATTTTAGGTCATAAAACAGTTTGAAACTTCAAATAAAATAAACATATCTGTCAGTGAAAAATGATCAAAATTTCGTAAAGAACAACCTTGTAAATGAGTTAAGAAAAAAGTGCGTTATTTAACTCATATCGAAATCTGCGAACATTCTAGGTAAAAGTGTTACTCACTTCTTGAGCTCTTGTTGGCAAAATTTCAAAATGGCTTCCTCTTATCATTAATCATTCGTGCCACAATGAAATCGGTTTTTGGTGGGATTCTACACGGGATTAACTTTTGTATTACGCGTACGTTAAACTTATGATGTCCTAGTTAGTTCTTTGTCAATAAACTTATTCGAAATTGCGTGATAAACTAAAATTATAATCAAAAACTTCTTCTATAGTCTTACTTTAATAAACTTTCACTTAAAACAAAATGACAGTAGTATAAAGTGGCATAAAAAGTTATCATATTTAATATTGATGAAGGTGTTTTATAGAAGTTTTATTTAATTTCATGTTAAGGCATTAATAAAAGTCTATTTGTTTAAATATCATTTGATAATGCATTAGTAAAGGAAATCTTTAAATACTATAAAACGTCAGGTATCCGACAAGTATCATCGTACTTACCCGACAATAAAATTTTAATTAACTCCTTCCATGATTTATCTTTGTGCCATAATTATACTGAATAAAAATATAAATTATAGAAATAAGTAAACTTATATATGTATATAACAATCAACTTTTCGATTCATAAAATTTTGTAATTCTAACTCATTAATGTTTTTATATATAATTTTTCAATGTAAATTTCTCGGAAATTAATAAAAATAAAATTAGATAAATAAAATATTTGACTATTCTAAAAAACTGAAAAAGTTATATACTACATAAGGTATTCATGGTTAATTTTTCATACAATACTTGGTGGTAATATTTTGTAATCCAGAATTATTTAATTATCCGAAACCGTCATTAATTATCTATAATAATCCACTTTGTAGTAAGACAGCTTTTGTAATACAATAAAATCTTAGTAAGTACGCAATTTCTACAAAGAATATAAAGTTTTAATATCTGAAGCAATGAAATATAAAATCTCCTCCTCCAAGCTATTATACAACATTCAAGTACGATAAATCTGATGAAAAGATGTCTATACATTTTTGATTTTATTACCTTTGGAGTTTTCAGTATGATGGTAAATGAGTTACAATGATGACAGCATTACAAATAGAGCACATAATTATAAATTTTACGCTGCGATTTTACGAGGCTATTACTCATCGCCAACAATGTTTTAGTCATAAACCATTCGTCATAAAATATACCTAGTATGGCATATATGTGAGCAGGGAAAATTCCCGATGTGTCCGACCTCCGCCGGAGAGCGTTGTTCCTGTTTCACCCTTCTCACTCACTCCCCCCCCCCTCCACTATTTCCCTCTCTACCCTAAACAGGACTCACGTAACTCCCTTAGTAACCCCTTCTTCAATCGTTCGAATTTATTGAAAATTGTATATGTGTTATAAAATTAAAAGATTCTAAACAATCGAGTAGAATGAATTATCTATTTTTTAACGATAACTCTAACTAAACAATGGTAGTATGTGATGATGAAAAGTCAAATATGTTATGGTATTGATGATCAAATATATATTGAAATGCATGATTTAAGAATGTTTCTGCTATCTTTATTAGGCATATACATCATCATTTGATAATACCTTAGAAGGGCGAGACATGTCATTCCCATAAAATTTAATAAAACTTCTATGAAACTGACGTTTTCATTCGTATTAATTAGGCATATTCTGTAATCAAGAAAAAATATAGATTTTACCTATGAATGGAAATGTGCAAAAGTACATATATAAATAATTGCGTATACAAGAAAAAGTGTGTCATTTTATTTGTGTAGTAAAGCAACCTGGCTTTTAATCCAAAATATATATATCAATATATTTTACATTACATATAAAACTTAACTAAGTCAACTTAATGTACGAAATGTTTCTAAATGCTTCTATTTCATAATTCATTTAAGTAAAATTTTCGTTTTATACAAAAGCATTTCTACCCCACGAAGTTGACAGGGTAACAACGGGTTACGGGTGAACACCCCCACGCCGGCTGAGGCCAATGAACCTCAAGCGGGACAGGTCACCCTCAGCACCGACCCACCCCACTCTACAAGAGGGAAAAACAGAAAACAGTAGTTATAAATATTATCGTCTCTCGGTACGAGTATATCTGCTATTGGAAATTGTTAGAGAGAAACGCAAATTTTTATGTGAAAATTATTAATAAACCTACGTATTTTCGCGCATATAGTGTGAAATATGTTTTCACGGCACACTTTTTCCTGTTTTTATATCACATATTCACTTTCTTATTGCTCGAATCGAAGCTTATGGCGATTTCCTGTCACGTTTCGCGATAACATATATAGTACACACGCAGAATAAATTCATTACGTCAGATAACTTTTTTCTAAAAATAATACCGAAAATGGGGATAATATAAAATATGCACATTTTCAAATTAAGTTGACGAATCCGAAAAAAAACCAGTTAAACAACACTAACGTTTAACCAACTGGCCAATTATTTTTCATTTAGATTTTTTACTTAATAATTTAGACTGGTCTATTTAATAATGATGAAAACATCAGTTCCATTATTTTCATATGAGTAACATGTTTTGCCTTGCTGGGGCATTATCAATCGTTTGAAAATGGTGCTGTTTATATACTATATGATTTAAATATGATCTGTGACGTTAAATCGTATAAAGATATTCAGTGCTACGTCTAGCTAATAAATTCCGTTTGGATGCTTAATCCAGTAATCACAGCTGGAGCAATGTCAATAACGACATCCAAACTGGCTAAGAGCTGCACCTTCGTTGTGCGAGTATCACTGTTTATTTACCATTTCGAGTCCCCAAAACGTCACAAATGAAAACACATTAAAAGTTGCTTGCACGATTCTGTAGTAGGTTCAACGACTCGCTGGCATTGGCTGGCCTACGCCAAGAAAAATGCTATCAACCAACTCTGATGCAATTCAAACACTAGCTTGCATGTACATTGTATAATACGAACATAATTTAAAACATGTTATATTTAAATATATCAAATTCAAATAGGTTTGCTTAAGGAATCATTACGTATCACATATCTTAAAAACGCTGATTTTGTTTTATTATTAATTTTATTCACGTGTATGCTAATTTTAAATAATTAACAAATTTTAGGTCTTCTTCTTCTTTTAATAGATCTGACGATCTGTGACACAGAAATCATATCTCGTCGGATGATGAGATCCAGCTGTCCCTCCATCTCTTAGGCGGTCTTCCAGGTGAGCGGTGTCCGGAGGGGATTTCATAAGCGGCTGTATATGCAAGTCTGTCACCATCCATTCGGGCTACATGGTCCCTCCAGTATCTTCTTCTGGATCTACTCCACTGAACGATATCCTTTATTTCGTAAGTTTTTCTTATGTCTACGGTGCGGACACGATCTCGGAGAGTTTTTCCAGTAATTGATCTTAGGACCTTCATCTCCGATGTTCTTAGTAGTCTCTTGGTTCGCACAGTATCAGCCAGCGTCTCTACAGCGTACGTCATGATAGGTCGCACGCATGTTTTATAAATTCTGATCTTGCTGTCGATACGCATTGCCTTGTTCTCCCATAGTTCTTCCTTTAGGTGTTAAAATGTATTTTGTCCTTTAGGTGTTACATAAACTAATGACAAATAATTGTTTAATCTAACTACGTTCCAACATATATATACATATATACATTTTATACGTAATACGTTCTGTAGGTACATACGTTAATATTTTATTTGAAAAACACAATCATTGTCATATTAAACTTAAAATTTAAAACATATGTAATTTATATAAATTATGGTCCCCTATGGGGGGAAAGAGAAAAAACCACCTGGAGAAGAACCCTGCAGGACGAGGTTAAGGCAGCAAGTCTCACTTGGGATGATATTAAGCATCAGGCATGCGATAGAGTCGGGTGGAGAAGATTCCTTGAGGCCCTATGCACCACGGAGGTGTGACAGGATAAAAAGAAGAAGAAGAAGAATTTATATAAATGAACCTATTTTATTAAGAAAATTAGGTATTGGAAATAAATCGCAATATATTTTATAAGAATACTTATATTATCATTTTACATCTATTGAGTTAAATGGGTTAATTTTACATTTTTTTCTTCTAATTTTATAACCACCAACCACAATAAGGATAAACTTTTTTACTTTAATATCTGCATCCGGGAAAAATTGTAGAGAAAAATCCTTTTGGAAAATTAAAAACCGTTTGTGGTTTTTACATTAATAGGTCGAAGTAACGGAACGCAATATGGGAGTAATATGTTACACAATTTTTTCGCAAAAGTTACCGATTTTCCAAGTCATAAAACGTTTGTGGTACGAGTGCGGGTGGCAGTAAACAGTACACGCTTGACACATCCTCGCTGATATTAAATGTGGCTAAACTCAAACCGTTTTATGTGTTACACAAGTGATTTTATTGTTCAAGATTACACTAGAAATACTCGATTAAAGAACTTTGCTAAACTACCCACGAATACAACATTTAGAACATTACATACAATTAAATGTTTATTGTTTATTGAAATTATATAAAATTCCAAACTAAATAATTTATGCAATATAAACGTCTGTTTGTTTTTTCTAGAAGTATTATTATAATTAACTGGAATCAAATGGTTCGTATTTCTAAAGCATTATCAAATGTCCATTTGTGACATGTCGATCCCATTAATCATAATAAACCTCCTAGAAAACAGACGTTTCATTCATATTAATTATTCGATTAAATATTAATCATTTTGATGTTTAAGATTTAATTTTCTAGAACTCCATGTTACCCAGGGAAATATTTTTTGGTTAAAATTTGTATAAACAAAATGCTTTTTTGTTTATAAATATAGATAAAAACGATAGAGGTGTAATTCTACGTTTCTTTTATTGAAGGCAGTAAGAGCAGCAAGGGATGGTTTACCTCGAGAAAGCACACCTCAAGGACGACCTACAAAAATTTGGCTTGACGCACAAATTACAGGACAAAAGGTCTCAATCAATAAGGGGAAGAAGAAGTAGAATTATAAATTATATATTTTTTTATTGTTAAAATTTTTATATTTCTGAAAAACGTTTCTCAAATTTTAGAAACGTTTTTCAGAAGATAAGGATAGATTACTATGATAAATGCTACACTATAGAAAAATCATTATATCTGTCAATATTATTGTGAAATTTCTATATTGTTGTGAATAAAAAGAGTTTTCTTTTTCTTTTAAACATTCTTAAACATAACAAATAATAATGTAGTTTTATTCTAAGATTCTCTTTAAATGTGAAAAATTCTTGAACAATGTTATCCAGATGACTGAGTTAATTTTGAATTATCTCAGTCATCTGGATCTGAATTGCGATAGTCGGTGAGGTAAAACGATGATGGAAGCGGGTATAAAGACGATTTAATAATAATTTTACTATGTTTATTATATGTTAAGTTTGAATTCACTGCTTCATTTGTTATATTAAGACAAGAAACGATAGAATTTTTTGTAGAGGGTTAAGGGGGCAAACGAATGAATTTGTTTAGAAAAAATATATATGTATGAAATATTTAAATAAATAAATAATGAAAAGATGGTAATATTAAGCTTAAGGAATGAATAAATATATATCCTTATATCATCGTTCCATTAGAACACTGACGCAATTGCGAAATTTTGGCAATTCTGTGTTATATGCGTAAAGGGTTTCTAAAACATAAGGCATCCAGTAGAACAGCAATTGATGGCATTTCCGTTTTTTGTGTTGAAAATACTATTCATCTTAGTTTTATTGGATGCTTTTGATGTTTTAGAATCCATTTACCAATATAACAAATGGTAGAGTCCCAAAAAATCTTATTTGCATCTTCCAGAGTAGTGATATGCCACAAGGCTTTTCACCGCCCCTAGTTCCACAAACTGTGGTTTATCTAACTCTACATTAACTGAATGTTCTCCTAAACGGACGTTAACCCCGGTGATTACCGCCGTTGCATTGTACTCATAATATTTATAAGGAACGGCAAATGGGAGTGAACTCCCAGCGGCTTGGCGATCACTATTTGCATCGTATAATGATAAAATTTACTTTGTTAATCGCTGTTTTTGCGGCTTTCTATCTGGGTCGCTGCATACTCATATAATCATAGTTGAATTCTTAAATACTCTCTTTGCATACACTCACTCCGCACGTACTATCTCCGGGGAAGGATAGAATATCGTAATTTGTTCGTTCGTCAACTGTGGAAAATAATGTACCCTCAATTTCCCTTGCATTATTCCTTCTGCCCTTTTCATACATTCAATAGAATTCAGCCTATTCCCTACATTCAGCTACATTCTTGACAATTTTTCTATTTTAGTAGTCCGATTTTCAAGCAGTTTTGGCATATTTGGCATAGTCCGATTTTTATTTCATCTCTTTTTTATCTCAAATTCAAAGAAAACTGTCTGCGTTATACTACATACTCGTATTCATTTCACTAAGCACGATTTATGGATATTATAAAATATGTTTAGTGAATGGCATATTTCACGTTTATAGAGCATTACCAAATTTCACTATTATAAAATTAAGCATTTATGTTTTTAATCTCACTTTTTTTATATAGATATTTAAAACATTCTTCAAGCAACAACAACAAGCATTCGTTTTAAGATGACTTATTTTTTTTATTTTCTTGTAATTACTATTATTTCTAAATAATGTAAACAAAAAAATATTTATCCAAATTTCATTATTATTATGTATTTAGTGTGCTCCCACTTGTGTTTATGTACGGGACGCACTGGACGTCCCTGTAATTTTTTATTTGTGGCGCCGACTGCTGCTCGTCTCCGATGTAGTCCACGGGGAAAGGGGCGTGATGCTACTTAACTCTCGTACCGAAAGCGGGCGAAAAAAATAATAAGCAAGTTATATTTAGTCGGCGATCGGTAGAGAGTGAAGCGTGATGCGAAGTGGGGTGTGCGAGGGCTCAGCCTTTATAAAGGCTATTTTCAACTGATGCTCTTGGCAGGCTCTAGGCATGCACTGATTTGCTCTGCCCAGGGCCCACCTATTTATACGATTTGCCGGCGGCGGTCCCGGTAGCAGTGCCACCTGGCGGCACTTTCTCAAAGCTACCTGCCGGCCGCGAGGCCTCCCACTGTTTTCGCCACCCCACGCTTCGACCGTTCACACTTCACTCCGTCCCGACCGCCTCGTTTATTCCTTACGATCTATTATACAAGAAAAATACAAAAAATAGGACTTATACTCTAAATACACAAAGTTGCGACGTTAAAACCGGGAGCAAAAAATGTACGGGGAGAATTGTGGGACTGGCCAAAATGGACGCCGCGGACCCCTGTGTGCCCTCTCTCGCTCGCACACAGCTTGCTGGCCTCGGCGTCCTAGGTAGCAGACTTTCAGCGCAGTCCCCTCTCTCCGCCCGTTACCTAATTCAGCCCACGATTCCAACGCCGCACAAACACAAATAGATAGATGAAATTAAGTGATAATATCGGGAAGTTTTAATCGCCCCCGTACGTCCGATACACTCCCCCCGTGCGGCTGCGCCGTACTAACACTTTCGGGCGTATCCTAGGCGGGGGGTCGGTCGTCGACGGGTCTTCGGCGGCGGAAGAGCATCCTTCGGGAGTGGCGTGTCTGGTTCCGACTGAAATACAGCGACGCGGACTGCAGGCCGCGTATATGTTCCCTTGCTCGTCTGTATTGTCACGGTTCTGGTCTGGCCGTCAGCTGCCGGGGTGGCCTCGACGACGCGTCCGCGGGGCCATGTGTTCCTTGGCAGCGACGGGTCGGCGAGTAGCACCAAGTCCCCCACCTTGATGGGCGGTCGCTGCTGGTGCCATTTCTGCCGGTGACTGATGGTGGGGACGTAATCCCTTAGCCAGCGTCTCCAAAATCCATCCGCGAGTTGTGGGCTGATGCGCCATTGCTTTCGCAGGCAGGCGTCCGGCTTTCCTCTTGCGAGGATGGTGAGATGCGGTCGTCGCGAGGCTCCCCCCATCAGGAAGTGGTTGGGGGTCAGGGGTTCCTCCTCTGTCGGGTCCACGGCGACGTGGGTCAGCGGGCGGTTGTTGATGGTGTGTTCCACCTCGGCAAGTGCGGTCAGCAAGGTCTCCTCCCGAGGGGCTTGCTCCCTTAGGATCGCCTTTAGGGCTTGTTTCACCGACCGCACTAGCCTTTCCCATGCTCCCCCCATGTGCGGGGCTCCGGGGGGGATGAATCTCCACTCTGTCTCGTTCCCCGCCAGGTACTCTGCGATCTTCTCATTCGCAGACAGCTCCGTGGCGGCCTCTCTCATCTCTCTGTCAGCGCCGTGGAAATTGGTTCCGTTGTCCGTGAGTATGGTTGCGGGTTGGCCCCTGCGGGCGGACATCCGGCGGAGCGCCATGATGGCGGAGTCCGCGCTCAGTGAGGCGGCGAGTTCAAGGTGCACGGCGCGCGTCGTCAGGCACGTGAAGAGCGCTCCGTACCTCTTCTCCCGCCGTCGGCCGATGGTAACCTCCATCGGCCCGAAGTAGTCCAATCCGCAGTGTGTGAAGGGCCGGACGCGTCCGGCCAACCGGATCGATGGCAGGGGGGCCATTCTAGGTGGTAGTGGCTGGCAGCGTCTGAAGCGGCACGTCGGGCAGCGGAAGCGCAGGGCGCGCAAGTTAGTGCGCAATCTCAGCACGTGGAAGCTGCTGCGCACCTCTGCCACAGTCGTCTCTATTGCCGGGTGAAGTCCTTTGTGGTGGATGTGGTTGAGCAGGAGACGGGTGTATGGGTCGTCCCCGTCGAGGATTATCGGCGAGCGCGTGTCGCCCGACACTCCGCGGAGTTTCCTCAGGCGGCTGTCAGCGCGCCATAGGCCCTCTCGGTCCTGAAACGGCGCGAGAGGGGCTAGTCGGCTCGAGCGCATGCTGCGGAAGGATCGGGATTGCGAGGCCTGTGTCAGCCTCTTCTCGGCCTCGCGGACCTCCTCGGCGCGGAGCGTCCCCTCTGGTTCCCGTCTTGCTGCTCCCTCGCGGCATCGGCGGATGAATCGCAGGACCCACGCCGTGGCGCGGGTCAGACGGCTCCAGGATGAGAACCGTGTGACGTCAGGTAATCCTCCTTCGTCGAGTTGTGTAAGTGTCCCGACGAATTGCGGTCGCAACTCTAGGTCATCGGGCTGGGGCTGGAGCGCCCTCTCACGTGGCCATTCGGTCTCCGGTGCCCTCAGAAATGCGGGGCCGCCGAACCATTTCCCAGCGGGTGTGAGATCCGGCGCCTCGCCGTCCCTGGTCCCGGCGTCAGCGGGGTTGAGTTT
Source organism: Lepidostoma basale (assembly GCA_022606425.2). NCBI lineage: Eukaryota > Metazoa > Arthropoda > Insecta > Trichoptera > Lepidostomatidae > Lepidostoma > Lepidostoma basale. The sequence goes on along the minus strand of JAHDVF020000734.1, from coordinate 1,331,446 downwards.
GGTGGGCACCCCCTTCCAGTCCGAGGCAGATGACAACTCGTCGATTTCGCCAAGGCGATTGGCGACGAAGGCGGAGTAACTGCGCGGGTCCGTCCGGATCCAGCATAGGACCGTGGAGGAGTCCGTCCAGTAAGTCGTCTTGATTATGTGTAGTTGCGTCTCTTTTCGTATGGTGGCGGCCAGGCGGGCGGCCATCAGGGCGGCTTGCAGCTCCATTCGGGGGACGGACAGAGGCTTGAGGGGTGCCACCTTTGTTTTCGCGGCAATGAAGTAGACGTCCTTTCCCCCGACTATGTAAGCCACGGTGCAACACGCCAGCTCGGACGCGTCGCAGAAGACGTGCAGTGTGACGTCGCCGCCGCTTCTCCCGGCCGTGCAACGCGGGATCTTAACATCGATGTGACTCGCGAGCTCCAACCATTCCTGCCACTTCTTGGCCTGCGCCGGTTGGATGACCTCGTCCCACTCGATGCCCGACCGCCAGACGGCCTGTAGGAGGATCTTCGATCGGATCGTCAGGCAGGTGATGAAGCCCACCGGATCGAAAATTCTCATGACGGCGCTCAGCAGCTGTCGCTTGGTGGGTCGGGCCGCCGCGTCCTCGGTCCTCCTAAAGTTGAACCGGAACTGGTCGGCGGCCGGACTCCACTCCAGTCCCAGGATCTTCTCTGTCTCCTCGCCTCCGTCGATGGTTATAGCCGTCTTGGCTCTGGCGTCGATGGGCACACTCTGGATGGACGCGGGTTCGTTGGTCGCCCAGTTTGTCAGTTCGAAACCGCTGGCTGCCAAGGCGTCTCGGATGTCTCGGACGAGCGTGGCGGCCTCCTCCGGGGTGTCCACCGCGTCCAGATAGTCGTCCATGTAGAACTTGGTTCTGATCGCGATGGCTGCCTCGGGGAACTTCAGCGCACAAGCCTCCGCCGCCTTGTTGCGCACAAAGTGCGCGCTGCTCGGGGAGCAAGTCGCTCCAAACATCACGGACGTGAGGACGTAGGCGGCGGGCTCCGACTGCGCATTCGGGCGCCATAGGTACGTCTGCGAGGGCCAGTCGGCCGGGCGAATCTTGATGCGCAGGAACATCTCCTTAATGTCGGCCGCGAGAGCCACCTTGCCCTCGCGGAAGCGGATGAGGTTCCCGAGCAGAGATGTCAGCAAGTCGGGGCCGGTCAGCAGACGGTCGTTCAGCGAGGTCCCTCGGCAGCGGCTGGCGGCGTCGAAGACCACTCGGAACTTCCCTGGCTTATTCGGGTTTGATATGGAGAAGTGGGGCAGGTACCATCTTCGTGGTGCTGGTGCAGCGGCCTCCGCTTCGCTCAACTGCCTAGCGTAACCCTTGCTAAGCAGGAGCTCCATTTTCTCTGTGTATTGGGCAGCTAGTGGCGGGTCCCTCTGCAGTTTCTTCTCAAGCGTGAGTAGCCTCCTCCTCGCACACGCACGATTGTCCGGGAGCAGGGAGGAGTCTTCCTTCCATAATAGGCCCGTCTCCCAGCTGCCGTCCGCCAGTCTCCGAGTGGTCTGCTCCATCAGCTGCTCCGCTCTCTGATCGTCTGCGTTGATGCGTTCCGCGGCCGTTACTCCGAGGGAATCGACCGCGAAATTGTAGCGGAGCAGCTCGTCTAGTCGGGTGTCCTGCCGGTCCTCGGATCGTAGCGCCAAGGTCGTTGCGTGAAGTATCTTCCCGCTGGCTAACCAGCCGAGGGCCGTTCGGGACATGAGGGGGAGGTCCGCTTTCTCAGAGACCTCCCGTGACACTATTAGGTGCGCGTTATCATTCCCGATCAGTATGACCGGTCGTACGCGTCGCCCGTCGGGTAGCGGCTGTAGTGGGAGGTCTAGACCCTCCACCGTGTATGCCTCCACGGTGTACTTTTGTCCCTCCGAGTTAAGGAGAGATATCGATACTCGCCGGGAGTGAGAGTCCTTTGCGCACGCTCCGAGTGCTCCGTGTAGGCGGAGTTCGTACTTCGGTCCCGTGGCGCCGACGTCTCTTGCCGTTCTGGCGTCGATTAAGGTGACCGTCGACCCCTCATCGAGGAGAGCGTGCACTGGGGCTGCACCTCTAGGTCCGGTCACCGTTACCTCCGCAACTTTGAGGTAGACATCTGGGTCGGGCCGCGAGACGTGCATGCACGTCACCGCTTGCGTCCTATGTAGGAGTTCGTGGTGATCTCCGCCGCATCCCTCGATGTTGCACGGTCCTTGCACACACTGACCTTTGTGTAAGGCCAAACAAACAACACAGGCGCCGGCCGCTCGAACGAGCACCCAGCGCCGTTTCGGATCACTTTTCGTAAACTCGGGGCACTTTTTCAACTTATGTTTATGTGATTGGCAGATCGCACAAGCGTTTCTTACACTTTTATTGTCACTTAATTCACTGGGGCGTTTACGCGGCGGGGCACTCACGGTGTCGCGCGCGGGCGCGGCGTACGCTGTCGCTTCGTACGCTGTCGCGTGCACTGTGGCCTTGAAGTCGCGCCTCTCGCGTCCCGTCGCGGCCCTTCCTGATCTCAGCGAGCAACCGAAACGAGGCATCCGGTCCATGATGTTCCGGAGGAACTTCGAGAACTCGGTGATGGTTGACTCGGTTGCAGTCTGCGCCCAATTCACCCGCAGAAAGAAAGGTAACTTTGCAGTTACGTCGCACAACAGCGCCGGGTTCGCCAAGTAATCCGAGGGCATGAGATTTAGTTGCGCCACTAGATTTTGGATCGCCGCACTAAAATCGAAGAACTGTTCGTTCGTTGCGTTGTCCGGGAGGTCGGGGAGTTTCCTAACCCTCTCTAGGGTCAGTGTCGCAATCGAGTGGACGTCACCGAAGCGGCGTTCCAGGACCTCGAGGATTTCCGGGACGTGCTCCGGGTCCAAAAGAAGGCTTGCTACTGCTCCCCGCGCCTTCCCGACGAGTACGCGCTGAAGTCGCATCAGGTTCTCCGCCTTGGTCATCTTGCAGGTGGTGGTAGACGACCAGAATTGGGCCTGCCAGCCCGGCCAGTCCAGGGGGTCGCCGGCGAAGTTGGGAAGGTCCTTTGCCATGGACTGTCTGGCGAGGAAGGCCGTCATTTGGTTCCCCTGTTCAGTTGAGTGGGAGGGGCCATCGTTGAGGCTCCTGGCTTCAGCCCTCTCCATCAAGGCGGTCAGGCGGGCGAGTGACTCGTCCGTTCCACCGCTCACTGGGGGCCAAAGCGCCTGCATCGGCGCTCCGTCCATGCGGGGTGGCGGGGCGTGTGTGCCGGCCGCGTACCCGCGTGTGTTGTCCGGCGCCGGGCCTTGTAGGCCGGGCGCGGCGTTGTAGTGCGGCTCCTCTCGATTGGCGGAGCGCCCGTGGCTGCTCCGCTCCTCGCCGCTCTGCACAGGCTGCGTGGGTCCCCACCGCGTGTCGGCCGGCGCCGGGGCCCTCGGGCCGGGCGCGGGCGCGCTGCTGTGGTCCTGCATCCTGCGCTCAGCAGCATAGGGGTCGTATGATGGGACCCTGCTGCTCGGAGTCGGATCCGTTCTGCTCCAATGCGCGCCTGACGCGTCTGCATGGTGCTGATGTCCGGGCTCCTGGTGGGTGAGTGCTGGCGGCACCTGCCGCGGTTGACACGCCTGTGCCGGTCCGTTGTAACCGGATGGTGTCATCCCCAGTGGCAGCGCTCGTTCGGGGGCTGAACGCGGGTCGTAAGGCCGCGCCCAGCCGCTCGGAGTAGGATCTGCTTGTTCCCACTGCGCACCTGGCGCCAGGCTTGGTGCGCCGGGCACGGGTGCGTCATCGTGGTACTGCGCCCTGTCCTCCTGTGATGTGGGGTCGCCATGCCTCCACTGCGCGCCGGTGTGGGCCGGGCCGTCTCGGCCGGGCGCCGGCGCGCCGGCCCGGGTCTGCTGTCCGGGCATGAACGGCGTTGGATCCTGCCGCGGTTGACCTGCTTGTGCCGGCCCGCCTGGGCCGGGAGCGGTCATTCCTGCTGGCGGCGCTCGTCCTGTGAGTGCACGCAGTGAAGCCTGAAGATCTTCCATCTGTGCCGCGTATCTCTCGACCTCCCGCTCGCGCCTCCGCAGCTCCTTGCGGAGCAGGCGGACGGTGTCCTGGGTAGAGATCGAAGACGGCTGGTCCTCATCCTCGGTGTCCGTGCTCCTGCTCGGACACGGCGTGGTGAGGTCGGCTGTTGCGGAAGCCCCGCTGTCGGCGGGCGCAGATGAACATGTCTGCAGCCACTCGGCGGTCGTCTGGTCCCCGGAAGGCACACGAACGGCGGGCGCAGGCTGCTCGGCTGCGGTGAGAGGGGCTGCCGGGGGCGCTAGGCCCGGGGCGGCAGCGAAGTGGGTGGAAGGCGGTGCATTCCCTCCGGCTGTGGTGGTGGAAGGTCCAGCGGGCCCACTGGAGGCTTCCTTCCCGGAGCGGAGTGAAGGCGACATCGGAGATGAGACTGATCCGGCTCGAAGGACCATGTACGGGACGCACTGGACGTCCCTGTAATTTTTTATTTGTGGCGCCGACTGCTGCTCGTCTCCGATGTAGTCCACGGGGAAAGGGGCGTGATGCTACTTAACTCTCGTACCGAAAGCGGGCGAAAAATAATAAGCAAGTTATATTTAGTCGGCGATCGGTAGAGAGTGAAGCGTGATGCGAAGTGGGGTGTGCGAGGGCTCAGCCTTTATAAAGGCTATTTTCAACTGATGCTCTTGGCAGGCTCTAGGCATGCACTGATTTGCTCTGCCCAGGGCCCACCTATTTATACGATTTGCCGGCGGCGGTCCCGGTAGCAGTGCCACCTGGCGGCACTTTCTCAAAGCTACCTGCCGGCCGCGAGGCCTCCCACTGTTTTCGCCACCCCACGCTTCGACCGTTCACACTTCACTCCGTCCCGACCGCCTCGTTTATTCCTTATGATCTATTATACAAGAAAAATACAAAAAATAGGACTTATACTCTAAATACACAAAGTTGCGACGTTAAAACCGGGAGCAAAAAATGTACGGGGAGAATTGTGGGACTGGCCAAAATGGACGCCGCGGACCCCTGTGTGCCCTCTCTCGCTCGCACACAGCTTGCTGGCCTCGGCGTCCTAGGTAGCAGACTTTCAGCGCAGTCCCCTCTCTCCGCCCGTTACCTAATTCAGCCCACGATTCCAACGCCGCACAAACACAAATAGATAGATGAAATTAAGTGATAATATCGGGAAGTTTTAATCGCCCCCGTACGTCCGATACAGTTTATGTTCGACCGGTTTCAGCAGCTTGCTGCCATCGTCTGGTTATTGCCATCGTCTTATTATTTCATATTAATTTATAAACCGAGAAACTTATTCAATCCAAGTGCTTCTACATTATCGATAAATTAATAAAATTTTAGGTAGCATTACACAACATTGTAGGATTTCTCTAATTAAATGTTGTTTCGATACAGATTTTAGAATCATTAATTATTTTAATATAGTGCATAAGAGTACTTAGTATGTAACTGTGATGTTCAAATACATACTTTTTATCTTGCAACACAAATAATAAGTTAAGGTAATTTATCGATAGATAACCTAAAAATTGCGTCTTAAAGATAAATAATCTCCATAATTGAATGATGTATCTGGCTCTATTGGAGCAATTTATGTATTTTATACATGGAGAAACTGCGCGGTGCAAATCTGAAAAATTATTCCTAATTTATCTCTTGGACTGGACACAGCTCGGAGCGGTGCATAACTTCGGAATATTCATTTTGAATTCGGAACGGTAAAACCACCATTGTACATATCGGCACAGTCCGTTTTTGTGTCAAGATAACTCATGTGATTTCAATACTTGAATAACAGATTTTAGTCATTACGCAATGCAGTAATTATTACGCACGCTTTCCAAATATTGTGCACAAAGAAACTAAGGAGATAAAGAAGGATCATTTCTCATTTAATAGATTTTTACTACTATGACAAGCAAATAAATAAACCTTCTTTGACTTGTTTAAAAATATATATGAAATTAAAAATAAATCATTGACTGTCAACAAATTATGACAACCCTACCATATTTGTTGTTCCTTGAACAATAATGTAAAACTCCATATTAAATAATTACCATGAATGGAGACGTCTGTTTTTTTAGATATTTATCATTCCTGAAAACATGTCATTCCCATTAACATTAATAAAACTTTTGGAAAACAGACGTTTTCATTCGTATTAATTATAACAACCTTAATACGTAATCTTAAGTCAATGTGAAGCTTCATTAATAAATATTATTATAGAATAAAATACAAATACAGAAAACTTTCATTCTTACTTAAGGGAGGGTGTATGTTTATAAAAAATAACACATTTTGTAACTTTCTCAAGTGGACTACTTCAGCTGCATAAAATTACCACAAAATGGTGAACTTTCCCGAAATTGGTAGGGTTTGTACGTAAATGTTAATACTGAATGTGTTTTTTTAAGGGGTGGTCATGGTCTTTTGTTAACTCTACTCTGTCGCTGTAGCTTATCGCTCTCTGCGGAATGGTATGGGAAAGGTCGCAACACCAAAAGTCGGTAACCTAAATGGCGGTCAAGGGCGGACTCGGCGGGCCGCGCTCAGCCACGGGAGCCATTGTTGCAACAATGTTCGACTTGAAACTCTCAACAGCTCTCCTCTCGCACGATCGATAAACTAATGTGTCTTACAAATCAACGGAATGGTACACATTATATTAATGTATCGAACAATTAACATTCATTATTGCGTGTAAGTGGAATAGATAACAAAAGATGTGTAATGACAACGTACCAATTCAAATAAATATGTAATTTTAATCCTATGATTCATGCATACTGCCGGTGATGACTTATAGGATGCAGACTACGACCCTCACCAAGAGAAATGTAGAGAGATTAAGAATCACGCAGCGTTCCGTGGAAAGACATATGCTCGGCATCAGTCTCTGAGATAAAATCAGAAATGAGGAGATTATACGCCGAACAAAAATAACGGACATCATGGAACGACTAGCGAGACTGAAGTGGCAATGGGGGGGGTCATGTGACGGGACAAAGTGAGGATAGATGGACCCAGAAAATAATAAGGTGGAGACCATGGGAAAACAGGAGAAGCGTCGACAGGCCGCAAAAAAGGTGGGCCGACGACATTGCTGACGTGGGGGGGGGGGGGGGATGTGGCTGCAGCTGGCAGAAAATAGAGATGAGTGAAAAGGAAGGGAAGAGGCCTATGTCCAGTAGTGGACCGATGAAGAAGAAGAAGAAGTAGAATAATTTTTATTGTTTCTTGAAAAGTGATGTACTCGTATAACTCCATATTAAATCATTAATATGAATGAAAACGTCTGTCTTTTAGCAGTTTTATTATATTTTAGATGGAATGACATGTTTCGCCTTTCTACGGTATTTTCAAATGACATTTGATAATGACTGAAAACGGCGAAACATGTCATTCCATCGAAAGCATAATAAAATTTCTAGAAAACAAACGTTTTCATTCATATTAATCATTTTAATCCCCTGTTCTTTTTATACACGAATGTTTAATATCTCCTGCTCAAAGACATGTATAAACTGCAAATTCAATTGCCTAAAAATTGACACAAGTTCATTAAAGATCAGATTGTAAATAAAAAATATATTTAAAATAATATTAATACACTTTCATTAGTTCACCACTTTATTAAATATTAGGAAAAACTAATTAAAGTACTATATATTAATATTTTTAAAAAACTAACTAACCATCACGCCGTCTCCCCGAAAGGGTAGGCAGAAAGAATGGACTGCCACACTTTAACCAATGCGGCACTCCATCCTTCTCCTTTCGCCCCGCGAGAGATGCGGTGTGATGGGTTGCGAACCTCATCGCCACCAATAGGCATCTCCCGCGCACACTTCGATCGTCCAACGTCCACAAAATAAACCTAAAATATTACGTGTTCCGTACGAAAGTATAAAAATACATTAATTATGAAAATTATTTAGTTCATCATACCACATTATAATGAAATAAAACAATGTTTTTTAATAACTGATTCCACTTTTGTCATGACAGCGACCGGTTTCATCAGGCTACTGGCATCGATAGATATAAAGACAAAAGTGGAAGCAGTTGTTAAAAAACATTTTGTTATTTATTTATTATTTAAAATGAACTCCTGTCAAAAGATTTCAGTAAAGTTATTAGATTACATTTCAACCATGTATTTTTAAAAGAAAAATTTAACTAGATAATTGTTGTCGGTTATAAAATTTAAAGCATTGCTCAATCAACAAAAGATAATACGAATCAGTCGAATACAGAAATGGTGTACACGGATATTGTTCTGATAATTTGAATATAGATTGCAAATCGTTATTACCGATTCGGTACAAATTGATAAAGACATTATTACAAGCAAATTGATGCAATTCCAAGCACTTAACTCTTCAGTAGATATGTGCATTACATTACTCGGCGGATATTAATCGAAAACCATTTTGAAATTTCGGGACACAATCAATTGTGGAATCAACACCTGGAATCTGATTGTTTTAAATGGCTGGAGGCGTACGATGGGATGAAGTAAGAGTTAAAAGCCGATGTGAGTGTATTTATTCGACAAATGAGTTTGTCGATTGTTGATTAAATATGTCGCCAATAGACGTTTTGTTCTCGTCCATTGCAAATAATGTCGAAATTTTAAGATTTGACACACAAACTATACTTAAAAACTCTTAAATGCGATATTAAAGTTTTTAATGAGAATAACAAGAAATGAAATTAAAAAAACATCCATAATATTTTACATGTTTAATTATTTGTTGTCTACGAACAATGGGGTAAAACTCCGACACGAATGAATCGTCTCGTTTATAGAAATTTTATTTTATTTTATGGGAATGACATGTTTCACCTGACATGTTTGAAAACTTGTCATTCCCATAAAATAAAATCAAAGTTCTTTAAAATATACGTTTTCATACAAACAATTTCATTGATAACATCAACAGATTCATTGATAATAAGAACATCAATTCATTTTCTTCGCATTATATTTATACGAAAAGGATGAAAAGAGGAATTAAAAATCGCATTCGTATCATTTTTCAAACAATTTCATAGTAGTCAAAAAGATCCCATCTACGTATTTGCATACACAAATTAATAAAAATACACAGGATTATTATGAATAATAAATAAATGTGCAGAAATAGGGGGTCGGGTCGTTTAAACTAAAAGCCTGCGTACATTAACATATCATAAAAAAATATTTTTCAATAAAAATTCAAATTTTCGTATGAAGCACTCACTTTATGGTTAGACATTTTAAAAAGTATTAAAATAAATAAATTCACTTTGCATTTAACCACGGTATGGTTATTATATTTTATGCCAACTAGTTTCGGTTGGACCCGAGCTTTATCAGGGCAGTATAACAACAGTTGTTATACTGCCCTAATGAAGCTTGGGTTCAAGCAAAACTAGTTGGCATCAAATAAAATAACGATACCTTAGTTAAATACAAACCATTTTATTTATTTATTATCTATTTTACAAAGTGTTCGATTTTAAATGTCTCTCTGATAAACACTAACATGTCTATTGAACTGTGACTAAAATCGACAGTTTTATAATCAGGTGATGTATGCATCAATTACAAATATTATTAACCACACGTTAATTGAAGACGTCATATGTCCATATGCGTTTATGAATCTGTATTGTCTTTACGTATCCTTAGTAAAGCATGCATTAATACGATGAACTATTGTATTACGCTTGTAGATCTTATGAAAAATGTATTTAATTTTATTAATGAATCTTACATATTCACAATACAATTAATTTAATATTTTGTGTATCTCTTCTTTAGTATTTGCTATTTATTGTCTTGCATTACTTGATTTGTGTATTTTTGCTTTGTCTCATTCCTTAGTCTTATTTTATCTGATTTATGTATGTCTTTTTTAACTTTTGCCATTGCCTTATTCTACTTGATTTGGGTAGGTATGTTTCTTTATTTTATGCAAATATCTTATTTTACCTGATAGTTGGTTACACTGAAGGGTGGTGCATTACAATTGTACTGCCAGAACTTGGTGTACACATCTGATTGAAGTGTTTAATCTGACACATGTTTTTTGTTACTTATTACTATTATAACGTACATTAGATGCTTTGTTGTGTACCTACAAAATAAATTAAAATAAATGAATAAAACACATTGTTTTATTGTTATATTAGATAAATGTATATTTCTATACCATTTGCGGTGTTACTACACGTTCAGTCATTTTCCATGGTCAGGCGGCACCGTACAATGCATTGTGGCATGAAAGTCAGAACCACGCGCCGTCTCTGGTCTCAACTAGTCATAAACAAGAGGCACGTAACTCTACTTATGCCATAGATAATCATGTAATATAAGAAAACGAGCGTACGGTATAAGCGGATCTAAAAACATATAATATAAGACCTACTTTCGCTTGATCGTCGGTTGGCTGATAAGGCATTGAGTCCATAGCGTCAATTTTCCAATGTCCTCGTTTTTTGAGGTCAGTCTCGGCGGCCAACGAACTCGCGTCCTTTTTATCGCGAGGGGTTCCGCGCACAAATGGCAGACCACGCACTTGCGCTGCTCTGGCTGTTCTCCTTTACAATATTGACCTTTCGAGCACATGGTATTACAATGATCGCACATTTAATTATTTATTGGCTGACTGAAGTTTTCCATAAGGGTAAGCAAAATGAAAAATTGAATTTTTATTTTTTAAATAATACATATTTTACACAAAGAATTTAAAGAGATATACAAGAATCTTATCTCATTTTATAGATTTTTTAATACTATAACAACGAAATTAATGAAAACTCTTTAAAATAAATTTAAAAAATTATAAAAATATCATATCATAATAAAATTTGACTGTCAAAAAATTATGACAACCTTATTCTTTGTTCAATTATATTATTTGAATGAAAAACTAAATAATTCCAAATTGAGGATTTAAGGAATAATAACATTTTGTGTATTGAATGACTTGGAGACCGTGGACGGCGAAAAGAAGTGCAGGGCGACCGCAACTACGGTGGAAGGATGATCTGAACAGACACGTCGGAATAACCTGGATGCAGTCTGCACAGGACAGAGTGACATGAAAGCGAATGGAGGAGGCCTTTGTCCAGGAGTAGACGGGAATAGGCTGAGTAAGAAGAAGAAGAAGAATGTTTTTAGAAAACTCTGAACATCTGCTAAATGTTTAAAAGGTCTTCTTGTATCTATTGTAGACATCTGATGAGAGACTTAAAGATAATGTCAGTTTTCTCGTGATAAATGTATTATATCTTTCAGTAAAATCATTTCATTATTTTATATCTTAGAAACATGTAGAGATTTACTCAAAAAGTTATTTGCTCTATTAAAACAATAATGATTTTTTAAAACGCTGATCTTGTGACTTAATCATCTCGAGGGCGCATTTTGATTGATTTAGAAAAATATATCAATAAACGGTTCGATGGAGATAACCCGAGTCTTTTCCAACGATAATGAGTAATTGTTTTAAATTAAATTAAAGATTTTATGAAATAAATATTTTTGCATTTATTTCATTTATTTCATTTACTACTACTACTTCCTGTGTCCTGTCAGGCTCCCCAACGTTGACTATCACCCTTGAGTAGGCCTCCCTGTGCAACTCGGAACAGCCCCTCCACGGTCCTCACCCCTGTCCACTCTCGGATGTTCCTCAGCCAGAATACCTGCCTTCTCCCAACACCTCGTTGATTCTTAATCTTACCCTTTGAGATCATAATTATTTCATTTACGTTTCATTATTCAGTAATACTCTATTAGATTATAAATGACAGTGAGACAATTAATAAGTAAAAAAATAAAATAAAACATTCAGAATTCTAATATTAAGAATTATAAATAAAAACAGTGTTCATTTTTAAAATGAACACAGTTAAAAAAAAATCATTTTAATATCTGTCAAAACTGACCACATCCGTGATTTTTTTTTAAATATTTGTAATACTTATCATATATCACTGGTGAAGGGCTTGTGTATCCAAAACATGTTTGGTTTTCAATTTTTATTTTTATAATAGAGTGTGTGTTGTATACAAAGTATATAAAAAAAATATACGTTAAACATTCGCAATACAAAGTTATGGCGAATATACAGGAAAACAAGTGTTTTAATCCATTAGAAATTCGCATTATGGAATTCAACAGAGTTAACGCTTTAAGTTTATCTAAAATTAAGAAAACAATGTTTTTTACAGTTTTTCCAAGTGAAATGAAATATTTAATAAACGTGGATTTCTAAGGTTCCTTAAGTTTTTCTGTTAACCGGCCATTACTCGTCGTTCTTCTTTTTATGATAATGATTTTTAAAAAAGACTTGATTGTTCATAAAATCCTTACCAATTACCGAATAGAAGATGTCTTTGTTTGATTTTAACCTAAATTCCATTATTTCAATATTATCAATAGAATGCAGAAATCATTCCTTTATTCAATGATTGATTGATTACAGGTAAAATTCGTAATTCAATCCTTGTGTTATTTTAGTTTTGTTCTACGTCTGGAATGTCTCTTCATGTCGCGGCGCCAGATTTCGAATTGCAAATCGATAACTGAAAATCCCGCGGTACCAGACCTGCCCAGGAATAGACAAGACGAAATTAGCGCAGACTCATCTGTCGGGAGATAGCGCCGGTTAATCCGTTTTAGATAATCGAACCGCTCTAGGAATTATTTACAATATCTATGGTTTAATAAACGTCCCAATAGTTAATGTTTGCGTTTGATTATTGCACAAATGTATACATATATAATTATACAAATTCAATTGCCAACTTATAGAATCAACCACCTGCGATAGTATTTATTGTTTCTTGAACTCTGATTTGAAACTCCATATTAATTCATTAATACGAATGAAAACGCCTGTTTTATTAAATTTTATGGAATCGACATGTTTCCCCTTTACTAAGACATTTTAAAATGTCAAATTATTATTCAACTTCTAGAAAACAGACGTTTGTATTCGTATTAATCATCTGCGATAGATTTATACATTTATTACATAACAAATACATTTTTAATACATTAATTTTGAATATAAATATCTTTGATAACCTTCGTGGCTGAGTCGTAAATGCTACGACTGTCACACTGAAGGGCTGGGGTTCGATTCCCGGCGATGGCAATGTGATTGTCACAACGTCTTTAGTCTGCTGTAAAATTCGCGTAACAATAAAACGGAAGATTTGCTACCTATCACATGTCATTAAAATCAATATAATAGATATATCCTTTGCATCGATTTGGCCATCGCTGTAATGATGTAAAGAGCGATTCAACAAAATAATAATAATAATATTGATTATCGCGTTCGCATTATTATAAATTCGACTGTATTGTGTTTATTATAGAGGTGACATATTTTGCCCTGATAGGTCTTATTTGGCCAATGCATTTTTTTTCTTATTTCTTTCAATTTAATTTTAAATATATTTCTTACAATAAAGAAGTGAAAATTATCAAAAATTAATAGAACCATTTAGTAATATTCCTCTCACTTTCTGTGCTTTATAACACGTTCACTTTCATATAAGACTCTCTCTTTCTCGTGGAGAAAGTTTCAATACACACGCGGACATCTATTATACTTTTCGCGGGCTAACTGAAAATAACAGAAAGAGAAACTGCTATCGAACATCTTCATATTTCCAATAATAAATTATCATCCTTTTCTGTTGCACTAATTGGGTCATTCTTTTAATATTTGCTTCCTTGTTTCACAAGACATACGAAGCGATCGACGCAAATAATTTATATTCGGATAACAAATGAAATCGATCCGAATAGAGTTCATTTCACCGCCATTTTGAAATTCTAATTGACAAATCTGATGAAAAGTGATTTTATATAACGCTTATGAATATGGAACAACATTTATAACCAATAATGCAGCCAGTTGCAGTGCGCACGGTGCATTCATGCTACATTTATTTAAATTTTGTTTATAAGCTCAATGAATGTTGTTTACACGAGAGTTATATAAAATTTTACATTAATTTAAGAATAAATGACAACAATTTATCTATTTATTCTGTATATTTATACTTGTTTACAAACTATATCTTTATTACATAATCATATATTATCATTAGAGTATACTTATTTTGTTGATGTCACCGATATAATGTATTATTTGGATTAACCATTTTTTATTTTATATTAAATATATAAAAAAAAACGTGTTTGAAGACGAACGGGCAAGCATGAAACCCAATAAGTGCATTGTGTATTTTTATAAAAATATAAAAAAAATATATTGCGTACGAATCCTCTTAATTAACTTTAATCACAATATTTAAATTCAGTAAATTTTCCCTAATTATTTTAAGATTATTTTTGTATAGAATCATTTACCAAGATGAAATCATTCTGAAACCTGCCGAACGTTTTTACAAAGGACTCCCTTCACATCCTAACCCCACAATAAAATACCTCTTAAATTACCACCCAAACACCTCCAGCCGCCACAACTGCATAAAATCGATCCTCCTTCAGAGGAATACTCCGGGCCACACAAATCATGCCCCCGTATAAACTAACAACCCACCAAATCATCTTCCAACAATGTTCCCATAAGACGTAAGAGGAATAGCCACATGAGCTAAACCTCTGTAAGCCAGAAGATCAAAGTCCAAGTCCAAGTCCCTGATCTGTATGTATTTAAAGGACTCAGTTTGCAATAGTAGCACCAGTCTGTCGATGCCAGCGAGTCTCGCGAAACCGATCGTTGTCGTAATAAAGGCAAAAGTGATCGTAGTTAAAAAAACATCGTTTTATTTTTAAAAAGATGTAAAAAATCTTCTTCTTAATATTATTTTTCGGCCTGTTGTGGCCGTCCACTCCTGTACGTAGGCCTCTTCTCGTATTTTCCACTCCTTTCTATCCTGATCTATCCGCATCCACATGCTCTGTATAAAATATTTTCTCTAAAATGTAAAATAAGTTTGTTTATATCAATAGGAACTATTTTAATACTAAAACTAGAAATGTTTGAATCACATGTGATTTAATAATGATAAATAATGGTTTTATAATATATTATCTTTGTGTTGTGCTGTGTTAGGTTACGAGTTAGGTACATAATATTTATTTAACAACATTTTGAATGTATACAAATTCTTGTAGACAAATACTGGATTTTACCCATTGCGGATAAATATATTTTTTATAAGAATTAATTATATCTCAAAAGAGATGAAGATGTAAATTGAAGAAAAAATGACAGGTCATAAGTCCTGTAAGCGCCTCGGCCACCATATTCTGTTCCCAGAAAACAATTTACATCTTCGTCTCTATTGAGTTACAATTAATCCTTATAATATTTATTTATTTATTTTTATAATATTTTTATTTAATTATGATAAAATATACATTTTATAAACGTGTTGTTTAAAATATGATTTAAAAGGTTCCCTATATATATAGAAAGTATTTAATATTTCATAAGTTTAAGTGATTTATTCAAAATAATAAATCATCACTTTTATCTTTGAAAATTTTACTGTCGTATTTTTTTAGCATGGTTATTAAGACAATTTTTGAAGGGTATTTAAATATTTCTTGAAACGCAAAGTGGATTTTTTTTTAAATAATAAAAAAATTGTGTTCTAAAATATTCATAAAACTAATCGGAATTTGATGGTTGTCCGAGAACCAAGTACCGACATTTTGTATTATATAATATATAAATAAAATATTAATTCCATTCAGTAGTTTTTGCCATCCATCGAGTAATACTTAGTTAATCAACTAATCAAATTAGCAAAATTACTTCGCGTAAACTTCACGCATTCTACGACATTTCATGAAATGCATACGTCACTAGCTGTGTGATTTACGATATCACTTTTGTTGAGAGGGTTAGCGAACAACAGGCGCGTTTAGGTAATTTGCGATCGCTCTGTCCCTGTCTGTTATCATGATTAGCGATTTGGTCATCTCACTCACTCTCACTCGGCCCAGTTCCTCGCAGTTCAACATACCCGAACGAGGTAAGGCCACGGAACGGATTGGGAAACGATTTTAAGGCAGCTATCACAGAAAAAGTATCATACTTCAACGGTATAGATAACTTAACTCAAACGCATAACAATACTTCGAATATACTAAATGCAATTCTTAAATAAAATATACGACTGCTATGTTTCAATCAAGTTTACTATTCCGTTGCTGCAAAACGTGAAATTTTCGTATGCAGTCTAAAACTGTGCTGTTGCGTAAATACTGCTGACAAAACTAAGGCCGCCTGCATTCAAGGCACGAATCGCCTCGGATTCAATGCAATTTTGTCGAAAAGTCTTTTGAAATCGTTACGCTCCATTCTTACGGTTTGTATGGAAGAAGTATGACTTACCCGTTTTAGTCAAGTCCACAGTGAGGCTACAACGGACCGCGCTCTGTTTCGAGTACAAATGCGTCTCATACGTCAGAATTTAAGAGAATTTTGTGGCACTTGGTAGAAATATAATTAATGATGAGAAATTAATTTAAATATTTCATTATTTGAATGTACTCAAATGTTGAAATATGTTATATACGATTCTGTATGCATTTATAACATTAGAGTAGGTATTTATTGTTTCTTGAACAATAATGTAAAACTCCATATTAAAAAGAAGAAGAAGAAGAAATAATAAATATAAATAAAAACGTCTGCCTTCTAGGAGTTTTATTAAGTTTTATGTGGAATGACATGTTTCGCCTTTCTAAGGCATTATCAAATGTTATTTGTATACATTTGGTAATGCATTAGTAGGGCGAAACATGTCATTCCATATAAAACTTAACAAAACCTTTAAACCTCTGTAAGCCAGAAGATCCAAGTCCAAGTCCAAGTCCTAGAACACAGGCGTTTTCATTTATATTAATTAGATTAGTATTATATTTCTTGTATTATACTGTTTAAATAGTAAAACTATTGTAAAAATGTATCATTATACATATAATATATATTTCTTTTAATTAATCTTTTAATATGGAATAAGTACAAAACTGATCACGGCAATTAAGTCGCTATACACAGAAAGCACTGCTAGTGTCAGAGTAAATGGAGATCTTACAGCCTGGTTTGATATCAATAAAGGTGTCAAACAGGGTTGCGTAATGTCCCCGTGGTTATTTAATCTGTATATGGACAAATGTATGAAAGAGCTGAAAGGGTTGGATGTAGGTGCCAAAATGAGCGGAGTGTCAGTAAGCTGTCTCTTGTATGCGGATGACGCTGTCCTTCTTGCAGACAACGAGCATGAACTACAAGTCCTGGTGAATTGTATGTATGAGGTATGCATGCGAAATGATCTGATGATGAATGTTAATAAGTCCAAGGTAATGATTTTTGAAAAGGAAGAAACCACGACAGTCTGCAACATTAGCGTGAATGGTGAAAATTTGGAGCAAGTAGTTGAGTTCGTGTATTTAGGTAGTATGTTTACAAGAGATGGGCGAGTGGAGAGGGATATTGAAAGAAGGGTTGGGGCAGGCAACAAAGTGAATGGTGCACTTAAAGTTGTCATCGCAAACAAAAACCTATCCAAAAAAGCTAGAATGGCAGTGCACAATGGTGTTCTTCTACCGACCCTTATGTATGGAAGCGAAGCATGGAACTGGCAAAAGAAGGATGAAAGTAGAATAAATGCAGTAGAAATGAGATCTCTTAGACGAATGTGTGGATACTCTGTGTATGATAGAGTGTCGAATGAAAATATAAGAAGTGAATGCGGTGCGAATGATGGTGTCATGAACAAAATAATGAAAGGATCATTAAGATGGTTTGGACATATGGAAAGAATGAATGAAGAAAGAATGGTAAAAAAATTATATGTTAATGATGTAAATGGAACCAGAAATAGAGGAAGACCGAGGAAAACGTGGCACGATCAAATAAATCAAATATTGAATGTCGGCCATGTGAGGAGTCAGAGAAATCGACGCGCGTGCATGACACGATGTATGAATGTTGAGGAAGCGAGAGAAATATGTCAGGAAAGAAAAGTGTGGCAGTCCATTATTTCTGCCTACCCCTTCGGGGAGACGGCGTGATGGTTAGTTAGTTAGTTAGTTCTTTTAATTAACTGTAATTTGGTACCTAAATAAATTTCAACAATTTTTTTTTAATCAACAGTATTTATTCTCACTCTTTTGAGTGTATTTATTTCTGGGTGATTGATGCAGCTTCCTTTTATCACTGAGAGATCTTTTCAATTTAAGGTTGACCGTTTATTTATATAATTTATTCGCTTAGATTTATCTTCCTGGTGATTATAATTATAAATAATGTGAATGAACCACGCAATGAGGCTAAAATTAGTAAAATATGTACAAAATCAAATAAATCGAATTCGGGCATACCAAAAGTCGAAATTAGTCCCGTAAAAGACGGAGAGAGTGGCGCGTAAGACGACGTGAGGAATTGTACCACAGCTATGAAGCCCCTAGTATCTCAACACAAATAAAATTGAGGTGGGCTGGGCTAGTATAAAGAATGCCAAATGCGTGAGTGCCTCAAAAATGATAACTGGATATCTGGGGGGTAGAACAAGGGCTTGGAGGCCCAGGCTGTATTGGGAGGAAGAGGTTAGGAAAGATAAGGCAGAAGTTGAAGGAGGTCGTTACTCGATTTGCCGCGCCATCGAAAAAGATGAAGAAGCAGAAGAAAAGTCGGAATAATCAACCTACAAACTTAATGGAACTGGAGAAGATCTACGTCACGATAGAAACACGTGTAAGTGTGTACCCCCTTCTGCGGGGAAATGGTGACACTAAGCTAAGTATTTAACACTCTATTTGTTAATTATCCGATTGAATTCATTGCCATAAAATGAACACGTTATCGTGTCGTATCCTCAATAATTCAATTAAATGTCGGCACGCGCCGCACTAATGTGTTAAATGGAATATCAAGGAATGAAATAAATTATCTTTTGGTTAACAATTTAAACAAAAAGACCATCAATCAAAAAAATACCAACTGTAATGTGAATATAGTAATTCGTTTAAATATCCTCTGGGCTAATAAACACCCATTCTTTGCAATATTACGCAGCTTATTCCGAATTATTTATTATTTATTTAATAAAATTTGAATAAATGGAAAAGCGCTTTGTATTTTCACAACACTTTATTTTTTTTTAATTAATGTTATTATTTGTAATTTAATGGTAGAAGTTCATCGTAAATAATAAACATATTTTTTTCTTTCTAAAAAGACCAGAAGATGGCAGCGAGAAACCGGTCGAAGACACAAGCATTAGTGTTTTTTTAAACTAAATGTACATTTAAAAATAATAATAATAATTTTTATTTTATTTTCATTACATTATTTAGTTCAAACAATGATCCTTTTTTAATTCCAGAAATAATTATCTTCTATTCCATAGATAAAAATACAGAAATAATTTTCCTAGATTTTTGTTGTTGCTTTTTTTAGATTAATACTTAATAATAAAGTTAATTAATCAGTAATAAATATAATATTAATCAAATATCAAACCTCATATACATTTAACTTTACCGGTTTACTAATACAATAAATCATGCTCAAGTATTATAAATTATATTGTGTATTAAACTTATCTATTTTATATTAAATTTGTTATCGGCAATCATGCACGTCAGAATAAATGTAAACCAGTCATCGTTGAAACGTTTCGATGAGTATTCGCATGGCCCATCTGGTAACTGACAATACTGACATACTTTGATTACGTTTTTTTATTATTCATACTTCAATATCACACACTCAAACCATTAAAATAATCTGAAATGTTATTTCGCTCGAACGCCAAAATTGTTTATTGGATTAAATTCTATAAATATGTTTGTATGAAAAAATGTAAAATGTGAAAAAAATATTCTCTGAAATATTTATAGCAAAAAGTTAATATCGGTTGAAAGGAAAGCTTTGTTAGGATGGTTATTTTATTCATTTTGAAATGTATTTCAGGGTTATAAAAGATCGACTGTAATTACTTGGTCATGGACTTCATATTAAACAGCAAGGAGCGTGCATAGGCCGCGCTCTGTATCATAACTGATTCTTTAAATAATATAAAGAAACAGAAATATTCTACGAACAGCTGGTATTAATGAAAAGAGGGGAGAATAAATATTCATATTACAATGGATAACCTTTGTAAACGTTACTTTTCTAAAAACATGACGCTTGATACCTGAAAGATGAGAATTTGATTCCTATAATTAATCATTATATTTTTTATATGAAAGGTTACGTTTGTTTTTTAGAAGTTTAATTATATATTGTGGTAATGACATGTTTCATCACACCAAGACATTAACAAATGTCTCCCTTAAACCCAAATCGAAACATGTCATTCCCCAAAAATATTAGAAATATTCTAGAAAACAGATGTTTTCATTAATATTAATTATTATTTTATAAATTACCTTAAAAATAATTCAACGATTTATTAAAGGAATCCGATTTCTCATTTTTCAGGAATCAAGCGAGATGTTTTAGAAAAAATATTCATCATTTAAAATGGAGTTCTACGCAATTTTTCAAGAAACAATATAAGTTATTTATAATAATTAATGATACACATCTTATATATGTACGAGTACATATGTTCTACCAAAACACTATCATTTCACCAAAAACAAGTATCGTTTATTGTTTCTTGAACAATGATGTAAAACTGCAACTACTACTAAGTATATAATATTGATATTAACGCCCCTTTTTAACTTTTATTATATTATATGAGAGAGGGATTTAGATTTTCTTGGCGGCTAGTTTGAATTGTAGGTATCCATTGTTTTCTGCCCAACTCGGGTGCTCTACAGACCGCTTCAACCAGGAGTCAATCCGGTATTACTCCAGCTAACCTGCTCGTGAATAGCTTAATGATTGCTGAGATGACATGTAGATGTTGTAATAACACTAATAAAATTATTATGAAATGTATTTAACATGTTTTTTAACACGAAAATACGTCAATGCGTGTCTTATGTACAGATTTCAGTGATCGATTATTCCAATTTGCTGTAAGGCGATAACGCAATTTTCTGTCTCACATTAAGTAGTGTACGAGCGGGAGCCGAGCCGCGGTATCCGGTCAAAGGAGGTCAAATGGCAACAAACTCGGCAAGGCCAACCCCCGCCGCTCGCACCCCCGCCCCCGCCTCGGGAGCGTGGTGTGAGAACTTTTGTGAGAATGTCAGGCTCGAATGTTACTAAACCATACCATATCGTAATATAGTTGAAACCCCAATCTTTTTAACTAATCGCTGAATTAATTTAGTTGTTCTTTATGCGTGTAAACTAGAAGATTATATAATTCTTTTATGTGGACTTTCAGGGATTTTAAATTAATTTTAAAAAATCGTTGTGTTTACAGATAAATCGATTATAACTATATAGAGAATAATAATTTTAAAAACATTAAGTATAGTTGAGGGATCGATTGGCAGAGGATGACCTCGCCAGGAGTACCTAGACCAGATTTGCCGATATATGGGCTGCACCTCTTATGCGGAGTTGAAGAGAGTTGCCGAGGACCGAGCGGAGTGGAAGAGGAGAAGCGTCGCCTTGCTGCAGACCAATCATTAGATTGAGACCGGAGAAGAAGAAGTATACATATGCTTAAAAAATAGTACAATTAAATGGATATGTGTACATTTTTTTTTTTTGTCATTTTACGTATATTTATTTGTGTAAATTGTTTTTGACTATTTAATATTTAAGAAAATGTTTACATTTATGGGAGAATTTCGCCAGGGCGTAATCAAATATGCATACATACTCGTATATTAAATTCATTTTAAATACTCTAGCAAGACCAAAATGTCACTCCCATAAAATATAATAAAAATTCTGTAAATCTGATATTTAAAAAAATTATAGAATTTACATCCTCATTTGCAATAAAATAATATATTTACTATTTAAGGACGACCGGTTTCTGAACATGTGCTTTAAATTCGTAGGCATTCGTTACAAATCTGGAAATTATTTTAGTAATGACTTAAAATCGAAAAGGTATTCCAATTGTTATTATTATCAAAAATTTTAGGGTCGTTTAGATACATTTGAATTTTACTGAATTAATAATTTTATTTTTAAATCTGGAATACCGCCTCTGCGCGCGGAAAGTTTGATGAACTAATATTCTAATTACACGAAGGTGTTGAATTAGTACTCATAATTCTAATGACTCTTTTGTATGGATTTAGCTAACACTTGCGACACGTTACAGATTGATGTAATTAAACGTTATTATAAGCCTCAATTGGTATTTAATGACCTGTGTTCAAACACTATTTTTGTATTACAAAATAACTAAAGATTTAGGAAAATTAGTAAATTTTCATCTTTATAAAGAAAAAAAGGAATTACATGAAAGTGATTTATGAATATTCTAACTTAATTATCATAGACGCAATAATATTGTAATTGAAAAATACATTTTGATAAAAGCTAGATAAACTCGTGAATTATTATTGGTGCCTGTTTAATGTACGAGTAAGTTAATTTGAAATAATAACAGCAATTGCTTCATATTCTCTTTATGTATCTAGATGTAAATTTGTAGTATATTATTTTTTAAAGTTTAAAATTTAACAAAGAAAAATTCTTAAAATATAAGAAAAACAATCGCAAAAAAAAATTATAGTAGTATTTCCATATACCACACATTTAAGTATAACGTTTTAATTATTATGTTTAATACAATTAATTTATACTTTCGTATAAAGTACTTAATTTGTGGTGTGGCATTATTAAAAATAATTTTAAATACTTTTTTTACTAGTTTTTATATCACTTTATTTTTGTTCAAACAAACCGCTGGAGCTTTTTCAGGGTAACAAAAGAAAAAAATCTGTTATTTTGTAACCCTGATCAAGCTATGCGGGAGCGAAACCGGTTGGTTTTAATAAAAGGAAAGTGGTGTAAAAACTAACATATATTTCGAATATCTTTTTTGTTAAAAATCTAAAAGCGCTGAATTTTATGATTTAGATAAAAATAACATGCTACCAATAATAAACATTGACATGTTTTGGTGTAGAGTAGTGAAGGGAGATTGTATCAATGAAATAATTATTTCTTGTGTAATTTCAAATTTTCTCTTTTTCATTTCTCATTACTAACTCTTCACTGGCTTAGAATTATATGTTAGGTCGACTATTAACGTTTAATTGATTTGATCATGCCATGACATATGTATATAAGCATGTTATTATACCGCTACGCTTTATTTAAATAACCCGCTGTGTCAATAATAAAGAGAAGTGTTAAATAAATTAAATATTTCGTAATCATTTGCTTTAGTTATATATTTCTCAGAGTGACTCATACACAGTCATTAAGTATTTCTCTAAAGCTTTCTCTTTTTTAGTTTTGTTAAAAAAATGGTAAATGTTTCTACCGCTACATCTCTCTGCGCACTACACTTTGAGCACAATAGAAATGGAACAGGTCAAAATGAATTTGTGATATTCCTTAATAATTCCGCAGAGACTAGCTGGTTCATGCATCATGTATCACTGTACATTGTTCAGATGCTCCCGATTGACGTCACGGTCTCCAACGACCCCTGCTCCAGATAGGAGAGCTGTTCGGAGTTAATTCACCCCGCGACCTCCTCATCCCCGGGAGGATGCACTATGCACTATGGACCGTGCACTGAGTACCTTAGACTCAAAGTCACCTTCAACGAATCCCTATGGTAACAACGTGAGCAAGTCTACCAAACCGATAATTACAGTTTTTCTTATTATTTGGGTCTTTGTTCCTAATAATCTATATCATACAATAATATTGCTTAAAATTAGAAATATGTAATTATAAAATTTTGAATATTCCATACATAAAAAATTTACAACACTGTAGATTGCATATTATTTTCGATTATAAAAAAAAGGGACTCTTAATTTTTATAAATTTTAAATGTGAACTTGTGCCAACATATAAAGATTATATAGTCTAAAAGGGTCCATCCTCCAGATTGGGGTATAGTAGAAATTTAAATAATTTTACCACAGTTAATGCTGGGTCAAACAAATTAATATAACATTATAATAACAAATATTAAATAATCTTACTTACGAACATCGAACGCATCTTATGTCAACAGAGCAGAACTTGAACTTACCTGAAAAAATATATAAATCGCCAATATTAATAAATTACACCGATACATTTACATTTAAAATATATATAGGTATATATGAAAATATAAGTTATATTTAAAAAGATTAATGGAGTATGTAATTTCTAAGCAGAACGTTTTACTGAACCCTAAGGCATTAACACTGTGGAATTCCATAGTAATATACTTAGGAAATTGAAAGAAACTTTGTTTAATCCACTATTTACTAAAAATATATAATTATATTTAAATAATTATATATAAATATAATTAAATATTATATTCTTACACCTGAAGATGGAGGTATCCTCCGAAACATGTCGTGTTTTTTTAAATATTTTTTAATAAATAGTGGATTAAACAAAGTTATTTTCAAGTTCCTAAGAACGTTTTATAAATATTTTAAAGAATTCTGACGATTACGTGCTGCGCAGACTACTACTGCCATCTGTGGTTTAGTAGATGTAAAAAATATGACGATTTTTTTTAAATTATACTGTTTTTCCATCTTTGAAGTTGGAAAAAATAGTGTTTTCATTCATTAAAATTTATTAGTATGGATTTCCACAATGTTAGCGCCTTTAGTTTATTAAAAGTAATTATTTAATATTTTTTTTGTAATTATAACTCCATAAAATTCTATACCATGGCTAACTAAAAAAGAATCACTAGAAGAAAATGTCTACCTACTATTTTCTATATTGCAATATTATTATACCAATCAAATCTCTGATTTCGAGGAACCAGGATAGTAAATGATCATGTAAACGGCGAGCTTGCTGTAGTCAGCGATTATAAGAGAATCGAAATGCTTGATTACAAACATTCATTTAAAAAGTTACTATGTTTGAGACATTTAATTGTTAATCTAACAAATGTCAAAGATAATTTTGATACAAAAGTAAAAATGTTGTCTAAATATGTTGCCGAAGAACACATAAATACGAATGATAACGCCTGTTTTCTCGCTTTGCTAAGACATTTGATTTAATTCCCAAAAACATCGTTTTCATTCAAATTAACTATTTAATGTGTAGTTTTACATCATTGTCCAAGAAACAATAATGGTCCATATTATTTTTGAAGAGTAAGATGTTAAATTTTGTAACAAATTATAAGCCGCTTACTAAGAGCGACTGGTGGCAGCAAGGAGCTCATTAGTGTCAGTCAGAAACTCCCCGACGCACTCCTCGAGAGTCGCCAGCAGTTATGTCAGGCGTGTTGCAATCATATTGTCTATTTTCCGAGTGCGAGTTCTGCATTCCAGCGAACTACATGACACTAGAGTCGTAGGACTTATCAAGGATATATAGACAAGTCTTTATTATAACTGTCACACAACCAGGCACAATGTAAAAAGATACAGACCACTTGTATAGGAAAATCTCACTACGTACGAATATTTTCGAATACCCAAACGGATTTCCTTTGAGCGGTTTTTATTAGATTTCATTCAAACAAAAAAATACGAAAACACCAAGCGGCATAAAAACTAATTAATGGAAGTAACTATTTACAAAATTGGTCAAGACAATCCAAAAACAGGTAAAAATAAGATATATAATCATACTTGCGAATAAAATGTTCCATTCATTTGATAGAGGTATAATTAAATGTTCATAATTATTATATTAAATCAAACGACGTTTATTGTTTCTTGGACAATAATGCACAACTCCATATTCAATAAGTAAGTATTATACGTGTATTTTCTAGAAATTTTATTATATTTCATTGGAATGACGTTTAATAATGCCTAATGTCAATAAATTTTAAAATGTTTTTCCCATAAAATATAAGATCCTTCTAAAAAACAGAAATTTTCATTAGTATTCATTATAAAATAAAGTTTTGTTTTGGTTGTTCAATATTTAAACTGAAGATTAATTCAGTAAATGGACATTACTAAGTAAAGTTAAAGGTTCATAGGCAGCTGAATATTTATTAAAATAAATCGAAAACAGTAGGTACATATACCCGATTTAATATTTATTACAGCGCGGTGAGTCTAAAGATAAGGTAGGATTGATAATTGACGGAGACAACGGGATCATAGATTCGTTAAAATCATTTGAATTATACATCCCGAAGGATGTTGAGCACTAAGCCGGAAGGAAATTACATTTTCACTAGAATAATTAGTAATGACCCGGAATATGAATAATGATGGATTAGAGTAGATCAGATATTTCAAAAGAGATTTAAATTATGTATTAAAAATATTACTGAAAAGCTTTTGAATAGTTTTTTAATCTCTCGGATTTAAAATATTTGTCGTTATTTATATGATAATTATTTTAATTTGTGATAATTTCTGTCAAAAATAGTTTTAGACTGGTATCAAATATCGAGAACAAACTGTTCACTGCATATACCACTGAAACACTGCAGAACCAATGATAATGATAAATCATACAATAAAAAATAACTTCATTGTAATAAAATGTAATCGAGCAATGTAACTTAACTTGAGGTTAAATCTTAACTTTATTCCAAATTGAATTAAACGTTAACTACAATGAACTCTACATACAACTTTTATCTTGTAAACCACATATTTAAAAAAAATGGTTTATTACGAAAAAAAGTCTAATAATAGTGCGGTAGAAATCTCTACCAATTCACGGCAAATTCATATTAATTATTAATTGGAATTTTAAATGCTTAACAAAATATTATCTGCATACGAGTATAATATTCCGATGACATTTAAGAAAACATTTTGGCACCAATTATACTGGCGCCAGAAATCCGATAGTACGGTATTATATTAATTAAATCATTCTACTTTCTATTTACATTATAAAACTATTATTATCATTTTCCATATTATTGCGTATATGTTTTTTTAACAAAACAATACAAATATTTTACATTCTGGCTATGCCTGACATCTTTGAACAAGTAGCGACACTTTGTTAAAGCGACATCTATGAATGAATTTGAAAACGTGTTTCAAATAATAATGGTTGTGATCTTTGCTCATTTCGCGAAAATGAGACATCTGTGTAGAAATATGAAAAGTTATGGATGATCGACGATGGAAAATAATGTAACATCTAATCAACTTGCATCAATCGATCGTTGCATATTTATGGTACCCTGATACTGGAAAATGGAGAAGGTAAGCGTCAACTCGGAAAATCATATTTCCTAAGTAAGCCATTATTGTAACCGTACACATCTGTATAGTAAATCTACTGCAAAAACGCTTTAGCAAAAAAAACAACTTAAGTTATAAAAAAAACGTATCAAAAATGTTTACTTGTCTTGATCTCAATGAAATAAATTCAGTTTTTAAAAACATAAAAATAAAAAGTAATTTATTTTATATTCGTATCATACGAGATAAATGAACTTACAACCAAAATTCTTCGGTCTCTAATAGGTTTACCGCATTTAACGCAATAAATTTAATAAACAACGTTAAAACCATAACCAAACAGTGTTCTAGAATATAAGCGAGCGCTGTACTAGAATTTAACCTCACATACCGCAAGTTAACGCGGTATAGTATTGTCAGCCCAACCACACCATTCCCGTATCGCTAATGCGAATAGATTTTTTCAGATTCAAAGAGTCATCAAGAACTTTACTCAAGATGGCTGTGCCATGCCGCCCTTGCGGATAGATACTATTTGGATCTCAAACAAACTAGAATTTCCCGCCATTTTCCTTAATCCTCTCCCTCCACAGTCCCCCACCCTTTCCAGCAATCCCAGGCCACAGCGTGTTGACACGCTCTTTCCTGAATACGAAGGTCAATGCCTTTGTCTAAACAGAAAATAAACAAGTTATAACCTTAGCAAGTAAACTCAGAGGCACAATGTCATTTATATAACGACTAACTATTATTTTTCATTATTTTTTGTTACATAAAAATATAAAGTTGACCCGGTTGATTCGAGGTGTAATTTTACTGATACGCATTATTTCGAATATACTCGTAAAATATATTTTACTGTAACTACATTCTCTCTCTAATTCACCAGTTATCTTTTCACCATTATCTTTTGTTGGATAAAAATCTAAAAGTTTTTAGTGTTGTGCGTAAGAACACGAGAATATGATAAATGTATACCATATACCATATTATGTATGTGGCTTCATTATTATAAAGTATGTGTATTAAGACTTTTTTTATTATTTAAACACTGTTTTTTGTTTTTCATTTTTTTTTTTTTTTTCTCGATATCTATCGAAAGTTTTACACTCTCATCGGGAAAGAATCAGTATTCCAATAAGTCTATATGATCAGTATGAAGCAATATTAGTAAAAATGATTATCTGAGACGTGTAACGCAAAATGAACTTTCGGTCTAGGTTTATTTTTACAAAGTTTTCACATATTGAAGAAAAACAAGATTACAAATTGTTTTTTTTTTCTTAGAAAACAATCACCTTTATATTTATTTTTTGGAAACGTGCAACTCGAGCTAAAAATTAGCTTCTAATATTATCCTTTTCTCTCTCGATCGCTTTCAATCCTCGGAAATCTCTCAATATTAAACCTGTCAAGTAAAATATATTAATTTATTGGCACGAGTAGTTAACATTAAAAATAGTTAATCCAATGTTTTGGCGGAAACACTTTCATATTTCTACATTATTAACTAACTAACTAACTAACCATCACGCCGTCTCCCCGAAGAGATAGGCAGAAAGAATGGACTGCCACACTTTTCTTTCCTGACATATTTCTCTCGCTTCCTCAACATTCATACATCGTGTCATGCACGCGCGTCGATTACTCTGACTCCTCACGTAGTCGACATTCAATATTTGATTTATTTGATTGTGCCAGTTTTCCTCGGTCTTCCTCTATTTCTAGTTCCATTTACATTGTAAACGTATACTTTTTTACCATTCTTTCTTCAATCATTATTTCCATGTAACCAAACCATCTTATTGATCCTTTCATTATTTTGTTTATAACACCATTATTCGCACCGCATTCACTTCTTATACTTTCATTCGACACTCTATCTTACACAGAGTATATACACACATTCGTCTAAGAAATCTCATTTCTACTGCTGTCATCCTTATTTTGCCAGTTACATGCTTCACTTCCATACACAAGGGTCGGTACAAGAATACCATTGTGCACTGCCATTTTAGCTTTTTTGGATAGGTTTATTATTAAGGTTTTATTATTAAATGTAACTAATATTAAGGTAGTTTGTAAGTTGATGCGGGTAAATGCCTAGAGACGGCGATGAGGTCCGCCACCCATCACGTCGTTTTTCCCGCGGGGGCGAACAGAGGAGAGTGGAGTGCCGCATCGGTACTTGGAACATAAGAGGAGTTATGGAAGGGAAGTTAAATGAGATGTGCGATGAATTTGAGAAATGTAAATGGATTAAGGAGTCAAGGTAGACCGAGGAAAACATGGCATGACCAAATTAATCAAATATTAAAAGTTGGTCATGTCAGAAGCCGGAAGAATCGACGTGCGTGTATGACTCGATGTATGAATGTGGAGGAAGCTAGAGAGGTGTGCCAAGATAGAGTAGTGTGGCGGTCCATTCTCTGCGGGGAAACGGCGTGATGGTTTGTTGTTGTTGTTGTTGTTATTATTAACTGTTGTTAAAAAAAATTAAATATCACACTTGATTATATTTTATCGCAGGTCTTACAATCAACTTGATTGTAAGACCTGACGATGCTAACGTCGGTTAGCGAAACAGCTGTCGTAACAAAATATAATCAATTGTGATATTTATAACAGAGATTTTTTTATTTAAACACCTAACAAAAATAGTGAATATCTCCAACAATAGTTTAGATTCTATTTTACAGCAGGACTGAAGGAAAAATAAAGTAGTTAAGTAAAAACATAAGTGTTCTTCTGGTGGCTGTAGAACTATCATATACATGTATCTTTGACCTCTCTTGCAAATGAAATGTCATGCTGGAAATATCTGCATTTCCTTATTACATACATCAGCCTCTCACCTACATCCAGCGTGCATACACAATATTGACTCGCACAAAGGCCGCCGCGATTGTCCTTCCTCCCCGAAGTGCATTGGAATAAAATAAATAATTCAACCGTAAACGTACCTAACGTAATGCTCGCCGTGCACTTTGCTGGCTCTGTCTAATGACCTCCAATCTATGTTACACCAGGCAGAAAGGTTCAAGGGTAGCCCGTGCGGGGCACGTGCGCACTACTCTGCCACATACCCTTCACCCTGCCCGATACAGCCTCGGGGGTGCAGGGCTGCTACAGAAATTAAAACAATTCCAGAGTAGACATAGGAATTTACCGCGAAAATGTGATGCATATCTGTATTGTAAATCATTTATTAAAAAAAGGCGCGCTTAATTAAAATCGTCAACAATTGTAACTTCTTCATTTTAACAAGTAAAATGATTGTTTAAATATAAAACTAACCAATCAACCATCACGCCTAACCTCCGGAGGGGTAGACAGAGAAGATGGACCGCCATACCGTTCTGTCCTGACATACCTCTCTTGCTTCCCCCACATTCATACATCGTAACATGCACGTTCGTCGATTTTTCCGACTTCGAATGTGGCCGCCTTTCAGTATTTGATTATTTTGGTCATCCGCGACTTCTCTTTCCACTAACACTGCTTGTATACAACATTTTAACCAATCTTCTCTCGACCATTCATTCTATATGTCCAAACCATCTGAGGGACCCTTTTTTGATTTTGCTTATGATGCAATCATCTATCGGCCTTACATTTCTTCCTAATTTGGTCGTTCGGAATTCTATCATACATCGTTTTCCCGCATATTCTTCTCAGTGATCTAATTTCAACGGCATTTATCCTACTTTCATCATTTTTTGCCAGCTCCAAGCTTCACTTCCATTCATAAGGGTTGGCACTTAATATAAAGTATTATGTTTTTTTTTTGTAAAAGCGTGATTCTGAGATTTATTTACATTAAATAATCATCAGTTTTAATCAAATATCTCGAATAAAACGAACCCTCTCTAAGCTCGGGAAGAAAAGTACATATCGAGTTTATTTATAAACTTAAGGCTTTCACAATGTAGATTTGAATAATAACATTTCCTGTCGGAGGTCTCATAACCTTCGAAACATATCGAGAGAAATAAAAACTCACAAGTGGAATTAACAGTGTTTTAATATATAAAAACATGGCAGGTGTTAAAAGTAGCCGACAACAGTGGATATTCTCCCATCAGACAGCAGTATCAGACCTTCGTTCTAGTGAACTTGAACGATTAAACATGGAGTCCAATTCCGTTATATAAAACTCCCTTATCTCTAGAGAGTCCCCATGCACCCTGCGTATTCTGGTGCCGGGAGAGGGAGTGGGGTGAGTGCGGTGCGGGGGAAGGGGTTAGCAGTGCACCCATTATCGATTGCATAACGCTTCAGGTTTACTAAGCACGGAAAATTAACCTAGAACTTTACCTTATATCTAACAATTATGTTACTTAAAATGTTAAATAAACTAATTATTGCAATGAAGGTCGCTTTGTATAACACCTACATGATTGTAGTGAAAGTCTTTACAAAGACACATATTGTGTCGAATAGCAAGAATTTTAATTAACTCTCATACATAGAAACAAAACCTAAAAAAATTACGAAATGTTGGAAATAACGATAAACTCATTTTATTATTAATTTATTTCATCAGAAAAATTTACATCGGATCCTATCTAAGTATAATTGATAAGTATTTTTTAAGATTAATTAAAATATTTGTTTCACTTCAAATCTTAAAGACTCTGTGAAAAAATGTTACAATCAACAATATCAGAATTATTAGTTACAAAATTTTAAATTTGAGTTGTTTTAATGAAACTTTGAAGATAATCGTGAGAATCAACCGTAATAGATCACAGGATAAACCCTCATCAGTGTGTAATCAAATTATTTTAGTGATTATTTCCACAGCTGCTATAAAATACGTCAACTTCCGAATAATGATAGCTTTAAATTGTTTGGCACTTTTGTGAGTGTAAAGAAACATAATTTTAATTCGTAAGAGTTATGGAATCCCACAAAGTCTGCCTATGTTTATCAAAAATTATGTTCCATGCTATGGAATATTTCACTATATCCTTAGAATAATATTAATGAGAAGTTGTTTAAATGAATAGTTGATTTGAATCCCAAACGTAGCATTTTCGAACAATTGGAATACAAGTTTTGTCTAAGGACAGGGTCCTCATTGTTTCTAATCCTTTTCAAAGGAGTGCAAAATGATGGTGTCTCCGGATGACGGTTCATGGAAGAAGATATTATGTATATTCTATCGTTTAAAGCAACTAGAAACTAGATCGCCAATATTGTAAGCGAAATGTTAATAAAAAATGTATGCTTCTTGAAAGGCGATTCATTCATCTCTGCACCCTCTTTGTTAGGGGCTGGGGGGAAAGGAAACATCCCCTATCCCCTCACAGGAAATTGAGGGTCACCCTTGCAATAACTAGGGGTGATTTTTATTCGAGGGTGTTTTGTTGTGTCTGAGATCGATAGGACAAGTCGTGAGACGATTGGCGTCTTTCCTAAAGCTCACATCAAGTGAAAATGCATACATTTTTCACGTGTTTTTCAAAGACCTCCATCATCCGTAAACACGCTTAAAAATGTTCTTTGATGCGAATGCGAAACGTTTTTGAAGAGATTTCTTATTGATAAGATACCCGATCTTTATAAGAAACGTATATTCCGTAAAAATGTGTATTTATTCTTGGGTGTTTTGTTTTCAGTATGGATTGATTAAAATTGTTCCGCACATGCAAATGGTGCATACTAAATCATCGTGCTATAGAAATACAAATGGTTATTTAATACAAAACTGTGATCGGAACGTATCCATATCATCGGGTATTGTATACATGAACGAGTGAAATGTTGTACGTTGATTTTTTAACTAAAGCCTGTATCAGAGGTTCCCAAACTTTTTTGTCCAGTAGACCCCTTGCCAATTTTTTTTATTTTGTGTATACCCCCTGCTTTCCTAATATTGATTTTTTTTACAAATTCATCTATAACAATAAAAATAGTTTTTGAAGCTGACACGAAGCTACTCACTTTAATAGGGTTTACTGTAGAAAACAAATCTTTAGAATAAAATATATGTTAAATTTACAACACTGTTATAATATAATATCACAATGTTGTATTATATACTTTTTGAGAATGTCGTGATAGCTGTTTTGTCAACCGATGTTGTCATAAGTTGATAAAACAGCTGTCGCGACATTCTAAAAAAGTACATAAAAAATTGTCATATTATAACAGTTGTATAAATTTAACAGTTAAAAATGTTGAAGTATCATGTGTTTCGGCCAAAACAATGGACTATTTAGACAAACAATTATCAATTAAAACGAAACCAAATGGAAATCTAATAGTTTTACATAAAATAAAAATACAAACAAATGAATGTTTGTTGGAGGGATAAGCCTGATGCTATGATATCAAAATTTCAATATTCGGCTTCAATTTAGTTGAACCATCTCATGGACCCCCATTTACATCTCATGCACCCCCATTTTTTTCCCAATTGTCTTAGACCGCTTGCAAGTCGAAATCGACCCCTCGGGATCGATATATGTTAGACCACTTTGGGAACCACTGGCATATATTATAATATATTCGTCAAAAAGTTAATAAATTTAAAAAAATTGCTTTCTTGTTTGTTTATTGAATATATTCAACTTACTTCTAACTCAGAAATAGAAAAGTAAATTTAGGAATAAATTTGATGATTATAAAATTGATAGTATGGTATAATAGTATTAAAAAATTGAAATAATTTTGGGCCAATATATGAATAATTTTGTACGTTTGAACATTTTTATAGAGTCTATTTCAACTATCGATAAAGGGTTAAAGTCATTTAAAAAACGTAGAAAACGTAACAATATATTTATATCACACAAAAACATTACATAAATTTAAGATTACATTACAAAAAATACACAGAAATTAAAAAGCTTTAGTTTCTTAAAAAATAGCCCATAAATATCATTACTTGGCTTGAAAAAAACTGTAAATAATATGAATATGCTTTGAAGACAAGCCTAGCATCCAATAATCCGAGCGAAGCGAGCTTTAAGCGTCGCGATGCAGCAAGGTTCCCTGACCTTGGTTTCGGGCGCCGGCGTCCTTATTTGGGTCTTTCCCCTACATCCTGTACTCCTATTCCTTACTTATTTAACTCCCCGGCGGAGGGCTCCTGGGGGAGCCCTGGATGAAAGGGACGCGGTAGAAGCTTAAGAAAATAACTATCGATTTAGTTTCGTTATACTTTTCGCTTGGAGTATCTATCAGCATTTATTATATAGTATACTATAAATCTTATTATGACTCTCCTTATTTATCATTAAGAAAAGTTTAAAGCTCATTTAATTCTAACGTATCAATTTTTTTATATATATATGATATAATTTAACGTTTAATGCTGTAAAACTCTATATTTAAACAAAATAATCGAATATGTTTTCTAAAAGTTTTAATAAATTATATTCAGAATGACATGTTTCACCTTGTTAGTGCATTATCATTTGATAAAGTGTCATTTAAATATGTCGTTCTCACAAAATATAATAAAAAAAAACTTCTAGAAAACAGACGTTATCATTCATAATAATTGCATGATATAATAGAAATTATCATATTTAGAAATATTTGTAATCATTCTTTGGCATATAGATAGGAGTGATATCTCCAGGCGGCTTCTAAACAACAACAACAACAACAACAAAACCATCACGCCGTTTCCCCGCAGGGGTAGGCAGAGAGAATGGACCGCCACACTACTCTATCCTGGCACACCTCTCTAGCTTCCTCCACATTCATACATCGAGTCATACACGCACGTCGATTCTTCCGGCTTCTGACATGACCAACTTCTAAACAATGCGCTAATAGCGATAGCCTTCACATTGTGTTAATAAAGTAGTTTGCTAAATGCTAAAAATTAATCTCCATAGATGGCGTTAGTGTGTGGATTATATAGATTAATCTGAAAAAGATTAACATATGTAATCAAATCTACATAGATGGCGTATTGAAACTGACATGTGAAGATAAGCATAGATGTATAACATATATACAACCTCCAAAAATTTGTCTTACACGGTCATAAAGAAATAGGTGGAATGGGGAATGTTGTAATTACATAAAGCGTGCGCTTAACCCAACCAATGACAGGTCATAAGTCCTGTAAACACCTTGATCAACCATATTCAGTTTCCAGTTTGCATCTTCGTCTCTATTGAGATACAATTAAATTTAGAATTTAAAGTTATGTAATACGAAAACGAGTAGTACAATTGCGAATCAACATAAATTGGAGTATACTCGTACGTACTGAAATGTGTCTTAACCACCGAAGAAATGCAACTAAAGTCATAAATCATCGAGTCTAAAAATACGTCTTTGTGCAAAGAGAAACATTCCCTACGCGAGGACGGGGGCGGGCGGCCCAGGGCGGGGGAACCAAGCAGACATGAGGGCGGCGAGTGCAGCCCTAACGCAAGAAACTTGACGTAGGGCGGAAAACAATAGGGTGTGTTGGAAATGAAAAATTCAAGTGCGTCTAGTGAGAAAAGCCGAGAAATTGTAATACAAAAATAATGGATGGACTATGTAAGTGACAGCATTTGTTATTTTTATATTGCTTTTACATTTTAATTAAGAATATGTTGACATGTTGTGACACGAAAATTATTATACTCATGAATATTAAAAGTTTAAAAAAATTAAGAGGAGATCGACACGGTGATAAGTAAAATGTATTAGCAGTTTAAGAACATTAAAAATGTTAAATTTATCTTAAATTACTGTAATAAAGGGATGAGAACACACAATATTAAAAAAGTTATTCAATATAAATAATCATTGAAAATCAAAACTTATTATATCATTAAACGATCGTTTTATTAAAATTTTTTTTTTTTTTAGCATTGAATCAATTTTCCCGCACATAGTGTTACAATGACCCCGAAATTCAACAAGGGCGTTGGATGAAAGGGAAAAATAGATCCAGATATGTACAGTGTACACCCCCTCCTCCACCCCAAAGGAAATAGCATTCCTCGACATGAAGGGGGAGATACGCCAAACGGGAAGGGATAAATTTGTTTATAAAATGCTTTCTCCTTTGCCAACCTTGGGATACTCACCTCACCTTATGGAAAACACGTCTGACTAGTTAACGATGAAATGTTTTATTAGATAAAAAAAAATGGATTGTTTGTGTATATTCTGACTTATTCAGTTTATCGTGTGAATCTAATTAGATGGTTGGATATATTTACGCGGAATTCTAGAGTGGGCTTACACGAGTGGTGAAAGTTCGTTGGCATATCAAATCTCTGCAAGAGTTCGATCATTAGTAGATTATAAATACATTTGGAAGGAGAATATGAAACACTGTATAATCCACATATTTTTCAAAATTAAGTGGATTATACCCTGTTTTATATTCTCCTTCCAAATTAATCTTAAATAAATAAAATAAGGGGGCAAGGAATGTGCCTCCACGTGTGGTGTTACTATAACATCCTGGAAACGACATTAAGTCGGCCAAACCTTCCTCCACAATGGCAAGTGAAAAATGATAAAATACCATTTTAAGGACAATTCTGAATATACGTAAGACTTATTTACTATTTACATGTAGAAGAAGAAGAATAAAGTAAATACATATTTTATAAGTAAGTAAGCAAGTATATACAAAAATATATTATATATAAAATGTTATTTTATTTTAGCCAAAGAATTGTATTAATTTAAATAACACTTAGTCATGACTTTATTTATTTATATTTCATTTTATTTTATATCATTGTATTTTATATTATTTGTTTTAGATTTATTTGGTGAACCTTGGACGATCGAAATGTGCGCGGGAGATGCCCATCACACCGCGTCTCCCGCGGGGGCGTAAATAGAAGGATGGAATGCCGCATCGGTTAAAGTGTGGCAGTCCATTCTTTCTGCCTACCCCTTTGGGGTAAATGGCGTGATGGTTAGTTAGTTAGCTAGTTAGTTAGTCATAACTTAAACAGCGATGTTTTTTAAACAGCGATATAAAACTCCACATTAAATAATTAATACGAATGAAAACGTATGTTTTCTAGATGTTTTATTATAATGTATGGGAATGACATGTTTCGCCTGTCTAAGGCATTATAAAATGCGTTTCAAACGCAAGCATTTGACAATACCTTAGACAGACAAAACATATCATTCCCATAAATTTAAATAAAACTTCTAGAAAACAGACGTTTTTATTTGTATTAATTTTTTAACTCAACAATAATTTAAATGAGTTTTCAGTCGGTCCCTGTGATTGAAAAGAAAATGTTTGGTCCAAGGGACACAAACATTCAGGGTAATACAAAATAAGACTAAAACTGTTGAAATAAATCTCTAATTACAATATTATAAATTTATTAAACAGTAGAACAATTGATGATAGCAGTTTTTTTTTTAATTCGTTGAATGGTTCGAATGCTACAATTTGACCAAGGGGAAAAAATAGCATAAAAGACGCCCCCTAAATTTATCCCCTTTAGAGAAAGTTTCCAAAAATTTGGCGGGGAAGCGGTATACGAATTTCCACGCACACAACATTTATCGTAACTTGACAGGAAGGAAGATCCGAGGAAATCCTCGTCACAGCCCTTTATGATAAGGGCATAAGGGATGTTAGCACTGAGCTCTACACATTTATCTTAAACACATAAGCAACGCAATAACTTTGCTACTTGTTACATTCCCTTTAAAATACATATTATTTCCATGGATAATAATATCGTTGAAATGATTATACACTATTAGTAATCCAATTCAAACAGTCCTGAATATTGGTAATTTTCTATCAATTATTCCAAAATAAACTAGATTTTAAAGTTTTTTAGAAAGGATTTTAGTTCGACAATAGTCGGGATACTAGTTTAATATAGGTAGTAATCTGAAAACGTATAGTTTGACTTTTGGTCAAGAGTAAGTTTGATTTTTCAATTGTTGGGTTTGAGCTTGTCATATAGTGGATGTGATCATGTTAGTTTGTGTGTTTGATCTTGTCAACTGATTTTTATATTATTTGGAAATAAGTAATAATAATTTGTTTCAGTTATACAATAAATATCAACAACTCTAAATAAGCAAATGTCATTAGTGGCGTATAAAATTCCCCTCATTATTTCATCGCTAACACAATGCATCAATCAATTTCGCTAAACCCGTGCGGCCGTAATTAAACCTATTTGCAATCACGGCCACGCATCTAGTGGCGAGGTGAGAGGGGGTGAGGGTGGGGGTGGGCGTGACATTGAATGATGGACCAGATCAATGCAGCGAGGTGCACCTTGCGCCTGCTCCCCGCCGTTGCTCCTGACATTGATTCACGGGCGAGTCCTTGAACTAGGATACACCAGCAGCTCTAGCAGCAGCGCAGTTTAATATCATCATATCGTCCAGTATATCATATTTTTGTTCAACATGATTTACTTGATATATTCGTTAAAAAACGCAAGTCACTAGCAAACAAAAATCTAAAATCGTTGTGAATTCAATTGTGTCACACATATTAAACTTGGGAATCGTACAAATGTACTGAAAAGTGTATAATTATGACAAATAATGTAATTGTAATGAGACCGATTATCGAAATAGTTTTACCGATCAACAAAAACTTTTTAAATATTCCATGTTTAAAAATATAGGCTCATTCCATTTAAATTCTTGAAGACAAATTATTCAATGAGTTTTTTCCTCAACTTTTCACCCAAAAAGTCTAAAAATACCCCAGACTTTGCGGGCATTTACCGAGGGTCTCTCCCCAATTTTTCTTTTCTAAGACGTTCCAGAATAATATTTCTCCCTTCCGAATTTCCGATACCCCAACATTTTTAGTGGTAATAAAATGCGCCTACGGGACTACGGGCGAGAGTCCATGACCGCGAAATCGTAGCCCTTGCTACGAAGTGCTACGAAGGTCTACGATCGATATGGAGGCCGCGTTCGGGCACTGTGCATCCCCAGTAACGCAGTTGGCTTATATATTTACTCAATGTACGTACATAAAGCTGTATGTGTGTTAGTCGGGTCTATGTTCACTCGCCGAGGTATGGAATACCGTTAGAGTTTCATTTGTAAAGGTTTGGTAAATATTGCACAGTAATTTATAAATAATTCGCAAACGTAACTAACTGAAGATAATAGTTAGTTTTATTACCAAAAAACCGTGTTGTTTTTTTTTTGCTTACGAAATTAAAGTTTTACTGTTGAAGAAATATAATATATTTCTTTTTTTATTTATCGTCTTTCAAAAATGCATAATTTACGTACATAAGTTAGTTATTTAATTGCAAGTTTATTTATTAATTTATTTATTTTTGTAAGCGGTTAAGTCCAAATTGTGTTAATTATTTCATCATTGCATTTTTGTGTAATTTTATGTTAAAAATATACGGAAATACATTTTTAATGCTATAATATCCGAACAAGTCCTAATTAGAGTATCAACATCAATATTTCTAACCAACTAACTATTACGCCGTCTCGCCGAAAGGGTAAGCTGTTTTTTCTTGATATAATACTCTCGATTTCTCAATATTAATACATCGTGGCATGCACGCACGTCGATTTATCACGAGGCGAGACTTCAAAAAATTTTACTTTTTTAATTTCCCATGATTGATTTATTCAGGATAGTAATCAATACAAAAGTAAATTAAAACCCCTATTATTTTTTAATTAATTAAATAACAAACTCAAAAATACAAACCTTGAGATAATGTAAATATTTTAATTATAATTACATCTATTTTAATTATTTTCATATAAATTATACAAAAAATATCCATATAAATCATTCTATATATTATGAATTCACTTTCTAACGCTGTTTCCACCCCTAGTAACGCACACAGCCCGACAAACACACACACCCTTGTCGCCGTCTGCTGCAGCAGGGGAGGGCGATGCACCCCACGCCACCATCTCCTACCACCCTTTCCAACCACCACCTCCCACCGCCCCAATCACCGTGACGGTTGCCATGGCTACAGACCAAACCCGGCGGGGGTCTGCCCTCTTATGCACATTTCTTTTCTTTTTGAGATTTAGATCTGTTCTGTGAGACTACGCCATATAATAGACGAATTTTTAAAGAGTTGTTATCCCTCATTAATAATATTTTTAAGAATACTTAATTCGGTTTTCGTTAATTTAAAAAAAAAAAAAAAATTTTACAATGTTAACAGCCTAAAAGACAGAATGTTGTTTTTTCTGAGTTAAATATAGCGTTATAAGTATGTTTATGGACAAGTTTTAAATTTGCTAATTTATATCACTATCATGCGTATGAACAGACAAAAATATAAAGTATCCCAGTGTATTCAATATACAAATATTGATTGTTTCTTGATCAATACTGTAAAACACGATATTAAATATTGACGAAAACGTTTTTTTGAAGTTTTATTTTATTTTATGAGAGCGACTTGTATCGTCTTGCTAAGGCAATATTAATAAATAATAAAAAGATTTGATATTTATTTAGCAAGGCAAAACATGTAACTATCGTAGAATATAATAAAACCTAATTTATAATAATAAACACGATTCTTTAGTGGTTTTACATGGATTTGATTAATATAAATTATAAAAATAATGATAAATTTGTTTCGCCTTGCGAGGGAGTTGGAGAATGCCCTCGCAAAGCGAAACAAATTTGTTACTATTTATATAATTTATATAAATTGAATCCAAGTAAAACCACTAAACAATCGTGTTTACTATTATAAATTAATAATGGAGTTTAGCAAAACTAATACCTCGACCATCAATAATAAAACTTCTTAAAAACAGACATTTTCTTTAATGTCATTATACATACAATACATAATTTACGCGTTAACAAGAGTACTTTCACCTTTCAAGTGCAATAGATTTTAGCGGAGTGAGGTATCCTTTACCACCTTAAGAGTTGTTTGAACCTGCAAATTTTCTAAAAACTACTTACCATAGACCCTGAAACTTCGACCCTCGAATAAGCAAGAAGTAAGCCTGCGTCCGCCCGCCCTGCAGAGATTTTTAGTGTACTCGCCAGATATAAAACTTCTATAGCAGCTAACGTGGACTAAAGAATAAAAACTTTTCTCGATAAGGATGTTACGTGATTTATACGTCTTTGTAATACTTACTTTTCTATTGTGACCCTTTTGTTTGGAGAAAAAAGCTTCTTTACTATCAAAAAAATATATCCACCGAACAACTGTATCAAAAATACTAGATTTTTCTGCCAAATTGCGTAACGGAATATATTCGATACAGAACTCTTTCAATAGTTATTAACACGACTTTCGATAATATTATTATTTATCGTAAAGTCGCCTAAGATAAAAATGTACAACACGAAATAAATAATCAAGAAGTAGTTTTATATACGATGCTAAAAGACATAGAGACGTGGTTGAATGCACGTACACAATTTTCTTTCGTAAATCGATAAAATGCGGGGAAGAAAACAAAAATAAAAAGTGCATGATAAATGGTATACAACCCTATGTAGTGATGAGAGAAAATATGGATCTGACTGAATATGCGAAATATATGAAAATAATAGAGTATGACAATCAATCGTGCCATACAGAAATGTTTAAGAAGCTATGCACCAAAACCTGATTGGATAAAATGTATAGAAAGTTACATCCAATTGAAAAATATCCGTTCATATTATTATTTCGTTAAGAATACATAATAACATTTAACGTACTTGTGTGCTACATATACAAGTAGGATGGCAACGGAGAAGGGAAAAATAAAATGTGCTGCTTCCACATCATTTGTAACGCGGAAAACTCATCTCGTTTCAATTTCTTACTGTCACAACTCTCATCTCGTGTAGTCGTCTGTCGTGTCCCCAAAGCACACAGAGCCATTCATATTTACCGGTATAGAAAGTAGAATCATGTAAGCGGGCGACAAAGAGTCTAGGACGACATAGACGGTGGGCGCCGGGCCAGCCTGCCTGCAAGGCGTGGGCGCCGCTCCTGCCCCTAACTACCTACTGTTGCACCCTTCATTTTAAAGTCTAATTAAAAGCTTTAACTATAATTTATCATTACACCTTCATAAGAATAATACTGCATAGTGGCGCAAATTGTTGTTGAAATAAGTTATTAAAATGCATTTTGGAATGAACATTGTCTTTTCAACAGATATTTGAATAGTATGGAACGTATTTGTGCACAATATTTACAAATAATCAGAACATGTTTTCCGATAAAATAAAAAGTCCGTTTACCTTTATGACATATAGCCAGACAGGCCTGTGCCAGATGGACATCCAGAATACTCCAATGTTACCAAGGACAAAGAAAAGGAATGTCGGGAGGCCACCTAAAAGATGGACTGATGATGCCCGGATAGCTGAAACGGCATGGATGGGGATGGAACCAGACAGAGACGAGTGGAGAAAAATGAAAGAGACGTA
This sequence comes from Lepidostoma basale, assembly GCA_022606425.2. NCBI lineage: Eukaryota > Metazoa > Arthropoda > Insecta > Trichoptera > Lepidostomatidae > Lepidostoma > Lepidostoma basale. Next base: position 1,288,831 of record JAHDVF020000734.1, on the reverse strand, counting down.
TATCCAACAGTGGAGGGAAGTTAATTAAGTGTGAATGTATTAATCCCCCGGTGGACTTCGGGTGATTTCAATAAATATAATTAAAAATATACCCCCAAGAGTTTAATGATTGTGCATTTACAATTTTTGCGAGGTATTTTATGCCTAATGATAAAAAATAAATATGGAAAAGACTAGTGAAATTTAATGTGTAATAAAATAGAAAAACATTTTTGATATTTTAATTAACGAAGAGAAAATAAAACACGAATAATTTTATTTCCTATATATAATATTATGTATGGAAGTGAAGCATGGAACTGGCAAAAGAAGGATGAAAGTAGAATAAATGCAGTAGAAATGAGATCTCTAATACGAATGTGTGGCAAATCTGTATATGATAGAGTGACAAATGCAAGTATAAGAAGTGAATGTGGTGCGAATGAAAGTGTTATGAACAAAATAAGGAAAGGGTCATTAAGATGGTTTGGACACATGGAAAGAATGAGTGAAGACAGAATGGTAAAGAAGGTATATGTAAACGGCGTGAACGGAGCTAGAAATAGAGGAAGGCCGAGGAAAACGTGGCACGATCAAATCAATCAAATATTGAATGTCGGACACGTGGGGAGTCGGAGAAATCGACGTGCGTGCATGACAAGATGTATGAATGTAGAGGAATCGAGAGAAGTATGTCAGGACAGAATAGTGTGGCGTTCCATTATTTCTGCCTACCCCTCCGGGGAGATGGTTAGTTAGTTAGTTAGTTTTAGTCAATCTAACATTGACATCTTAACGCATCAACGTTATGTAGGAGCAGTCGTGTGATTAAACCTTACACAAGTAAAAGCTTTCCCAAGGAAGCTTTTGCTATGAGCGTAGTACTCGCAAAGTACAAAGCCATCTAGTATCCTACAGAACTGGCGACCTAGTCTAGACTGTGCTACACTAGTACACTGCCGCACATAGAGCCCGCACCACCACCGGTGAATAGAATACTCCGCTCTCCCGCACCAGTCGGCGGGCGGTGCCGAGGGCGCTCGTAGAGTACCAACACTCCCCTTCCCTCACACTCCCTCACACGCCGTCCCGCAGACCAAGATTCACCATCACCGCTACACGGAGACTAGCAGGATAGATAGAGGTTAATGGGATGCAGTGGGGATTCTGTAATCGATTTAGGTAAACAAAGCCACTCTCAAAGCAGCAAAAAATGTATAGAAACATTTAATATTAACTCCATATTCATAATATTAGACAAGATAGAATATACAAGATTAGTACCCACAAAACTTAATATTGTAGTTCCGTCAATAATATACGCTAAGATTCTCTGTGATCTTCCTTTGAGCTATTAGCTTATTCTATTATACTAGTACTTGTACATACTCGTATACCTGTACGATACTGTAGCAAGTAGATCTTGTACTTTTAACCTCAATAACAATAACAAAGGAATATTGAAGTTGTCAACATAAAATATATAATAACGAACCAAACCAGCGATGAGGTGACATTGATAATTCTAACTAAGGTCAAAGTAATATACGTTAAGCAAAAAAATGTTTTTCTATTCCTATTATACGAATCGTCGGCTAATTTGCACATGCATTTAAATGATGTCAGCAAAACCGTGTGAACAGTGTTACTCTTTGTAAAATAACCTAAAAGCGAATATGATTAACTAGGACAATCTAACAATGCACTTTTTCATTATATTAATATGCATTTAAATAACATAAAAATATTTATTACAAAATATCTCTCTTTAAGCAAAAAGTGCTTTATTAAAAAAATATTTACGAACAATGAAAGAACATCATAAGATTAATGATTTTCCGTGTCATAATTTCCACAACAAAAAACAATTCTACGAAACCTGAAATACATATCACAACTCTTTAACTACTTTTTACGTTATTTTTCTACGACACCACTGACGTCACATCCACAGCGATGCACTCTATCGACATGGCCTGTCTGGGAACACACCATCACAACAAGTACTCTAGCCATTCCGTCTGGCACGTCGTCTCCTTCCCCTCTATCCTCGGGGCGGGCGGGAAAGAGGGACAGAAGCAACCGATGAAGGGCCAGCGTATAATCCAGGATTTTGCAAAACTCAGCATAGTTGTAGGAAATATGACCAGGTAGAACAATACAGTCGCGGAGGTTAAACGTGAATATAGCAATAAGCATGGATGTAGGAGTAATGTGGCGGAGAGTGTAGTGAGGCGCATGTTTTTCGAACGGCAGGGTACTAAATGACCATGTTCCAACTATGTTTTTGTTACTTAAAAAAATTGGTTTGGGGTTTATTGTATAACATGATGATATATATTTTCAGTTAATTCAATGAATGCATCAATTAGAGAGAGGAAGGTTGGCATTGAGGAAAGACAGGTCCATATCATTTAATGAGTAATGTTAGCGTCCTTGCCCGATGACAGCCCACCGTTACCACACTCCTTAGGTACATCAGAATACTGTGACTCCAGCTCTATTATTCCTTGCACTCCAACTTCATCTCTTTCATTTCCAGACCACGACCTAAATTATTACCATCTTCCTTATCAATTAAGACCCTTTACCACCAAGTTATCCACCATCATTCAGTCCTTTAACCCTCCCGCAATCAATGCGGATAATTTTTTTTTTAGATCTTCCCCGATAGCCCACTACATACTCCGCCAAACAAAATGGTCTCACACAGGATGCTATCTCCTACCACAACTCCATCCAGGCATTGCTCCTCTTATCTTCCCCTCGGGAACAGACTTTTTTTATAAATACAATCCCAACCCTAACTGGTCATCCATTCCTTGACAATAATGCAAGACTTTATCATAAACCCTAAATCCCCCCTCGCTCTCTTTCGGAGGGACACTCCGGGCCATACATTTAGCCCCATCATAAAACAACTACCAAATCACATTCAATCAATATTTCCTATAGACGTAAGAGGAATAGCCATTAGAGCTGAACCTCTGTAAGCCAGAAGATCCAAGTCCAAGTTCAAGTCAATTGTATAGAAATAATAAATAAAAGCATTCGATGTACTTAGCTCGTGATGAAATTTGTGTTTGCAGCAATTTTTTAATCTTTAAAAATTTCCACCGAGTTAACTCTCGTTGTCAAAGAAAATAAATCAAACTGTCAAAAACGAATAAAAAAACGATGTAAAAGCAAAATGAATTCTGTGGCGTACTTCTATTTGTATATAACAGATACTGTATGCTCAATTGAATTTTGAATCCGTTTACAAGTAGTATTTTTGACGAGACTGTTTGAAAAATTTTGAGCTTAAAAGATTAAGCGAATAATGTATAATAATTAAATAAATAGACACAGTACACAAGGAACGCAATGGATTTAAGACAATATTTCTAAATTTGTATGGCGATCAGAAGTAAATAGTGTAAAAAAAAAACTGTTATTTTTCAATTCTTAGATGTCCGGTTGGTAGCCATAGAGACAGAAAACAATTCAATTTGGAAAACGGAAGCAATCGGAATCATTGTTTAGGGCTTTTGGGAGTTTCCAGTATATTTTGAAAAAAAAACACAAATAATAGGAAATATATATTTCATTAGCTAATTTCAGTGGGCAGCCCTGCTCTCTGTTAGGCATGTATTATGCACACAGACCGATCGATAGAACGCACAATTAGTCTGGTGCATGAGTGCGGTACATGGTACGTACCATGTCTGGCTGTGGAGGACTCGGCGACACTAGCGACCTCGTCACCGGTCTGGGGCATAGGGAGGCCCTTGTAGAGCCCTTGAGGACCCCAGCCGTGCGGCGGATCTAGATACTAATTTACCAGCACAGTATCGTGGTCTGATTCAGACAGTTTTATTCATGAAATTGTACAACTCGAGAACACATAGCGTTAGATGGTTTGACATTTATTAACGTAATTTTATTCAATTAACGTTCATTGAAGTCACATTAATCATTATAATATGATATATGATTAAAAATATGTTTGTTTTTTTAAGAAGAGGTAAAAATACTAAATAACTAAACGACTCCAAAATGAATTTTATTGTATCTAATAATATTTCATTGTTTTATATAGTGGTAGGAAACAATGTATGATAGAATATCTAATGATGAAGTAAGAAAGCAATGTAAGGCAGATGAATGTGTGATAAATAAAATTAAGAAAGGGCCACTAAGATGGTTTGGACATATGGAACGAATGGATGAGGGAAGAATAGTTAAAAAGGTATATGCAAGTAGTGTCAATGGGAAAAAAAGTCGAGGAAGGCCAAGGAAGACATGGCATGACCAAATTAATCAATTACTGAAAGGCGACCATGTTCGAAGTAGGAACAATCGATGAGCGTGCATGTCACGATGTGTGAATGTAGAAGAGGCGCGATAATTACGCCAGGATAGAACAATGTGGCGATCCATTCTCTCTGCCTACCCCTCCGGGGAAACGGCGTGATGGTTAGTTAGTTAGTAAGTTAGTTAGGTACGTACATCTAACGCCAGGTACCATCTACTACTCTATTTCATATCTCGATTACTGAATGCAGTTCAATTTATCTACAAAATTCAAATCATTGAAATTTTAAATATATGTAAACGATGTAAATGAAATTAGTAAAAGAGGAAGACCGATGAAAACGTTGCACGATCAAATAATTTAAATATTGAATGTCGGACACGTGAGGAGTCGGAGAATTCGATGTGCGTGCATGACACGATTTATAAATGGGATATACTCGTATAAGGAATCAAGTGAAGTATGTCTAGAAAGAAAATTGTGGCAGTCCGTTTATCTTCTTTCTGTCTATCTCTTTGGGAGATGGCGTGTTGGTTAGTTGTTTATATTTAGAATTTGAAAAAAAAAAAGGCTACATCAGGTGATCGTACCATCTCCGATTTTCACTCAATCTGTGAAGGGTTTTCGTGTATGGGTCGAAATCAAATCATAATATATATGTTTTTAAATAATGAAAGACCTCCACCACTTTTGGACAAGACAAGTTTTTTCTCTTTTAGGAAGGCATAACTTTAAATTGAATAACTTTTTTAATTACTTGGCTCAACTTTTTGATATTGTGGAGACAGACGCAGACACTTCTATTTATACTGAATGTTGCGTGCATGCGCGGAAATGTAGACGGAAGGTAGCCGGCGGGGGCCGCGGTGGCGGGCGGGCGCTGTCTGACTACCTCGGGGGCGGAGGCGGCGCGGCCGACTCACACTGGGTTAGTGAGAGTGAGAGAGGGTGGGTTGGCCCCCCTGCCCGCCCACGGTGCACGCTCGGTGAAGGTTAGTGCACTGCAAGCGGGGAAGGGCGGGGGGAGGACGGAGGGGGGATTTTTAATTAATTATTATTAAAAAAACAAAGTTTAATTCTGCAAAGTATTCAAATTACTTTTAGTATCATACAATATTATGTTATAATTATATATCCATCGGTAGATTTAACGAACAGCGGGATTATTTAATTCAAATATAAAAACATTTAATTCAAACTCACCCCATAAGAGTAACATATAATTAAATTCGGCTTACCTGAAATGAAAGAAAAAACAAGTATGAATAAAATGGCACAATAAATCATCGTAATACCAAAAATAATAAAATAAAAGTTTTTAAAAATACGTTGAATCCTGAATAAAAACCAGATAGCACAGCTCATAATAACGATTTTAAAATGTAATAACTACCAGTTATTATACGAGTATTTTAAAATAATTTTTCTATATTTGTTATTCCACCTAAAGAGGGGAGTGGATATTTCTGGAAATCGATCATAGCTGATTTACAAATTATTTGTATCTGTACATATAGTTATAAAATTTAATCATTCTAAGAAATATTTTAAAGAAAAACATTGGACTCTAAAACCCTTAAACGCTTTTATGAGCGCAACGCTCCATTTTAAATCTAAAATATTTTCATATGACACATATCGTTGATTATGTATATAAAATGTTAAAATATTTTCTAAACGTTTTATTTTGATTTAGTAAGTGACATAAATTACTAAACTACTAAAAACCTGGGGAAGAAGCAGAAGGTGATTTTGGAGAAACCACGTGGACCGCATGGAGAATACAGGAATTGCAAAAATTGTAAAAAACGAAAACCCAAACAGTAAAAGACTTCCAGGAAGGCCGCCAAAAAGATGGAGAGATGACTGGACATCATCATCCCAGGACAACTCACCGTCACAAACAGGTCATACGACCTAAACTAAGAGGAAAAAGAAGAAAACTAAAAACGTACACTTTACTGAATACTTCATATGGAGTTTTATCTCGCTCTTCTAGGAACTCTAAATAACTTTTATACGTAAAAATCATGATTAATCTAAATAATACTCATAGTTCAAAATAATTGTCCTCTGAAATTTGATAAACATTCATTTATAATAATACCGTAACAAGGCTAAGATTTTTTTATTTCGATTCAATATAGGAGTATCGTGTAAGGTCTCTCATAACTGATACCCCTGTATTTATGACATAAATAGATATTTAAAACATTATTAGAACTCGTCACATTAGGTAATTTTAGCATTTATGAAAACGACATTTTCTTGGTGTTATGGGATATGGGATATTATATATAAAGGTTGGGTCGGAAAAGTGTTGGGAGACAGCCTACCAGGTGGAGCGATGGATATTGTGCGGACGGCGGAAAGGGCCTGGAGAACACCGGCGAGAGACCGAGAGGGATGGGGGTGGAGAGGCTTATGTCCAGCAGTAGATGCAGACAAGCTGACGAAGAATTAATTGAAAATTTATACGTAAAACTACTTAAAACTAAACAACTTGAGGTTAATATAATTCAGATCAAAATATTTAAGTGGCTCAAAATATTTATAAACAACAAAAAAAGGGCGTTTTCATAAATGTTAAATACTTAAAATGGGAATAGTGAAAAAATCAATAAGAAGTCGACCTTCGTGGTAGAGTGGTAAGAGCTCTGACTTCCATACCGAAGGTCCCGGGTTCAATTTCTGGCGATAGCAGTGTGATTGTCACACTGTCATTGGTCTGGTGTAGAATCCACGTGACAATAAAATAGTGATAGATTGGCTACCTATAACATGTCACGAGAATCAATATAATAGCTAAAATATATTGTATACAGTAATTGGATTCAAACGACCTGTTGTATACAAGGAAAAAAAACGTAGACGATTTGGTCACCTCTATATGCGATAAAATTATTTCAGGAAAACTATTGTACATGAATGAAAGTAGCATTTAACGGCAGATATTTCCCGAAATGATTTTCTAAGTACGAGAATTTGTGTACAGATATTCTCGGCAGTGCATGTTGTAATGACGTAGTGGAAATGTAAATGACCGCGTCTCAGATGGCTTCCCGAGTGAAAGTTATCGATCCGCGGTTCCCCAAAGTCCCCGTTTGATGACACATTAATATCACTCCCGAATGTTCATCCCTCAGGATGAGTCACTGGGCGGGGGCGGGCGGAGTGGGCGGCGCCCCCTGGTACCAATTATTACCATTTTATTTAGGCGGGGGTGAGATAATAATGCCCGTTACGTGCACCGCGCTTGCACTTCCGGCAACGCTGAATCACAAGCAATTTACGTTAATTTTGTTATTTATCGGCACCATCAAATCAAATTAGATCGCCGCCGCTTGGGTTGTGATTTTAAATCACAAATTAAAAGTCAAACATTTTAAGCAAAACATTTTCTTTGTTTTTATTTTACTCCTTTAATTTGAGTTATACTCTGGTTATAGTGAGGCTGGCTTTATTTGCAATATGATAATATATAAATTCCAAACTGAGGTTGGCTACATTTACAGCTAAGGCAGATAATTATCATAATATTAAGTACAATTTAGTAATATGGAACTAAATTTAAACAGTTTATGAGATACATACTCAAGTACGAAAATACAGTCTGCCGTAGTTTGAAACTTTGATTAGATAGATTTGTTTTGACTGCGCATTATAGGGGTTAAATGTTACACGCCGTCTATCACACATACAAGTGTTCCTTTGTATTTAACATTTCCGAGATATCTTGAAAAAAAATGCTAATTAATTTATATCATCAGGTTCCAAGAGATATTGTTTCTTTACGTGATTTATCAAGATATGCATACTACATTTATAATATTTCAAATATCCGTGACCCACCAACATGTTGCTCAAGAAATCGTAGTACCCAAGGTTATAAGTACGATCACGCCCAATAATCTATAATATGTACATAGAAAATTAATTTCACTAGAATAGACGTACACGTAATCCGAAATGTAATATATGTATAATATTGATTATATTTATTTAAAGACAAATTTGAATTTATTGGTGTCCTATAAAGATTACAGGTTGACACGTGATTATTATTACCTTAAAATTAGTATCCAGTTAAATACTTTACGTATAGAGGGGGGAGTAAGTAAGGGTGCATGTTAAATCAATATGCTATGTATAACCCACTACAAGGGTACAGCAATCAAGTCATCAAGGTCGGGGTGTTATTAAATGCACACGTTAACAGCAACTATCAAATATTTAAAATGTGATCCCTTAGACGTATGTGTAGTAAAATTATGTATGATAGAATTTCAAATGCTAAAAGATGTTTGATAGAATTTCAAATCATGAAGGAATGTAGAGTGGAAGAAAGTATTATGATGAATATTATGAAAGGGTCATTGCGTTGGTTTGGACATATGGAACGCATTGGTGAAGAAATAATGGTAAAAAAAGAATACGTTAACGACGTGGGTGGATTGCGGAGTCGAAGAAGACAGAAAGTCATGGCATGACCAAATTAATCAATTATCGAAGGTCGTGTATGACTGGCTATATGAATGTGGAGGAAACTAGAGAGATGTGTCAAGATAGAGTAGGGTTGTGTACAATTTTCTCTGCCTACCCTTTCCGAAGAATTGCGTGTTGGTATGTTGTTGTTGTGGGGGATAAATGAAAAAAAAATGCTTCAGGCAAGTTTTCTGGTTAAATTGTGTAAATCCGGATTTTCACTCTATTTTTAATAAAATACAAAAATTATAAGTATGCTCACTCATTTTTTTTTTATTAAATAGCGTAAATTATTACGTTTTTTTATGTTTTCATCTATAGCAAAGTAATTGCTATAGCCGACATCGTTACTAATATGGTCCAGGGATGAATTTCATCAGTTCAGTTTATACTTATAAGTTTTATAAAAAAATTGAACAGGAAATATCCGAAATAAATATAAAAATTATATGTTTTTTGATAATTTCAAGAAAACCATTATTAAAATTCATGTTTTTATCAAAATTTATCTAACATAAAGGTTTTAAGTGATCATCTACAACTAAATTTAAAAGAAACTTTAAGCAGTTTTTTTTTTTCAAAATTGTGAGGCCAAGTCGGCACGGGTTAAAATTAACGTAGGTAGAAATTATATATTTGGGTAACTAATAGACTAAAAAACACTATTAGGGAGTATGTGTTTCAGTATTCCAAAAAAAAGAATTCGCCTATACAAGGGACACCCTACTGTACATAAATAAATACATATAGAATAAAACATTTATAATAAAACATTACAACGGATAATTTAATAATTTACTATAAATATATAATGGTCAAATTTTAAGATACCACAAGTCTAAATAGATGCATTTTACATCACCCTCCTACATGAATTTTCAAATAAATTATGAAATGAAAATATTAATAACAAACAGCAAAAGAGTCAACGAAAGACATTAATGTGGGGCCTGTCTAAATATTGCCCAGGGAATTGTAATTTATCTAGGCTTAAGAACGATGTGAGATGCGATGCTAGGGCAATACGAGTAAGTACTTTTTATGGAGGAAATATCCCCGCAATACGCTTCTAATCTTAGGGGTGAGTTATCCCTTCACGCTCGTACCACGTGGTTACGTATAATATTTCATTAAGGCATATCTGTTTAGGGGAACACATTCAAAATAGCTCATCTACCTAGCCCAAAAAAGTCAACATAATTTATAAAAATATTTTCAAAATGATTAAATGTATATTTACATAATTTATAGGTATGCATTTGTCACACTACTGTTGTTGTTTGTAACACCCGACGATACCAACATAGGTTGGCGAAACAGTTTTGGCGACAATCTCATAAAATTAAGTTGTGATTCGTATAATGACGACCTTCGTGGCCGAGGCATTGATTGCCACCTCGAAGGTTCCGGGTTCGATTCCCGGTGAGTCACACTGTCTTTGGTCTGGTGTAGAATTCACGTGACAATAAAATGGCGATAGATTAGCTACCTATCACATATCACGAGAATCACTATGATATACCCTTTACATCGATTTGGCTCATGCTGTCTTGATGTAAAGAGCGATTCAACAAAATAATAATAATGTAACAATAATTTTAGTGTTTAAAATTTACACATTTAATAATGTTGAAGTATCAACGTTTTTCTGCTAAGAAAATGGATTGTATTTAATAAATCTTATATAAAATTTACGTATCTATAACAAATATATAAATTACAACTTTTTATTATGTTTTTCCAGTATAAAGATTCTAGAGATAGCAAGATGCACATCAGACCATAAAATGGCAACGAGCTGCCGAAACGGGTCGAAACTAATAAACAAATGGAATCAAACGAAATACATTGAGACTTTTTCATTTTTTTATTATTTAACATCGTGTTAGCATATAAAAATACACTTTTCCCAAAGCTATTTATTTAAAGAAACTCGAACAATTTATAGATTATCAATCTATTTGTATATAGGAGGAAGGATGAAGCAAAATATGACTGAAATTGCTTTATTTTAATGGATAGCGGACTTCTTCGCCCTGAGACCAAAGGGCGACCATGTTGGACAGAGACCGATGAAGTGATCTTTTGAAGATAGCCAAAACCCACTTACGGCTGCAGCACTTTTGATGAAAATAATTGTACGAGTAAATACTATGCAGAATATTAACGGATGAACTACGCTCAAATAAAAGGAAATCGAAGCTAAATGAGCGATTTCGTTATTTTAAAAGTATTTCTTGGATCGATATAATTGCAGAAACCCACATTGATACTGTACTGAATAATGCATTTCTATTTTTGTAGGCAAGGGCTAACACAATATTGTGAGTTGTGTACGACAGGAATAATGCTCCTTGTAAAGTATTTCTAGGGTTTCGGTACACAAAGAATCGATGCATTTCACGTTACACTTGTATATATAACACAATATATGTACTTATGTGTATTTCCGTTGTAGAAACATGTTACCAGGCAACTTATACCATAGGCAGAAATACAACTCATATTTCTTATTGTACTTTACGACTAGTAGCATTTTGTTATTAAAATAATGCACTTTCATTGATTTTATTGAAATAATCGGTTTTCTAAAAGTATTCTTATATTTAAGGGAGTAAAAATTTTCGCTTAAACGTGGCAATATTTAATATCTTAGAACAATGCTTTCTAAAGTGAGTAATGTCTTAATTTAAAATGTTAGAGGTAGGAAAAATGTATCAGTTCAAGTATTGTATTATACCAGTAGAATAAATAAGTTCTTCATATAAAGCATTCACTTTATGGATAGACATTTTAAATAATTATATAAATAAAATAACTTTGTATTTAACCACGGTAGGGTTATTATATTGATGCCAACTAGTTTCGCTTGGACCCAAGCTTCATCAGGGCAGTATAATAACTTACTGCCCTGATGAAGCTTGGGTCCAAGCGAAACTAGTTGGCATCAATATAATAACCCTACCGTGGTTAAATACAAAGTTATTTTATTTATATAATTATTTAGAATAAATAAGTTTGAGAATCTATGAGACATACCGTGAGTTTTGCCTAAATCCATCTCTATAAAACTACTTTTTCCAGCTTAGTTAAGGATTAAAGAAAGAAAGTAGCAGAAAACGTATTTTGGTAATAGTTTTTCATTTTCATTTCAACGATTTCGAATGCATACGCTGTTTTACTTCATTTAAATCCAGTATAACTAAAGAAGTCATCAAAATTTCCGTGCCACGGAATTTTCTGGAAAAATGACTAAATAAACTTTCCATCGAAAAACCAGCCTCTTCCTGTCACTGGGTTTCCCGATGAGAATGACGGTAGAAATTTAGATTAAGGGATGAAAAGGTCTCACTTCTCACTCACATACTAACAAGCAGTGGTACATATTTCCATGATTATATTTGTGTAAACAATATAAAGCGAGGGTTCTTCTGGCAAGAAAACTTCCGCAAATGCTTTTCAGCTTGCAAAAAACCCTCCCAAAGCTGATAAAAAGTTGCGCATGTTACAAAACTTGCGGGAGCCGACTTGCAGGGGGTGTCAAAATGACTTGGGGTAGTCCATCTATGGAATTTTTTTTGGTGGGAAGCGATTTGCTTTAGTACTAAAATGTATTTAACCAGTCGTAAATGAGAATAAAAAAATATATAACTTATTAACCATCACGCCATCTCGCCAAAGGGGTAAACGGAAAGATTTGACCGCCACACTATTCTGTCCTGGCATACTTCTGTCACTTCCTCAACATTCATACATCGTGTCGATTTCTTCGATTCTTCGGGTGACCAACATTTAATATTTGGTTGATTTGATCGTTCTACGTTTTCCCCTCTCAGAAAAAAATTTACTAAACAAAATAATGAAATATATTAGAAGGTTGACTTATAAAAAATAAATCAATAATGGCACGGGCAGCTTATTTTAACAGTTGCTGAGGTTAACGTCTTCGAGATAATTACGAAAACTTCTAAGCTACCGAAACTCAACATATGATTATATTTTCCATATTTTTCTATTCCAACAACTACACAGCAATTTCTTCTTTGTTTTGGAAAATATATATTATAATAATAGCAGTTGATGATTGACACCAAATTCTGATGACACATTGTAATATATTTAATTCGCTTTTAGCAATAAAGTTTTCAATCGATCGATCAAATAATGAATGGAAAATATAAGATTGGAGATATTAAAAATATCTGTTAAATTAAAATCACACTAAAAACAGTTAATTATTTAATGTCTAAATTGCTCATGTTGATGATGGTATCAACTAACAGAAGTATCGCGTGATTGTAGTGAAAAACTAGTAGGTAGGGCCACATTAGTAGGGGGTGATTGAACAACGTTAACGAAGATGGGCTTATTAAAAGGATCACCACTGACCCGAATCTTTTAAGGGTCAATTCATTTTTATAACAGTAGGTACATTATATCCGTGCGTATGATGAATTTATATTTACTAGAACAGTAGAGAAGTCAGTTTTAGTTAACTCATAATTAAGCCATTCATTTCTAAACGCTTTCAATGTTTCTCAAAATATTTCATTTGATTGTGATCAAGTTTGTTTCACTTTTACGTTAATTTAATATTCATTGACAAAGCAATCGTATATTTTTAAAATAATATATTAATCATGTAACTGCGTCATTATTTTCAAATGTTTAATTTAAAATGGTTCCACAAATAAAATGGCGACGAGCGAGTTGAACGTAATTGCGTAATTTTTAATACATCTCCCGGTCAAGGAACTGCAACCGTTTTCCGGCCATGCCCCCTACCCTTCAAACGACATTGTGGGGTGGGGTGGTGGTTGTAGCGGGCTCGGGGCGAAGGCGGGGGCGGCGGGGTCACATGTGAAGGGCAAAAAGGGAAATTCTCCTTCCCCTGAAACCAGACAGACTGCAGGTACCTCCCGGCCGCCTACCTGCAGGTCTGGGAGTATATAGCTACCCGGAATGATTTACACACTATACGTATTAGACGTTTGTATATTCCTTTCATGTTATCTTAACCCGACAGATATTTTAAAATAAACTCTTTAAGTATAAAGATTTCGGGTATTGGAATAGAAGAGAAAACATCTTTATCTTCTGCTCTTCCATTATTTTACTTGATTTCTGTATGTTTCTTTATTTTACGATAATATCTTATATGACCTGATAGTTGTTTACTCTGAATTATAAACTTGGTATGCACATCTAATTGAAGTGTCTAATCTGATATAATACATGTTTTTGGTTACTTATTACTATTGTACATTAGGTGCTTTGTTTGTGTACCACCTGATAAATATAAATATACTGGACCAATTTAGCTCGAGCCCGGATACCTATTCAGTTTCAGTTCATATTGGAATGTAATTATATTTTAAAACTTTTTTGTCTTTCAATTATTTGGATAGTAAAATTTCCACAAAATATGCCTCGTTTTATTGTTCATAAAAGCCTCAGGGTAACATTCATTTAAACTTACGATATATTCAAATTATTACATTATTGAAACTATTTATTTAAAATCTACCTGCCTGGTGATGTCGATAAAATAATGCATTATTGAATATAATCATTTATAGATCGATTTTAATTAATATTAAATTGAATTCTGCCTTCATTGCGTCAAACTTGCTCATTTGTTTTTGTTCGAATTTGTCACTTTTCATATTCAAATTAGTAAACACCATTTGATAAAAGCTTTAAACAATAATAATTGAAAACCCAAATCATTTCTACTTGGATTAATTTTGTCGGGATTTTACAAGGCCCATACATATGCAATTTCAACTATCGTTCAAACTATGAAAAGAACATGCTATAGCTATTATTATATATTAAAAATAAATTCAATGTGCTAAACAATTCCTTCGCGCTGTATTACTACTGTTCCGGTATGAAGCATTTAGGATTTATTTAAATTGCCTCAACGATTCCTATGTTTGTTTCCACACGTTGAGAACCGCTGGTAATTACAAAAGTACGTTCCATTGAACCTCTGTACGTGTATTCTGTAATAGCGACTGCATGTGTACCAGTGTAAGTACAAATTCAGGAAAGTTGGAAAGGGACACGAGATGGGATTGGCTCCACATTGCTATGTCTGCGAGCGAGGGGGATAGAGACAGAAAAGGGATACGTGCTTCATAGGGTGGTGTGACTAACCTGCAATAGTAGTCTGCTAAATACAGGGTGATCAAGAGTGAACAAAATACTCAACAATATAAATAATAATAATAAATAACAGAAATATCTGGATATAATTTGGTTAATATTTTTTTTCAACAACATATAACAACTACCGCCAACAACTTTCGATACATGTCTTATCTTCAATATAATATAAAACATCGAAGTACCATAAATACCATTGTTTGACTTAAATATTTTCCCAGATGATGACAGTGTGGAAATCTGTTGCAATAAATTTAAAGTTCCATTTTTTAAAACAAAATAAGTTTGAGATTGCCTTTTATTTTACCAAAGTAATATACAAATCATAAAATCATTGTTAATGTCAAAGAATTAATGTTATACTATAATATAAAACATATTAAAATATACACTTCAACTTGAACACTCAGTACCATAGGTCAGTGCCATCTTGGTGAATGTTATTTGATCCATTTAATTTCAAGAAATACTATTATATATAATTATAATATCATATAATAACAAAAATTAAGTAAATTTGGATTTAATGTAGATTTAAAAATGACAAATTATTACGAAAGCTTTACCTTTATCTACTGTTTCGTGACTAATGTACTCTTTTTATAAAAAATAATGTACGAACTTTCATAAAAAATGTATTTTGTTATGAAAGGTTTCAGTTAAGTTTGTTCAGTTAAAATGTATGTGTATGGATGGTATGTAGAATGCAATTCAAACATATTCAGGAACTCTATTTGGTGATAGTTGTCATACCGCCGTAACCAAGCGAAACGTAAAGTTAAGTGAAACCCGGCCCACTGACATGACCTTACCGGTCTGGCAGTTGCGTTGAATCGAAGTCGAACAAAGTTTATTGTCACGGCCTGATGCGCTTGTGCCACTGCCTGTCCGATAAACGATGGCACATGACATGGATGCATCGCAGATGTAAGCTAAAACTCGACTTTCGTATTTGATTACGTAACACTTAATTAGGCCCTAGCAAAGCGAATCATATCACTCAAAATATAAAAATACTAATAGAATTCGTACGTTTACATCAATATCAAATACTTGTCCACTGTTTTATAATTTCGAGCTATAACATTTTGTATTGATTATGATTGAATGATGAAAGTAAATTCGGCACTAACAATACATAAAAAAAAAACAAGTATGCAGTTTCGTTCTATATGAAATATAAAACAACGCTGCCTACAAAGTTTTGTTTTGTAGTTAGTTTTTATTTAACTTCAACCATTCAATTAACAAACGTACCTTATTAACGTTGCTAAGGTTAATCGAGACATACTTGATATTGTCAACTACGTAATTAAAGCAAAAATTTGACTGCACTTTCTGTGAACTACAAATGCCAAAATTTTGTTGTAAGGCACTACTTCATATTATACACGTTAATATTATTTTATTATCAGAGGGACTTCCGTTCATCAAAGGGACTAGGACATTAAGTGGGCATACATTCACCAATGAGTGCATTCCAACTTCACCGCATATATAGTGATCAATACAATGCCGTTCAGGATACGTGTATGAAGTAAATGAAGTAGGTTCGGGGAATTAATAGTCCATTGTTGACTTATTACTTCATTACCAAGAGAGTCAACTCGCTTTGACCCTGGGAAACCAATTGATTTGTGGAGCTTTTCACTCATGAATGTCCACTTAGTAAGTGATAATTTTTTAATATTTCGTATTTTTCAAAATGATTTACATAAAGTTGAATTGTATCATATTAAAAATATTAAATAAAAGATAACATGAACTATCTGGTATTTAGCCTAATTATTTTAGGATCAAACTGTAATTCGAAATATAGTGAATATTAGTCATTAATAAAAAAGAAAAAAAGTTTTTTAGAAGTTTTATTATATGTTATGTGAATGAGATGTTTCGCCTGTCTAAAGCATTATCATTTGACATTTGATAATTTGATAATGCCTTAGACAGGCAAAACATATCTTAAAAATGTAATAAAACTTCTGAAAAACAGACGATTTCATTTCTAATAACTATTTAATAAAAAGTTTTACATCATTGTTCAAGAAAAAATTAATGAATATCAATACTTTGAACTTCTGTGAAGTATTCGAGTTGTGGAAAAGAAATGACTTTTGATATGACTATTGCTTATAAGCTAAAAATAGTATTGTATATCAATAAGAACGGTGACATACTTGAGTTATGTAAATATTACTATGCCAAAAATACTCATCGGTTTATCAAATACTTATGGGAGCATCAAGAGACATTGTAAATAAGACAGATAAGGAATGTCTTGTGAGCCTGAATAAATGTGAATATCGCACAGCTACGGATAAAGACATGTTGAACTCACAGTCTTGTGTAATATGAATATACAGGTTATATTCATATTTTCATTCTTCTTCCTCAGCTTTGATGTATCCTCTGCTGAATATAGGCATCTTCCAAATGTTTCCACTCCTTTCTGTTGGTTAGTTTTCTCACCCACTGTCTACCCGTTATTGAAGCTATATCGTCCGCCCATCTTTTCTGTGGCCTTCCAACACATATTTTGTTTGCGCATCGTCTTCATTAAATTTATCTGGGTGTCCGTCTATTGTTACTTTATCTTGGGGTATGTCCTATCTATTGCCACTATAATTTAGCCGTATGATCCATGATATTTTGTTAACTTTGAACTATGTTTTTTTCAAAACAGCTTTAGTGTTCAATAAGTTTAACATGAACTTTATTTAAACATTTTAATTAAAAATCAAACATGTTTCGGACACAGAAGCCTTTTATCAGTGTTATAAATATTTTAACAATTTTTTTTATGAATGTGATCAGTGTTGACATGATATTAAAATGATTTTTTTTCGGACGTTTCTGCATTTGTTACAACAAATATTTCGATTAATCTAAAAAAATCATTTAAATGTCTATCAAAACTGACCACATTTATTAAGAAATTGTTAAAATATTTATAACACTGATGAAGGGCTTCTGTATCCGAAACATGCTTGTTTTTTTATTTATTTTTTTAATAAAGTTTGGGTTGTACACAAAGCTCAAAAAAAAATGTTTAATGAATCCCCAACACAAAGTTACGGCGAATATAGAAGAAATATGTAACTTTGTTTTATTAAAAATATTTACAAATCGTAATTATTAAATGGTCCCAGGCTTATTATGAGCTTATGGATCAAATGGATACTGTTAGAAAAGCAATGAAATTGACATAGGTACCTTTAAATATAAAAAAATAGAACAAAATTTGAATTTTTCATCAATTTCATATGTAATGTGTACCTTTGATATATTTTCTGCCATAAGTGGGTAATGCAAGAATGCACTTATTAAGAACGAACAAAAATCCATAATAACGAGTGACTCACTACACCCCACTCACCGAATTTCACAGAATGAGTGTCGGGAGTGCGAGGGAGAGGCAGACACTTTTCTTCGCCAATGGAGCGAGACGGCGCTCTACAGAAGTGTCCCTAATGGCAAGCTTCGAGGTCAGTGGCACTGCAGCAGGGTCGATGACACGCTATCATGGCCAGGGCAGGAAGCCCTTTTTACTTCAATTGTTGGAATAGTCCCTTTTTATTAATGTTATAAACGAAGACAGCAAACAACTGCTGATGAAATACGCAACGCTTAATGTTAGTGAAACGATCGGGTCATTTTACGATAGCTACACCCTTAAAGGAAAAATGATCACAAAATTATATCAATACATTAAATGTATTGATATGATCATATTAACAATAATTATATAACCTAATGTTAGAATGTTCAAATTTATTTGGAAGATTTGTAGATTATTACTTTTTCTCTATTTAAATTTCCTTTGATTATGAAACATACTCGTAAGTCTAAAATAAACGCAATTTGTAATACTATATTTAAAACAATTAATCAAAGCTAAGCATTTAATGTATGATACAATTAGTATTATAATTGTAACTTTAATATTTTTTATCATAACAAACACGGTAGAAACCCATAATCTCTGAAATGGCCGATATATGTTATATTTTTTTGTGCTAATCAATATCATGGATGTAATTATTAATTATCATAAAAATTAAAAAAACATTGTTAGTTATTTATTTCAAACATTCTTTTTATACCATATTCTTCGAATCATTTCTTATGCTATAATGTAAATATTTGTTTATCATATTTTACTAAATAATAATTTCATACAGTACCGATAACATTATAAATGATTATTTTAAAGATAAAAAAACTAACTAACTAACCATCACTCCGAAGATGGATCGCCATATTTTTCTATCCTGAAATAACTCTCGCGCCTCTTCTTCATTCACACATCGGGACATGCACGCTCGTCGATTGTTCCTACTTCGAACATGTCCGCCTTTCAGTAATTGATTAATTTTATTTTAAAGATAACAAAACTGCATTCACAAGAAGGTTTTTCGCTCCTCCTAATCCACAATTTTCACTGCCATTTCCGTGGCAGTTTCAGAGAGGTAAACTTGAGGAAAACCGTTTGAGATGGTTCGGCCACCTGATGCAGCGTCCAGCTGATCATATTATACGGATGGTAATGGAATTGGATCAGCAACCCTGAGTACGTGGTAGGCCCGAATTAACATAAATGGGACTCCAAGGAGTCTCAAAAGAGACTGGATCCCACAAAAAGAAGATTGACTGTTTTTGAACTTCTGCAAAATATCGATTAAAATTTTACTATAGTTTTATAATCTCGCCCAGTAGTATTATACTATTAACCAAGCAAGGATTTAATCATGCCATTCTCGTTTGAAAAGAGTAAGAATTTAATTCGAGTTCACACCCCTAACGTACAATGCAATGACAGCAATATTTTATACATTGTAGCACGCACGGTTCTATTTCAATACGCTGCGATGCTTTATTTAAAAGAGGATGCAGTCGATACTTCACTGTATGATATAAATAACTTGGAACTACATTCTGCACGCTCGAATCCTGGCGCTCCCTGTATCGGCATAGCTAGCTACAATTATCCCTACTTTATTCTATTTTACAATATATGTTACAAAAACGTTGTTAGAAACAAGAATTCAAAAATAAAATAACTAATAGAAACAAGAATAAATCAATGACAGTGAAATTGCCCGTTCATAGTGGAGTTCTGGTTCCAACTCTTATTTATGCAAGCGAAGCATGAAACTGGAAGAAGAAGGGTAAGAGGAATAAACGAAATGAGATCCCATAGACGTATGTGTGGTAAAACGGTGTACAACAACAACAACAAAACATCACGCCGTTTCTTCGCAGGGGTAGGCAGAGAGAATGGACCGCCATACTATCCTATCCTGACACACCTCTCTAGCTTCCTCCACATTCATACAACGAGTCATACACGCACGTCGATTCCTCCGACTTCTAACACGACCAACCCTTAAAATTCGATTAATACATTTTTAAAGTTTGGTCATGTTAGAAGTCAGAACGTTTGTTTAAGCACAAAAAGGTTAAAAAAAACTTGATTTGGTTTTCCCCCAATTATCGATCAACTTAAAGAAATTTATACTAGAATATAAAAAAAAACTATCTCACCATTTTCCCGGACGGGTAGACAAAGAATATGGACCGCCATACTGCTCTTTCCTGATATAACATATCTCTCAAGCTTCCTCTATATTCATACATCGTAACATGCACGCTTGTCGATATTTCCGACTTCGAAAGGCGTTTTTTTTATTTTGGTTATAAGCTAGATTTTTGATGATTAAACATAAATATATAGATACCACTTGTTGTCATTATTAAGTGGTGTCAAGTAATGCGAGGAGTATAGAAATGATTGTGATATGTAGCCAGTTTGCAGAAAAAAACATATATTCATTAAGTAGTGTTATTTGCAAATCTGATATAACAGATATTTGTATGGAAATGCGCTGTGCTCCATATGTTCTGTCTACCCTTCTGAAGAAGATGGTCAGCTAGTTTGTTAGATTTTATAATAAATGCTTAATAACGCAATAAAGTAACTGTATCATAGATATTTGTATTTACTTAAGCAACACACTCACGTTGCTTCCACCGAGTTCATGCATAGAGCTTCGTACTAAAAAACCCTATTATTATGTAACACCGTTCATGAGTAATTGCCAAGAAGCTTTCCATCACTTATCACGAACAATTAGCTTACTGAGGCAATTAGGGTCAATTTCCCGTCCCGAATTTGCGTCCAGCCGTTCGACAGTTACACCTGTAATGATCGCAGAGGGGAGGAGGCCTGTACGCTATTTGCGCTCATAAGGAAGGCTGGCCTTGGCCTTGAACTTCGGGCCAACCTTCTCCGGGCACTAAAGGCGAACCCAAGGAGAAATTTAACGCTCTTTAATTAAATTGTGTTATGACTGTCTTGCAAGGAATATTAAATTAAAAGTTCTTACTTGCCAGTGGAGATTTGGAGAGTTTGTTCTGAATTTAAGGCTTTATTAAATAAGTGTGTTTCTTGCTCGAAATAATATGAAATATAACTATACAAGTATGTATGTTTATGTATTAATATATTCAGTCTACAATACACGTTTATCTACCAGAAAATACGTATATATTGTAATATGTATAACACATGTCGCAATGGGTCGCCTGTAGGACATTTTGTATTCCAATCTTTTTAAACCCTAGGTCTGTTCCTGTTGTCGGCCTATCTTGGGAAATTGACTCCCAGCTATTCCTCTGTGTGGGACTCTGGAAGGATCCATCCCCGTATTTTATTTTATTGCGTATTTTAACGTCTTCTGCGTTGTACTTCCCAACTTGCAGATTTCACGGATAGCCGTGTTCCTTACTCTATTTCAAAGAGTCTTTCCTGCTGTCCTCAGCGTCCGCATCTCTGCAATCCTCACATTAATTAACCTTTATTCTTGTGGTATCCGCTCTGGTCTCAATGGCATATGTCAAAATAGACCTTACGCAGGTTGTGTATATTTTGACATCACTGTCAGTTCTCATATTTTTATATTTCCATATAATCCCCTTGAATCAACCCGATACCGCAGCTTTGTTAATTTGTCTCTTTATTTCGCTGGCATGGTCATATTGAGTGAGCAGATCCACTCCCAGATTTCTAAATTTCCTAACCTGTCTTGGCATTCCATTATTTTTGGATAACCTGCATACTTAGGGTTCTTTTGAGAAAGTCATTGTTTTTTTTATTTTCTCAACCGAGATCGTCATATCACGTCTTCAATAAGTTGGCGGCCGATATCTAGATTTTATTTAATAGTCTTTGCAGTTCGTCTCCAGCATCGCACCAATGCAGCATCGTCCGCGGAGCATATGAAGCTTACAACGTCATTCCCCATGCAGTATCCCGTTAAAGATGAAAATATATGAAAATCACTGTATTCCATCATAACTCGTTAAAATCGTTTTCTCTGATCAAAGAGGTTTTTATGGGGTGTCAAAATCAAAGTACAAATATTTTCTTCATCTTAAATAATTTTTAAAAGATATTACTTTAAAATATATGGAAAAAACAATTCGCTAAATCCTGGAAATGGCGGCGTTACTCCATTTTCCTAGAAGAGTGGACAAGATGGACGGTCGCACTCTTCTATCCTGACGTTCTCCTCTTGTGGGATCCATGTTCATGTAACGTGTTATGTAAATTTTATTTTTATATATTTCAAAGCTCGTTTTTTCTATAATTTTCTATAATTTTCACTATAATTTTATAAAATTATAGACGATCTTCGTAGCAGAGTGGCAAGAGCTATGTCTGCCACACCGAAGTTCCCGGGTTCGATTCCCAACGACGGCAATATGATTCTCACACAGTATTTGGTCTGGGGTAGAATTCACGTGAAAATAAAATGGCGATAGGTTGGCTACCTATCACATGTCTACTACTGTCACTATAAAATAAATTGCATACAGTAATTGGGTCCAAAAAACCTATTGTATACAAAAAAAATCACACTTATTATGCATTATTTTTCAAATATATTTTCGAAATATAATGAGCATCGGTTTATTTCTACTAGTTTTCATATAACGCGTTAAATATGGACAGAAATACTCGGCGAGGTATACATACGGCAATGCAATGATAAAGTGTGTCAGTATGTACTGTGAGAATGACGTCACCATGAATAAAAAATATTAAAGGAATATTTTATCCAACTTCAGAATAATTAACTCCACGTCCAAACTCCGGTTGGCAATTGTGATTGTCCACTAAGGTACAGCCGGCCCTAATGGATCGATCCACGGCACGACAGCGGAGACCGGGGTGCGCGGATGGGGCGCGCCTAACCTTACGGCGGACTCGGATACCAGGAGCACAGAACGGCCGAGGAGGTAAGGTTCAAGCTACTTCAAGACGCCTGCGCCTGTACCGCGTTATAAAGGAAATTTCCACGTGTTTCCAAACGAAAGCATCATTATAAAAAAATTCGAGAATTCAAATGGAACATAAATTAAAAAGTATATTTTTTTATATGGTTTTGTATATTAAGCAATTAAGATACACATTTATTAATTTAACTCATCTTCACGACACGTGCTCAATCACGTAGTAAATATTACATTAATATTATTTTACAAATATAAAAAATCTGACCTTTTAGAAGTATATTAATTTTTATAAGTTACCCGTTAATAACGTTTTAGATATAAATATTTATTAAATGAAAATTTACCAAATAATACTTGTAAGCTATAAAATATTTTCGCAGTCGGGCAACACCGCAGTGAGAAAATACGCCAGTGTTAGTGTGGCATTGCATTGTGCATTGCACCGAGCTCCGAACGAATGCATTTATCGGTAGCACTGCAAGTTGCAGCTGATACCTCTCGTAACTTCTGTGCTCCTGATATCTTCTACCATTCTTTGATGCAATGCCCAATGAAGTGCATCGCTTGAAGATAAGAATACATTTACATTACGATGCATTCTCAAACAATAGCAAGGCAAATCCAAAGATAAATAACGTTTATCAGTTGCATAGAAACTGACTTGTATCATACTCGTATATGATTATTCTGATAAATCATATTAAAGATTATGTTGATACTCGTATATACAATTGGCAAAGTAGATTTTTTTATATGTTTTTTATACTCTGTAACCGATAACTTATTTATATCTTTAGTTTCTTTTTTCACCGTTTACGTGACCAGAAAATACACTAGAAAACGATTAACACGTGTTATACAACACTAAAAATATGTGTATTTTTTTATATTGTACTCCGTAGAAAATTTTACAGTCGTACTATAATATATTCGTTTTATATAGTAAAGTCTAACATGAGTGTTTGTTATAAATAAAAATTAGAATTTCTTCTATATTCGTTTTCACAATTTAATGGATTTAAAAATAAGCGCATGCTCAAGAAAACGTCTTTTCTAGAAGTTTTAATACATTTTATAGAAATAATGTATTTCGCCGTACTAAGGCATAATAAAATGGCCATTTGACAATGCCTTGGCAAACGAAACATGTCATTCCTATAAAATATGATAAAACTTCTAGAAAACCGACGATTTTATTCGTACTTTGTGTTGTGGTTCAAATTTGAATAAATATAGTTACCCTTTGTATTTTTGAGTGTTTTTTTTTTAAATATACGAGTATATATTATTTAATTTATTGTACAATTTGTAGACACAAGTAGGTTGAGTCACGACAAAAATATGTCAGTTATTATAAAACAAAATAAAGTGTGAAAATACGAAGTGCAATTATATTTATTCAAAAGAAATTAATCGTATTTAAGATTATATAAAGAATTACCATGATAACTTGAATGTTTTTCATGGATTCGCGGATCTGAAATTAAAAATATGAATCTTCATATGAATAATTTTATCAGCTTCTCTGCTACAATGGAAACTGCATAAACCGTAAAATAAGCACCATTTAATTGTGGAATGAATTTGTGCCTTTCTCGTTTGTGTGGACGTCTGATGTATGCACCCTCGCGCCGCCGCCCGCGCGCCCGCGCCCCCGCACAGCCGGCGCATCGCTCTCGATGTATTTATAAAGTGCAAGTGCAACGACCGGGATTGTGTCAAGGTTACACCGGGCCGCGCCTTCGCACGCCGTGCAGTGATGGATCGGAGATCGGGGAACTGACTTACCCTTATAACTAAATCTTAAATCACTATACGAGTATAACCAGCCAATGCATGGTCAAGTCCAATAAGAACGATAAATCTATTCTAAATGGAGACCATGAAAAGTGATTGAAGGATGTCAAAAATAATAATTAAGCACTTAATTCTGCAAGTATCAGATACAGGCTATGCCTAGTGTGACAGTCCATAAACTTTTTTTTATCAAATGCTATATCATGTAAAAGTAAAATAAAATAATAAATAAGTTAAGGTCAAAATCTCGATGGTTGCTTCGTTCGTAAGAATGGATGCTATGTATCGATAGAAAACTATTATATTATTCCAATTTCAAATAAATTTGATTGATTTGAAATCGTTCTTCCTGCCTACCCTTCCGGGGAGACGGCGCGATGGTTAGCTTAGTTAGTCAAATAAATTTTTATGAAATTTCTGTCCGCTATATTACCAACAAGATGGTGGATTTACAAAATTTATTTCTTCTTATCAGAAATAGGTAATTAAGTAGCCAAGTACTTCGTACAAATAAAAACTAACGTAAAAATTGGCTTTTTATTTCAGTATAGACTTGTAATTTTTGGCGATAGCAATGATGAGATTTCCATTAAAGGATAAGTTTTAAGTTACGTATTAAATAATCTCTCAGCGTCAGTTCATTCGGTTCTGGTAAAGGAGTATTTTCTTGCGCACACTGGCTCACAAAGGATGTACTGAACCGCTCCCATTACCTCCATCCTCTAGAATGAAAAATGATGGAATTGACCTTAACTGGTGGAAAACCTGAACACAATTTAAAATAAGTATAAAAAGTAAATGAATTCAACTCCTGACGACGATGCGCATCAGCCTCGATTTATAACGAGTTTTTTTCTTCATTTTTTTCTCAAACAACCGGACGAAAAAATATACTACTAAAAATGGCAATATTACAAAATACTTCAAAATTTCATAAAACCCTGTTTTTAAAACACTTTGTACAAAATCACTTTATTTTGAGTAACGAGCGCCAACCGGTTTCACTCTGTAAAGCGCTTTATCACCCTGTTATCACACTATTTTATATAAAGTGTTTTATTAAATTTGTAAATATGTCGAACCACCAAGTATTATTCTTACCAAAGTTTCAAAATACTTATTATTATCAACAAATAAAAATATGTACCTACGATGCACATATTTAATTGTTATACTCAACTACAAGGGAAGAATGGAAGAGAAGAATAGAAGAAATTGCTGCAAACCAATCCCAGGATTGAAACTTTCTAACTAACTCAAGTATAAGAAAAATGAAAAAGAAAATAATCTAAGAAAAAAACACCTATTTTCAAAAAAGAAGGTAATTCAATAGTTCATTGTTAGTCCGACATGATACGCATTTTGAAAATGCTTCAGTTTTGTGAAAGTTGAGAAATATTCAAAAGTAAAGTAAACTCTTTTACAACACAATTTTCAACATATAATATTTTATTAATTTTGCTCTTATGGTATTTTAAATTGTCAAATCCAAGGAAATTCAACATCATTTCCATTTTATTTTTACTTCTTTAGTACGCAGTTTACTCTTTAGCCATAGCTTGAATGTTATAAAGATTGTCGCATGCTCGTACAGTCTTCTACATACATATGTATTTTCCGGGTATACGAGTATGTAATACGCATTCTGCAGTGCAAATGTTCGTGCAATTTTAACATCCAAACGCGTTTTTAGATTCAGATTTTCCATATCTGCCTTCTGGGCGGCTGGCCTTCAGCTAAGCCATGCAGTCTGATATAGAAATGCATTAAAGATGGCGACTCGCATGCAATAAAGGCTGGAGCGGCTCATTGTTTATCGCAATCATTTTCGATGGCAAAGTAAGTGGGTTCGAGACCGCGGTTGACAGCTATAAAATCGCCTTGGATTGAGCGGCGGGAATGGAGAATGAAACGATTATTTCTTATAACTTACGTTACTGTTTAGTCTGGAAGGTGTGGGTTTATTCCTTTGGCTCACTTAACTGTCCGATGTAAATAAACATTCATATCGCTCTGGGTGGTTTACAATTATCCTTAACCTATATCACGATTAAAGTCGAGACATTATTCGTTATTTTATAAAACGAATTAGCATCAAATATGTACAAATACTATGATGTCAAATCATGTCTTACTTTGTAGACAGTTCCGATTGAGAGAGAGAAGTCATTTTATTGAAATGTATCTTTATTTTCCAACTGATTGACTCTGGCTTATCTATCATTCTCATTTCCGTAACACAGATGTTAGTTATATCGTGTCCATGATACAGTTATACAATCGTTGCTTTTTCATTAATTAATTACAAATATTCTAACATCTAAGATTTTTTTTAATATTTCGATTAACATCCCATAAATCATGTATTCATGTACTTATTTATGATATTTAATAATGAATACGAACGTAAATGTCTGTTTTCAATTTTATTTTATGGGGGTGACATGTTTTGCCTTGCTAAAACATTATCAAACATTTGATAATGCCTTAGCTAGGCGAAATATGTTAAACCCGTAAAATAAATTTCCTAGAAAACAGGCGTTATCGTTCGTATTAATTGTTTAATATGGAGTTTTACGTCATTGTTAAAAAACAAATAAAATATTTTTAATATTTTACAGTATTAATTATTTTACAATAATTTCATATTGAAGAACTGGAACGATTATTAAATTATTGTTTTTCAATTCCATTTTGCGGGAGTTATTCATGTTCTTGGTAGGTCGTTAGATAGTTTTTAAATAGTGAAACATTAAAATAATATAATTGTTATGTTTATCATTAGAACGAGACAATAATATGTTGAGAATAATATTTAGGCTAATTGGTATATCGCCGTTTTCGTGAATCACCTCAGGGCGCTTGAGTTCCATAGCTGTTTCTAGTAAGATAGATAAGAACACAACTATGCAAAACTCGTACGTATTCATAAAGAAAAAAGTAATTGCGCCATACTATAAAACTATACAATTATAGTTTATACCTCAATGTAGTGTGCAACGTGCAAGAAACACTGCTCATAAAACGTGCAATATCTCTAAAACCACGTGCGGAGTTGGTCGGCCAAGGAATGCATTCCGCCTGCGTGCAGTAATGCACCGTGCGCTCCTTGCCTACCAGGGAAACAGAAAACAAGAAGGGTATAACTGCATCCCAACTCTCTCGCACTAACCTACACCAACACGAGACCATTCTGCTTCAAGTATTCAATAACATAAGCCGTCTTCTTCCTTAGTTCGTAATAAAGCGAGACGAAAATAATTCCTTAGTTTCTTGCGTTAGTGTTTTTCAGTTTCAGGACAAACGTATGGATATATTATACGTATATGTGTATCTTTGATATGTACCTCCCCTTAAACGTCACGGCATTGGGCGGGGTGTTGCCATTCTGCATTCAGTGTGCAAAAATACTTTCTTCGCCTTCTGTACTCCGGTCGTTCGATTGCACTTTGCGAAGGCGATTTTGCGCGAAACATTGAAATTGCATCGTTCGGTGCACTGTGACGGATAGAGAGTAAAATCATGAATGCACAACAAAAACGATTTGTACAAGAAATAAGCAGTAAAAAAAATAAGAAAGTCAGCATTGTGCTATGTTGTAAGAATTTACCGAAATGTGTTATTGATAATAATAAATCTATTTTATAAAACCTCATTTATTTTATTTATAGGTTAGTTCATTCCTTGTAAATAATACAATAATAATAAATATACTAACTTTTAAAGCGCTATTTATGATGTAACAAATCATCTTAAAGGCACATTAGGACGTGTTTTAAATCTTGAAATCTAAATGTGATCGCTGCATCTGATATTTGTGATTGGATAGAAAAAATAAATTAAATGCGTTGAAGTCGAATTTCCATAAAAGGGGTTATCAACTCATTTCTGAGACTAATTAAAGTCTTCAATCCTCTTTAATGTCTAAAATACTCTTAAAAACACGGATGCATTTATTTCTTTCGTCGATCAAATTTGATTACAATAACAGAAAACTTGCACCCATTACAATCAGGAGTTCATAAGTCTCTCGGGTAAAAATATTAACTTGCTCAGTAGATGACGATGCACCCAATACCAGCCACTCAACTTACAACTAGAAGAAGACACAAACAATGCACCGGTGAATATGGACACAAGTGCGAGAAAGATAGCATAAAACCGAGCGCTTCAGAAAAAGTCTGACGTCAATCCATCAGGGTTTCGGTAGGAAAGGGATAGACGCAATGCACTTTTGGGGCTACAAGAGTGGGATAAAGTGAATGCATTCTGTGCCCACGCTGCTCTTCTACCAGGAGAGCAGAATGCGTGAAGGGTATTAGGGCGATACATCGCTCAATGCAGTTCGTATTATCCAATCGTACCAACATACTCAATGATTAAAACTAAATATGTTTTTATTTTGATAAATTATTCGGAGGCAATTCTGTCAAAATATTAACATGATTATTAATTGATATTTAATACAAGATATTTGTCGATTTTTTTATAAGTTATATTTCAAATATATAAATTTTAGATGGTAATTTGTTTTTTCAGTACAATACATTGTTGTTTTGCTCAATATAAAGGATTATTTCGCTGATTGTGATTTTAAATAATAACCATTTTTAAATGCAATTGATTTAAAAGTTATTTAAACCCAGAGACATATTTTTTTTCTTATTAAATGTTAATCAACAGAATTTGTAATTGATTTTTTATTTTCTCCTGTTACTAATGTCACACGGTACCAGGAGCCAGAACCGAGGAAATCGCATAAGTGCGAGGAGGTATGTTTTTATGTTCAGTTTTCCTTCAAGGGAGAGTCAGCAAAGGTTTACACCTCCGACTTTTCAAATGCATTATCCATGCAACAGAGCGAGAGAAACACATCGCGACGTCCCTCTTCCGCAGTGCATTGCTCCAATAAAAAATGGCGGACGACCGAACGAGTCGGAGTACGTTTATTTATAAATTCTCGTTTAGTTTCAGTGTTTTATATTATATTAATGTTTAAAATGAAACGATAGTGCGAAAAAACACGTTTTTAATGTGTATCCGCCGTTTCATGTAATATTTTAAACGAAATTGTACAACGTCATTCTTGTTCCTAACCTTACTCAATGACAAATTTTGTGTGCCCGTCATTGTGGAATGTGATAAGATTTCCGCGCATATGTTTCGTTGTTGTTTATATTTTAGAACACGTTTTTTACTGTTAACACTTAACAATAATACATTGTGTGTATGATTAGTGCGACCTATAAGAATCATTATTATTTTTAAATCGATTAAAAAAAAGATTACTCATAATTTTTACGAATAGCCTAAACAATATAAAATGTAGGAGTGAATTCTATCTTGCCACATTTTTTATACAAAAATAATAACGTGACATTACGAAGTATTGCTTTATCTGTAGAGTGTTTGTATAGTACCTACATCAATTAATCTGATATTGTCGTGAATAATATTCAATCAATAATTGAAATATTTATTTAAAATGAACTCTTAAGTAAGGCAAAGTATTATAGTTTGCCTGGTGTTGTTTTTGTTATCAAGAACACGTTTATTTTTATTTGTTTGCGGCATTTCTTATCAATCTTGTTGCACACTAACCACTCTGAACAACGAACGAATGCAACGGCTTGGTCTACAATATTATCATGTTCTCCGTACAATATTATGGTCTCCTGGTAGTCGGAGTCCGCCATAACGAGCACTCCCACATGCCGCGAAGTTAGGGCAGGTTGTGCGCATGATTCCTTCTTTCCTCAATTCAAACTTTGTTGTATTTAGAGGGAATTTTAAATGTTTGTGTATTTTCTTTGTAGCTCAATAATCCTCACAATTTGGATAATGGTATAAAGTTTTTTTTTATTAAGATTAATTTATCCATCAGAAATGATTGATTAAACAATTTTGCTTTCTCTCATACGTGTGTCGAAAGGGATTTTTTTTATTGTGGAGTGAGTGGTCGAGATTCAATTTTAAGACCTGACATTCATTGCTCGCAGTCAAGTGCAGTTGAGCTAACCTAAAAACGCATCTGACATTTGCAAGCTTCGCACGTTTGCCGCCACGAGCGCTGCAGTCGCGATGCACTTTACACGCAGTAGGACAAAACGGACGGGGATATGAATCTTTTACCTCCTTTACTGTTCTGTGCTCCTGATACATTTATCTCCTAACTTACTCAGCCCTTTACCGAAACATGACCTTTCTCCCGATTATCCAGGATTGTTCCCGATTCTTGTACTTCGGGGACTGTAAAGATGGCGATAGTTTTTAACCGATAATTTGTTTAAGTTCGATGGCCTGTATAATCGACGAACCTGACGCGTATGCTTATTTTGCATGTATTGGTGGATTTATGTTTTATCGTGCAGCGAAATGGTAGTAAAATCTAGTAATTTTATTAAACTCGTGTTAAAACAGTAAAGTCTTACTGTAATGAAACTAATCGTAATTTCACTTTATGACATTAGATGTAAAATGATAGTGCATTTCAATTGGGAATATAAATAAGTTTTAGGTACAGATTAATTAAAAATAAGTAAATCATAGTTTCAATATAATAAAATCCAATTTTGGTACGAAAAATATTTTTTTACACAGGTATTTTTAATTAATTTTGAAAGTATTGATTAGATTATTAAAAAAATCTTAAATTAGGTTTTTTTGTATTCTCTTATCCAAAAATAATACTTAAAAATGGCACTATTTTGAGAATTAATATAACCGTGGGCTGGTATAAGACATTGAACTTCCAGTGTTATGTACTAGGTATGCACATTAAACTAAGGCAATTAATCTATTTTAATATATATATATATATATATATATATATATATATATATATATATATATATATATATATATATATATATATATATATATATATATATATATATATATATATATATATATATATATATATATATATATATATATATATATATATATATATATATATATATATATATATATATATATATATATATATATATATATATATATATATATATATATATATATATATATATATTAGTATTACTTATTACTACTGTATATGAGATGCTTTGTTTGTGTACCAATAATAAATAAATAAATAAATATAAGTAACTAACTAAAAAAAAACTAAAAAACTAAAAAAAAAAAAAGAAAAAAAAAAAAAAAAACAACTAACTAACTAACCATCATGTCGTCTTCCCGAAACGGTAGGCATAAAGAATGAACATCTTAAATATAGTTTATACGAGTATATACGCATTTGCCACAAAGCAAAAATGAGGCCAAATATTATTTTAATAAAAATGTCCCTAAAATATCTTCCCTAAAAATATAGATTCTGGAATTGTTGTTCTTTGTTACGAATAAATAAAAATGTACAGAGAATAAATTAGTTATCTATTCACGTTATTTTTTCGTTAGATGAAAAAAAAACATTTATCTGATAAATTATTTCCATCTAACGAAAAAAAAAATAATTTCCTTAGATGAAAAAATTTCTTCTGACGTGATGCCAACGTACATCCATATAATTAGTCTAATTGGAACTAGCCTTAACACACAAATAGATATGTGTTTTAGATTCCGGGTACGCAGTGGCGACAAGAAAATTAATTTGGTTTTTGAGACCACAATTATTTTATTATATTAATATTCTGGTTACGATTTTATTAGAATGCACATATATGATCGTATTATTTTCCAACGTGAAGTAGTTAGTTGGATTTTAAGTGCTAATCTGATATAATAACTATTTTTCCCATTTAAACAATATGTGTACAGTACACCAGTTTGTCGATGCCAGCGAGCTTGGTGAAACCGGTCGCTGTTGAAATAAAGACAAAAGCAGAAGTAATTAAATCATCGCTTTATGGAAAACATCGATTTATTTAATTAATATTTAATTTGCGTAAAAAATTAAAAATTAGGTCGAAATATCTATTTTATATACGAGTATATAAAAAACGGCTTGTTCCATAAAGGTGTTTATATCTACACGTTTCGATGCAAATACATATTCATCGTCAGGGGAACAATAAAAACTACTTGATATCGTTAAAAATATATAAATACATGCAAAAATGCTTTCTAAGTTTTTCTAATTTGAGCGTAATTTATCGTATTTATTTCTCAAAAGAAATCTGTGATGCAGAATTTAACAGAAATGAAACATATCAAGAATGAAATGGTGTAACAATAGAACCTTCCCTTTTCGAGAAGTATTTCAGAGAAATGTACTAGTTAAATTTTCCAAAATCTTGATCCGCCTGTGCTTCAGAGGTTTATTTTAAAATGAAAACTGGGCAACGACCCCACCATAGTTCAGGTTGAGATAGCTTCCACTGTTCTGTCTATTTTTGTATCCCCAACCCCGCATGCACGCGCCTGCATCAAGAACCACTACAGTTGGTGACAAAAATATTAACCAATCGACAAATAGTAATAAAGTTAAAAGCTGTAATACAATATTTTTATATAATAAAAAAAAAATGGTGAATGAAAAAATGAATTCAGCTATGTATAAAACAATGATTAGATCGTAGTATTTTATCGTGCTCAACACTTTCATTTTTTAAATGGCGCAGAGTAAGTCAAAGTCGTTCAAAATCATTCTAAGAAAATGTTCTTCACTAGGATTTTTCTGATTTTTTATTCAATACGGTTCCTTAATTTTTTGCCAAAAAAGATGTATAGAATACAGTAAGATCCATTAAACCATCCGACCAGATAATTACTATTTAATATTCTAAGACGGTTTCAACAAACGTTAATTTAGTGTTAATCATCGAATATTATTCTCACAAGAAATATTTCTTTTGTATTAAGAAAACATAATATTAACCATTTTATTGTTTCTTGAACAATGATGTAAAACTCCATATTAAATAATTAATACGAATGAAATGTCAGTTTTCTAGAAGTTTTATTATATTTTATGGGAATGACATGTTTCGCCCTTCTAAGGCATTATCTGATAATTAATATCAACCAGTTTAATGCTTTGGCATTAAGGGAGGGGAGGACGATAGCAGGCAAGACACTGAGAGATCGCGTGAGGAACACCAGAAGAGAGATATGTGAGGTTGAGGATATTATAAGATGGAGCAGACAGCGAAAAAGGGACTGTACGGTCATGTTCAAAGAATGGACACCATCAGACTCCCCTATATTGCATTGCATATCAGCCTCATGTGACTCGTCCTCGTGGAAGACCTCCTAAAAGATGGAAGGACAGCTGGGAATCTACCTCATAGAAGGAGCAACACTCTGAAGAACAGACCACATAGGTCTACAATAAGGAAGAAGAAGAAGAAGAAGAAGAACCAGTTTAATATTCTAACAGAGAACGAAAATGTGTGAAATTGTTAAGACTTGAAACAAAATCTTTACATTGTTTATCTATGATATTCTATATTTAGTAGGACAATAGCTTTCGAATCGCTTCTATTATAATAAAATCTTAACAAACAAGTATGTATTTCAGGAATTCAGAAGGTAAACATTTTGTTTGAACGTAGTTTACAAATAGCTGATGTCTGAATTTTTAATTCTAACTGTACTTGTCGATCTCGCGTCCTGATTGCTAGTTCACGCATCTGGCATTATTTTTACTGAGTCTTAACGACATTTACACATGTCTTTAGTTTTCAACGTAAATTCCTGTTTCAGGACTCACACAATTCTGAAAGTAGGAGCATGCTGTCAAAACACCACGTCAGTGATCATCAAATAGTAGGAAAGGAACAAAATAATTTTAAAATTTAATTGATATCATTTATTTTTTTACAAAAAATAATAGAATTCCTTTATTTGACACGATACGAGTCAGGTGTTTTTTTTTATGTAACTAATTATCTAACGAACCATCACACCGTATCCTCGAAGGCAGGCAGAAATAATGGACCCCCATACTGTTCTTTCATGATATACTTTTCTCGATTCCTCAACATTCACACATCGTGTCATGCACGCACGTCGATTTCTCCGACTCCTCACTTGGGCGACATTTAATATTGGTTTTCAATAACCTTATTTATCAAAATTATGCCTTTTTATTTATTATATATTATGGACACATTCAAAATGTTCATTTTTTTTTCTTCTTATAAAAGTACAAGATACTTGGGACTTTCGTATAATCCCCAAAATGAACAGAAACAACAACGCCAGTAGCTTTCACTTATTAAAATTAGCTCTGATCATTTTTTTTTCGTTTTGTTACAGATATCTTTGGTATTTTAAAAATATTTACGATAATAATACGCACAAAATAATTTAAGTTAATCGTGGCACATTTTTATGAACCAACCTAAATCAATCCACCAATATTACGGAAATAAGTGCTATGCATCCATACACAATTATTAAATTAATTTCGTTTAGCTCTACAGTTAACAGGTTTTATTTATCGCTAACCGGTTTATTAGTATTTATTGCATATATCTTCGCCTCGAAAAATTAATTGATCTTTTTATTCTACTTTCCATGTTCAATGACATGTCCTCTCTTCGAAATAGCGCATGAGAAACAGCGGTGCATTACGGCTTCACCCTATAAAGCTAACGAGAAGAATTGAAGGAAT
Organism: Lepidostoma basale; assembly: GCA_022606425.2. NCBI lineage: Eukaryota > Metazoa > Arthropoda > Insecta > Trichoptera > Lepidostomatidae > Lepidostoma > Lepidostoma basale. Next base: position 1,253,228 of record JAHDVF020000734.1, on the reverse strand, counting down.
GGATGACGGGTATATTAAGAATCCGATCATCTATTTCTGTGCTTCTGATCTTCGGATCCAGCAAGACTATTGTCGTCCAGCGAAGAAAAAAGCATTTTTCCTTCAGCCAATCCGGTCGAACTGGTGCTGCTATAAACTTAATTAGATGAATGGGTAATGAACGCTGCATGTGCGTCTCAGACCATACTGCAACCATTTAAATACTTTGTGGCTGACGTATACACTCACAGTGGACCCAAAATGAGGTGTGCATAAATATAAATGTAACAGTTTATACTATTATATGTTACAGATATATTGAAGATCAACATAAACTCTTTTTTAACTGAAGGCATGACATTTGTTTTTTTGGAGATTCTGGGAAAAGGAAAATCCGTGTAACTGGTATTACTCGACCGACGTTTTGGAGATCGTAGCAGTCTCCATCTTCAGGTAAATAATAACTTTAGATCCCAAAAATTTTATTGCAACAGTGAAAATCTACGCAATATTTTAAAGCATTACACTGTGGAATAAAGAAACATTTTTTTTCATTTTCGATTTTGCATATGGACATTTTTCAAACTTATTAAAACTTCAACGCCGGAAGAACGATATTTATTAACCAAACTTTAATTAGACAAAATACTACGGCAGAAGACAATGAGAGAAAATTGGTTAATATTTCTTGTTTTTACATTTTTTTACAATAGAAAGTGCGATGATGAGTGAAACGAGTATCTTCATTTATCGAGTGAAATAATCTCAAAAATAGAAAAGCAGCGTTTTAATTAATACTTTCATTAACTTGCTTTTTCTGCCTCTCATATTCCGTCTTATTTTATTTTGGTTAATTATATCGTTCTTCTGACGATACAAGTTTAAGCCCTTTGAAACGTGTCGAGAATAATATTCTCAAAGTGGAAAAAGCAGTGCATTAATTTAGTAAAAATCAACATTAACAACGTTCAAAATCTTAAATTAGCGAAATTAACAATTTTTATATTTATTAAAAGCGATCTTCGGCATGCTTTAAATAATTCGTAAAATAATTATTATTGCGTAATACGTTTTATTAAGCAACAGACATCAAAATACACTTCAGACACTGTGAAAATTCTTTATTACATCTTTTTTTTTTTCATTTATTTCAAGATTTTTAAGACGAGTAACTTATTTAATTACTCGTAGAACAAATGATGTTTTTTTTTAAATACACCGATTAATAAATATCACGGTAGCTTTTAAGTTGTCTGGCGTCTGTTGCATGATTTGAATTGTGTATAAAAAATATTTCTATATTATGTAGAAGTTTTTTTCCTTTTTACTCTTACTTTGCTTTTTTTATTTATTAGCCGATAATTGTAACTATGTTTTTAGTATTATAAAAGCAGCATTTATTTATAATTGTAATAAATACCGAGTCGCATTAGAGACTCGACATTTCGAGATTAAATACGTGCTGCCTAGCATAAAGATGAACATACGAGTATTAATAACCCCAATAAGGAAAAGGGCTCGAGAAGCATCTGTAAGTTCCAGCATGTGTGTATATGTTTATAACAATTACATTTTCTTTAATTATTATTTCTTATCTATATTGTAAGATAAAGTATAATATAAGAAGCCCGCAGGATGATATTAAAGCTGCGGATTTCAGGTGTACGATAGAGTCGAGAAGGATCCCCTGAGCCCTATAAACCACGGAGATGTGATAGGGCAAGGAGGAATAGAAGAAGTAGCTGTATATGTTTAATAAATAAACAACAATACAGGGTTTTATATATTGTGTTAAATCAACTTTAGGAATGAAAGCCTCATCCAAAAAGCTATAATTAAGGTAAGCTTTTCTATTAATCTCATTTAACCTACTAATTGAATTGTTCGATTGACCTATTAATCCGTTGACAATCCCATTAATTCAAGAACAGTTAAACAGATTTCTTAATCTTGTGAATTGTGATATATTAACTCTTGAGTATTATAGAAATCTTCAGAATCAATTTAACAGATTATGTTTCTATTTATTGTTTCTTGATCACTGATGTAAAACGCCACAACATATAATTAATACGAATGAAAAGGTATGTTTTATAGAAGTTTTATTATAATTTATTATCTATTCTTTAATAATTGTCTACAATGTATTTAACCACATCAATTACTCTAATATTATAGAACTAAGAACCTTCTTAGAGTAGCAGAAATGCGAACCCTACGCTCCATCGTAGGCAAACCCTCAGAGATCGGATCAGAAACAATAAGGTCATTCTGTGGTGTTGAAGTCATAGTGAGATGGGGAAGAAGCAGAAGGCGCGTTTTGAGAGATCACGTGGACCACATGGTGAATACAAGAATTGCAAAAATTGTTAAAGACGAAAACCCAAGCAGCAAGAGATTACCAGGAAGTCCGCCGAAGAGATGGAGAGATGGCTGGACGTCATCATCCCAGGACAGCCCACCGTCACAAACAGGTCATACGACCTAAACTAAGAGGAAAAAGAAGAAGAAGAATTACTTTAATTATCAATTTTTTCTGCTCCTTTAATCGTGTATAAAAACAACAATGCATTTGATTTTCGTTACATTTAATAATGCATTTGAAAGACGAAACATGCATGCAAAACTGACGATTTAATTCGTATTAGTTAGATTATTTGCCACTGAAAAGATAATTCAATAAATTGATTTTGTATGAAATTAAGAAAAGCATATTACGAGTATTAAAGCGCGTGTCCGTCACACGTCACTCTGGCGGTGCGCGGTGTAACTAGACTAGGGCTCGGGCGGGTCAGTGTTAACGACTTACGCTAGCCAGATTGTAGTTTAAAGGGCACCGAGGGTTAATAATAAACTCGGTAGCTTTTGGGTCGACGAACTCGCGTAGGGAACGAAATTACTCGGCTGGCAGTTAACCCAAGACAATATGGTTCGTTAAAAAAAACATTTCAAATCCTATTTCCGTCCTTCAAATCCGTTTCACAAAGGCAAAGGAATAGAATTAAATATAATATTACGCATCATTTATTAACTTTCTTACTCATATCAACTTATTCTTATATTATTAACTTACTTTCTAACTAGCTACATTAATTTTAAATAAATGCGTATATTTTCTCGGTTGGTAGCAACCCGTTTTATTCTGGACCGACGACGTTTAGAGACTGCAATGATCTCCGAAACGTCGGTCCAGAAAGACGAGTTACACAGATTTTTCCAAGATCCCAAAATATATATTACATTAATTTTGGCATTATAATCAAAAGGTTTTCAATCCAGAGCTTCATCTAAAAATCGTCTCCATCTTGTGAGGTGTTGGCAGAAGGTGAATCTTCTGACTTCACAATATAATAGACTGGACTGCCTTAAAAAGCGTTGAGGAGCTGTTCCAAGCTACAAAGGACAGAGACGCGTACTCTCAAGTTCAACGTCGGGGGGACCTGACATGACACCCGAAAACGAAGAAGTTTGCTACTGCGAAGGATTGTTCATCAGTCCGCTTCACTCAGAATGAGAAATCCACTACCAATCATTCCTAACAGCACAATTTCGATCTTCCGATTTTCCCTAGATTAGACGAAACTACATTTTGTGGCGCCTTTTATACTGCTCAGTATTACAATATTCTTTCTATGTTAATATTATAATTTGGCCAATATATGCAACGATGAGGAGTGTGGAGGAGTTGTTTCAGACGGCGCAAAGCAATGAATCTGATATGGTACACGAAGAAGAATGTATGAGGCTTTTTCTTCTTAATTTGTCAGGTGGTTTGTTTCCGATGCGTATTCAAGGACGGTCTTTGCAAGAATTTCATTAGTTGATTTTGAATATTTATTTAGCATCAACTAATAACACTGTTAATAAGAATACATTATTGTTCAAGCATTTTTTTTTAATTCTTTTTTCTTGTCCAATGCCATCATATATACCTTTCTAGGTATTAAGTTCAAATTTAAATCGATAAGCGAAATAAGAGAAAAGAAAGAAAATATTTTAATTGCACAATTACTCTCATTTTCAGTTTCACTTGCAATTTCGATTCAATGGTTCGATCAATTATTCTAAAACGATGAACATATCTAGAGTAGGTACGCGGTAACCACATCGTACAGGTAATTGAAATTGTAAATTCGTGCCAATGGGAGTTCTATTAGCGAGCAGCTAGACAGGTCATTACTTTTACCTTATTTCATCATAACTGGTGACCAATGCCAACGGGTTTAGAGTAAATACTTCCTGGTTTAAACAATATGTGTCTAATATACATACGCGTATCTAGAATTGTATGCATAATGACGTAGCCGTCGTCAATGCTATATATAAGTACTACACACGGTTATGTCAATTGAAGGGTGCGTGCGCAAATCCACCGTGCACCGCTTGTTCAAAATTAGTATCAATGTTAAATCTGATAATACTAAAATTTCTTTGATATTCCCACACTTCTTTAACTTTATTTATTAACTAATATTAGTCAGATTTATTTTAAATATATTCCTTTCCACTAAAAACACGTGAACTTATATTATAATTAAGATGACCGAAAATATATTGTTTATATGTGTTATTTAAGATAAATAAAACCCTAAACTCTCCCAGTTTAGTTATTTTTAAGTACACAAAAAACGTAAATAAAAAATAAAATAATGATTTATTATATTTTATTGGTAATAATTAATATGATTCTTATACTTAAATATATTCTTATGATATTTAAAAATACTGCCAACTTAAATATTCATAATTTAAAAAAATTCTAATCTCATTTTGGATAAAGAAAAATAATTAAACAATTCACTGTTTTTCAAATATATTATAGGTACTAATTTTATGGGAATGCAATGTTTCTCCATGCCAAGGCATTTGATAATGCTTCAGCAAGGCGATACATGCAATTCCCATAGAATATAATATAACTTTTAGAAAACAGACGTGCTCATTCTTATTAATAATTTAACAACATTGTTCAAGAAACAACAAATATGGTATAACACTTTAAATTATATATCTTCGATATCGATATAAATATATATAATTACAAAAAAAACTGTAAATGAGATGCGAACGGTTATGTAATAAAATATTACTACTTTTTACATTTTTGATAAACAGCGTTAACACTGTGGAATTCCATAGTGACGATTTTCTGTTAAAATTATTAAAAACTTAATAAAATTAGAATTTAAGTTATTATATAAATTGTTTATTTCAGATTAATTCATTTAATTCACAAAGGTGTAGGTTTTGAATATGTGTCTCTTAATGCTAAAGTTGTAAAAATGATTGTGTCAATTCACAATCCGTGCACTAGTATAGATGCTATCGTTACTTGTAATTCTGTACATGTATATGTGTGACTTTTTTGCAAATTGCATGACCTTGACTTATATCAGTCATGCAAATAGTCAAATAATATTATGAACACATACATAGTACCTACCTAGGTATCTAATAAAACATTCTTATTTTAAATATAAAGACGTAGATTATATTTACTTCCGTGCTGTCAGACTTTTTTTTATCGAAGTGTATGATATATTTTGACACTATTAAAATAATTGTTTTCAAATTGCGTATTAATTTAATATTATATAATATTATATCTAAAACAAATAGATCGCTCTTCTGTTGGGTTAGTTTGCTCCAGTCATATCGTTAAATTATACTTTCATTGCAATTCTTCTATCGATATGTCCAAACTATCTCAATGAACCTTCCATTATTGTGATATAAATGTTATTAACATTTTTATTCGCATTGAATTCACTTCTTATATCTGCATTTGGCACTCATATTCGTCTAAGAGAATTTTCTTTCCATTTATTCTACTTTCATCATGTGGGTTTTGTTAGTTTTTAAAGTTGATTTATTCACGACTTACTTTCCTCGCCCATTAATAATTGTGAATGGGGAGACTACGTAGGTTGGGTTATATTTACGAGAAACCGATTAAAAAAAGAAATGTCCGAAAAAAAATTAGGATACGGAAGTGCATACAGATCGAGAATGGCTGGCTCCATCCATGGATTACTCACATACTTTGGGCGAAATAACTTTTAAATCGAACAGAAGACCACATTTAAGCACCTCTATTTTTTTCCCTTCTACAATACAATCGTCTTATCTGTAAGGGAATACAAAAGCAAAAATCTTAAAATTAATAGTGTAAGGAAGGCGGGACGGAGTGAAAGTAATTTGTAACATGGAAGGGGTTCCCACCCATACCTGAGGCTGTTATAGGGCGCAGCGGCGCCCTTTCGTCAGCATCGCATGCACTTCCTAGGCCTGTTCCCGTCATCCGGGACTTATATTTAATATTGTATATCAATCGCAAGGGGATGCCAGGCCGCATTTAATCTAATATTTTTCCCCTTCTATGTCCCGCACTTACACATGTCAATTTACAGTATATTCTTATAGCTAACATTTAGTGAGCTTAACCTAGGTATCACGGTAAAGAAAAAGCGCTTTTTGGTTGTTACATGAGGAAGGCAGGACAGTCTGGAGGGGGAAGAGAGAGAGGGAATATGCGGGGGCTGGATTGAATTGAGTAATTTGTACCGTATAATCCATTTATAATTTCATGCATACTATTAAGTCCTATTTCGGAATATACGAGTATTTTGTGTACATATAGTATAAACATGTGGTTTTCATCGCCATCTAAATATTACTAGTATTAAATAAGTTCGGGTGTTAGTCAGAAGCATGTGAGAAACGGCGAACGCTATAGCTATTTGGTTGTATCAGTCACTCGGAGTTACACACATTAATATCATTAGTTTCAATGTCAACGGGTGACTACGTATAATGTATAATGCATGTTATAGTTCATATTACAGTTCCTGGTTATCAACTCGGTCAACAGAAATGGCGGCGGTCACAAGAAAGTGCATAGCAGTGATTTAGATGTTAGATGGGATGATATGCAATACACAACCTTTTTACAACAAAAGATTAAATGATAATTTATTATGTAGATGCTATCTATGTATAATACTTAAGCAATCAAGGTAATATATATTAAAGATTATTATTTTCCGCATTTTCATTTTCATATCTTATAATTGTTTATATTTTGTATAATGAAAAACGTTTTTTAGATGTCTTTTTTTTTAATATATTTATTTTAAAAATGGTTCATATTCCTTGATGAAAATTCACTAGGTTGTTCTCAGGCAAAATGCAACCGGAAAATACCAAGAGATGGCAGTGCACTTTTAAGAAAAAAATGGTTTGCGACTTGAATAAAGAATGTCAGTGAATTTAGAAATCAAGGTATTATAAATATATTTGATGTTTTATTAAGATATATTAATAATTATAGTGAGTAAATTTTATTACATGGAACGATTTTATTTTTAAATAATAAGTATGATTTAATCCAATTAATTCATAATAATAGAATTCCACAATTTTAGCACCGAAAGCATAGTAGCATGTTTTTATAATATGTTTTCGTATTCATTCTCATGTAGCAAGCAAGTGGGAGGGATAATGATTATATACATTTAAAAAAAAAACTAGATTACTATGATCCTATACTTAGCTGCGTGTAATATTAGTTGATTATTTCTTTAATAATAATGTAAAATTATAATCAACCTGCATTCATATATTAATGTATGTTTTAAAATTATTTAATTCGTAATAATGTTATTATGCACCACGTAATATTGTCCTCAAACGTCAGAACTAAGCAGTATTTTGATTTATTCTCAGTTTTAAATTCATCAACAAATTACCATTCTAGCGATCTTTATAACTATAATAAAACCATATAAAAGGAATACAATTTATTTTCAAGTTAAAACTAGGTTCATATAATATAAGAGTCTAGGACACGCTGTTAATATTTACGGAAGTATGGACCCAAGTACACGAGTTATGTATTATAATATCATTAATTGAGGCCCTTTACTGAGGTGTACTCGTAGGTACTCCGTCATATCCAGCCAGGTACGAGAACTTACATCTGCAAATAAATAAGCTGTTATGAAGACCTTGTCTCCAGCGACCGTCACAACACTTCCGCATGTTCCGTTTAGTATCATTCCCACTTGGCAATATAATGCAGTTATCACATGAATTGTTATACACTGTTTGTATAAAATAGTTGCGCCCCTTGTAAGAGGGAGAATATTTTTGCTCAAACGTGACAATAAAACGGCGATAGCTAATCTAGTTAATCAGTCTAAGAATCACGCTCTCTTCGTCGGGAATCGAAACCGGGACTTTTGGTATGACAGTCTAAAAATATATATTTAAAAAAAACTTCGTTAAAACTTATTCGCCGTGTTTTACATGTTTCCATTAAGAAACAAACTGTGAAACATTATGTATTAAATTAGATAATACGTTGATTTTTTAAACGATTCTTCTTGTACGTATTATCAGCATTGATTGATTTTTAGATAATTCATTGTTTTTGGCGGAAATACTATGATACTTCAACATTAATAACCGTTTAATTTGGAACAGTGTTATATGTAATATCACCATTAATTTATTTAATTTCCATTAAATTGACGCAATAGATGTGTCTTTTGATTTCAGATTATTTTTCATGGAAAGTATTTTCACATATTTAAATCGAATTATTTACGTGTAAGTATGGCGGTAGTAGTTATTGCTAGACTATTTGATCACACAACGTTAATTAGTAGTAATAAGTAATTCCCGCAGTAAATATATACCACATCGAAAAGACCAGCGAAGATTCCCAAGATCGTGATGTATACCACTAGGACAACCACCAAAGAAACGGAGAGATAGCTGGACGTCTTCATCATAGGACCAAGTTCGATATCATGTCTAAACAGATCGCAAGGTATATACAAAGAATATTAATAATAAGAAGAGTAATATACTGTATATGAGAAAAATGTTAGAGAGGGATTACTTTGTCTTCATTGTAAACCCACCTCTATGTAACCATGTTATATATTATATTATGATTTCATCGGCTACTGAACACGGCATAATGCGACCATTACGTCTCTAAAGATTTGCGCTCTTAGACTGATAAGGAAACAGCTCTACCTGTTATTTATTGGCAGGTAGCTAGGTCTCGATGGACGGGTGTACCTTGAAATGAAACAATATATTAACTGTGTCAACAATCACCAGCATGTGAGTTAATGCGGCCAAATCGCTTTGATCAAATACTCAAATATTATTTCCACGTAAGTCAAAAAATCGCACAAAATTTAATAATGTCCTAATTTATTTAATGAATTGCTGTTTTTAGAATTACATAAACATATGAAATACATGTGACATTAATACGTTTATTTTAACTAGTTCATACTTTCATTGTTGTGACTATTTTGCCCTATTTACCTACATACGTAAGAACATTATGAAATTTTATTTAAAATTTGCTTTAAACTCATTCAGGTTTATTATATAGGATTTATTTTTAAATCTTCGATACGCATTTTGCCCATTTTTAAATATAAAAAATAATACTTATCGACAATAAAATAAAATTGGTTCTGTGTTAAGTATACGAAATAAAAGATAATAATCAATGCTGACACGGCATCCTAGTTAATTCTACGGTATCGATTTGCTATAACATACGTAGAGGCCCAAATTGCTGCTTAGGCGATACGCCTCTGTCCGCGTGAATTTGGCTGATAAACAATTAGGCGAAATCAAATGTCAATGTCAAGAATGGGACGAGCGACCTTGGCGAGGTTCAAATGACACCCAGAGGACTTTTCCTGAAATAATTGTGTCAATTGAAATTTGAATACGGCCCCGCGCTTCGTTCCCCGCTCTTTGCAACAAACTTGGACCCGACTGCGATTTACTGCATAAAACTTTGAGTTCTCATGTAGTACTGCGAGTGTCAACATTTTAAATCAGAGTACATCAACACGGTAGGCAAATAAATTATTACGTTCAACAAGAGCATTGATTTTGAAGTTTGGTGAGAAGCCAACTGTAAAAGGCAATATTTCGAAGGTCATTTATCATCATCGGTTTTATCGAACACAAAATCTGCGACAATGGTTTCTCACGCAAATTTTCGACTGAAATATTCCGGATTTACCAATCGATTACATACACAGCAATACAACATATTTTATTATGGGATCGATTTCTGAATAGGCATTCTTACGTATTTTCTAATTTGACATGATCAATTTTTTTAGACATTCGTTTTATCCGTAATAGAGTAATTTGAAAAAAAAATCCATTACGGAACAACACCGAAGTTATCACCCTTATCTTTTCAATAATTTTTAGGTGTTCGTACACATCCATCATATTTTCCATGCTATCTCTTGCATCTAGAAGATTCATTGCTAGTTGTTAGAAAACTCGGACTTATTTGGGACATGTATTTTAAAGGTGACTATAGATTTTAGATCATACTTTAGCCACGTAATGAGAGGCAACAAATACACATGTTGCCTCTCATTATGCCTCTCATTGCTCGTCATGAAGGGAAAGATCGAAGGCCGCAGAGGGGTTGGCAGAAGACGGCTCTCCTGGCTTCGAAACATCCGAGAATGGACCAGCGTCAGAACTGTGGGGAAGCTATTTCGCGCTGCCCAGGACAGGGAAGCTTTCTCCCAAATGGTTGTCAACGTCGGGGGGACCCGGCAGGACACGTGAAGAAAAAGAAGAAGATGGATTTTTACTTTTCTAATCAGTAAATGTGAAGGACTTTGTTTGAAAGCGCTTGAATAAATACAGTATAACTATAATAGGTTTTTAATATTTATGTTTGTTCATTTCTCTTTCGGTGCCGTGTGAGGTCCCCCCAACATTGGCGATCACTGCAGCAAAGGACTCTGAACTCTTTTTATTCCTGTCCACTCTTTGGTGTTCTGCAGCCAGGACAGCTGCCTTCTACCAACTCCCCGACGTCCCTCCACTTAATCCTTTAATATCAGTCGAAGGAGGTGGTATTTTTCTCACCTTAGCACATGACTCAAATATGAGAGCTTTCTAAGTTTCACACTCGACAACAGCTCTGTATTGGCTCTGGCTCTCTGTAGTACGTCTGCATTACTGACCCTATCGGTTTACGGTATACGGAGCATTCTGCGGTATATCCACATCTCGAACGCTTCCAACCAATATATGTATAACATTCAATCATTCATTGTTGGAGTTTCAAATTAAGTTTATCATTAGATTATCGTTTGTTCATTAGGAATGTTATAATTTGTAATTGTGAAGCTCTGAATTGAGCACCGGTTAACATCTGCAAAACTTCAACAAATATCGGTTGTGGTCGTGAATCTTATTTTTACTTCATAAAATCATAAAAAGATGGAATGTTCTCTCTTCTAAATTGTTCTCAATAATACGTAATACGTTTTCTCCGAAGTAATAAATGCTTTGATTTGCATTTGCATTTGCTTATTTAAAATGTTGGAAACACAATGAAGATTCGCGGCAATATAGTTCGCTATTTTCTTGACTCGGATTTGAGCTTCTTTTGACGAATGCCGCCATTCAATCAGCAGAACATTGTGTTGGATATTGATTGAATTAATAAATGGAAATCATTCTCGTGTATATCGAATTTCTAAATTGTATAATGAGACACTTCTAAACATAGTCAGCATTATCATTACCTAACTTTGTATCCGTTGTATATTAAGTTGTAAAATAGTAACGCAAACACGGAATTGTGAATACTGATGTTTTGTATCCAACACACTTCATTAGTGATTTTATACATGTATCACATTTATTATGCTGTTTCATGAAAGTTTCAAGATTGGGTGGCAATATCTCTTAAATTGTCCTAGGCACTAGTATATGAATCATATACTACACTAAAAATTTGCATTATGAGGATAGGTGTATGATATATTATATCAGCTATGAGTGGGAAGATATGACAAAAAATTGTTTGTGATGTCGAGTTCCTACAAAAGTTGTTTCAAACGATCAGAACATATTTAATATTAATATAAACATGAAAAAATAACGATTAAAATTGTTTTCCTTGATTCTACTGATATAATAAATAATATGCATTTTACATCAGACAATAAGAGAACAAGTCGCTAGACGCAAATGGCTGTGAATGGGTCACACCCTAAGACGGAACTCACCCTGCATCATCTCATGGAAAGAGGAAGTGAGGCTGATCTAGAGCCACCAGGAGAAGAGCCCTACAGGACGAAGTCAAGGCAGCAGGCCTCACTTGAGATGATAGAGTCGGGTGGAGAAGGTTCCTTGAGGCCCTATGCACCACAGAGGTGTGACATTTAACATGCATTCGAGGATTATGAACGGATTATGTGTGGAGAGTTAACTTCAAGGATGAAAGTAGAATAAATGCAGTAGTAATGAAATCTATTATACGATTGTGTAGACAATTTGTTTAATAGAATGTCAAGTGAAAATGAAAGTGTTATGAACAAAAATAATTAAAGGATCATTAAGATGGTTTGGACACATGGAAAGAATGAATGAAGAAAGAATGGTAAAAAAATTATATGTTAACGATGTAAATGGAACTAGAAATAGAGGAAGACCGAGGAAAACGTGGCACGATCAAAAAAATCAAATTTTGAATGTCGGCCACGTGAGGAGTCGGAGAAATCGACATGCGTGCGTGACACGATGTATGAATATTGAGAAAGGGTGGGAAGTATGTCAGGAAAGAAAAGTGTGGCAATCCATTATTTCTGCCTACCCCTTGTGGCATGATGGTAAGTTAGTTAGAGTAAACTGAATTCTTAACTAGAAATCTAAACGCCCGACAAATCAATACATGTTTATTTTTATATGTTTATGAACATCTAATGAACTTTCTACTGTTGAAATCTTTTACCTCAATGAAGTCGTTGCATCTGCTTTGGATTTTGAGGTTCCCACAATTCTTTAGGACCAGTTTCTAATTTCATGTGACGCTTCGAAGGATATCTATCTTTTTTTTTAATTAGACTTTATAATATTGGCAGAAAATTAGTGTATCTTAAGGTCAAAATTAGAATATAATTGTGATTTTGTTTTCAATCAGGAATTCATATCGTCATGAACACGTGATTCGTAAATAATTTATAAGCAAACCGCGAACATATTATGTTTAATGATGTACTTCAGTTGATAACTGAAATAGCGTTTGATTAGAATTAAAAATAAACATCAAATTGACACAAAACAAACTTCGTGCGATTATTTTTTATATATTTTATATTAATCTTTAGGAATGTATAATATACGGTATTTGTTTAGAGTTTTATGTCTTGGAAAATAATATATTTTAAGAAACTATATGTATATTTTATTAGGGCATATGTTTCTTTAATTATGTATAATAATCATCATTCAATTTCCAAAATATAGTGTATGAGTACTTTATAATTATTATTTTAAATTTAAAAACAATTTTTCCACATTAATTCTTATTTCATTTCTTTTGATTTTGAAGAAATTTTATATCTGAGCATCCATTATAAGACTTAACAAATACCTATTTGTAAATAACGAAGAAAAAAAACTTTAATAAAATTGTTTAATACAATATATTTCTATTTTTTTCGATAAACTTAAAGCGTAACGCTGTGGAATTCCATTATGACGACTTTTTATGAATTAAAACACTGTTTTTTCCACCTTTATGTTTATTTTTTTCGACATGTTTCGAAGGCTTACACCTTCATTATCGGTAGAATGATATAAACTAGTTTATATCTTTCTCCCGATGATGAAGGTGTAAGCCTTCGAAACATGTCGAGAAAAACGAACTCAAAGTGGAAAAAACAGTGTTTTAATTAACACTTAATTAAACACTTTTTGTACTTGGTATACAACCACTTTATTTGTGAGGATGAGGGCCTACCGGTTTCGCTCTATGCGAGCTTCCTCAGGGCTTTACACATACAGTATATGTAAAGCCCTGAGGAAGCTCGCATAGAGCGAAACCGGTAGGCCCTCATTCTCACAAATAAAGTGATTGTATACCAAGTACAAATAGTGTTTAATTAAGGGTTAAATATGTCCAACCACCAAGTAATGGCTTCTTATCAAAGTTTAGTGTTTTAATTCATAAAAATTTCGTCAATATATAATATATTTCATTAAATTCCACATAAGATAGCGGACTGCCGAAACAAGTCGAAACCTTGAACATAAGTGGAATTTAACTAAATATAATACAAATTTTTAAAAGAAAAACATATTCATCCACAATATTTAATATATTTTTAATGTAAATAGTTCGGGTCCTCTCACGGAGTAGTCATTTTTATTACTACTATTCGCGTTCGTCTCTTGAACATCATTTACACCTTGTTTCCCATAGGATAAATAAGAAACAAAATGTTTCAAAAATTGAATTGGCAGTGAACAGTTAAAACATACATTTTTAAAAGAATAAATGTACGGAATAATAATATTCGGGTTAAAATAAAATATGTATTGATGTTGTATAGCTTGTTCCGCTGATTATAAACACACAACTCGATTACCAACTAAAACTATTTTTATACCTATACATAATTTACTTCAAGGTTCCCAATAGCAATGATTGATACAATAATTACTATTGACAATCATGCAGTCGGAAGTAAAAAGTTGTACGTGATATAAATGACCGACTTCAAAATAAATTCTAAATTCATAACTTCACGTGGACCAGAGGAGGACAGGGTAAATTGTTACAAAAAATTATTTTTATTATCTATACCAAAGATATTTAAATATTAATTATTGTAAATTTTTGATATATTTGTTCCTTTGATTCTGATAAAACGGGGTGATGAATTAAAACTAATTCGTCTATTTCTTTTAGCAGTTCTAACGATCTGTGACACAGAAATTATGTCCCCTAAGATGATGAGGTCCAACTGTCCTTTCATATTTTAGGTGGTCTTCCAGGTGGACAGTGCCCGGAAGGGGTTTCGTTAGCATATACCTACGTGTATGTCACTATCCATTCTGGCTACATAGTCCTTCCAGTATCTTCTTCTAGATCTACTCCGCCGAACAATGTCCTCTATTTTGCAAGTTTTTTCTTATTTCTGCGGTACAGACACGATCTCGGAGAGTTTTTTTTTCAATAATGGATCTTATGACCTTCATTTCACATATTCTTAGCATTCATTTGGTTCATATAGTATCGGCCCGCGTCTCTACTAAATAATATCTTTCGTCACAACAGAAGATGTGGTAAAAAAATAATATACCGTTTGAATAAGTGAACTCTTTTTAATATTTGTTTTTAAAAAACAAATTAGTCGTAATGCAGAATCACGTATGTTTTTTTTTAAATAATGCAAACTGGTGCGTCTCCTTCGCATCTGCTCACTTGTAAAACACTTATGAATCTCTAACGTAAAAAGCAATGTCAATGAATTTTTGGATTAGATGAAATGTTATTACAAAATCTTAATAATATGTATATCAAATATTGCGTAGATTTTATACGATTGGCAGCAATATGCTTTGGGTTCTTGTGAAAATCCGTGTAACTCGTCTTTCTCGACCGACGTTTCAGAGATCGTTGCAGTCTCCACCTTCAGGGTAGTTATGTTAAGATGGAGACGGCAACAATCTCCGACACGTTGGTCGAGAAAGACGAGTAACATAGATTTTCGCGAGATTCCGAAAGAACTATATCGAACATATTAGCATTATAATCATTCTAAATAAAAATAATAACTTTCCAATCGTTTCACCAAAGCGCTTAATATGATTTTTTTCTGTTTAACTTTGGACCAGCTTTCCTCAGCCTCCCCTATCTCGAAGCTTAACAACATTACGTATTTTGGTGCTCATGGCCATTACACAATAGATTTGCCTATTTCGCGTTTTACCTTAATCGCAGAAAACTTTGATAGCGATTTTTTTGTATCTTTCCACGAAATATTGTAATCTCTGATAAAACTGTTGCTGATAATGTGACTAATGAAGGTCATCACTACGTTTTGTCGCAGCTTTGCGATGCGAAACATATAGGAAAGGGTATTTACAATATGTGTGTAAATATTTCCGTACGATTCGGAGGCGTCATGATAACTTCACTTATCGAGCATTTTTTGCGTTTCTAAATACTCCAATGTTAATTGAAATGTTATCAACATTCTGATATATCTGCCATAAACCCCATCCAAGGCTAAAATTATCTTAAATACTACATCTTGATTATTACTTGATTTACCAACAGGTCGAAATGACCGTTTTTGAAAATTACTAATAAAAAAAATATTTAAATAAGTGAACATGTCTGAAACATGTCGTGTATTTTAATATTTTTTTATTAAAAAAAGTGGTCTAAACAATGTTTTTTTAATTCCCAAAGTAGATTTAAATAAGGCTTATTTATTTTTCTTCTTCTATTAATTAATCTGTCAACAATATTTTTTAACTAAATTAATGTCAAAACCTGTAACTTTTAAGCAGATATTGATATATGTCACATCTTGCTATATATTACTAAATAGTGATAAAATCTATACAAATTTATAAAAAAGCAAGCAAGCATTTTTCGGAACAAAAAAGTATTTTAACAAATAAAATATATTTATTCGCCATCACTAGCTATTAAAAACAATTTTTTTTTTCATGTTGTCAATAACTAAGGAAATATGCGGGTATCCTATTAAGACGAAACTATTTTTTATGTTTCTTTCCACGAAAATTTATTCCCTGCACAACATGGTATACAGCGGAAGACACCGATATTTCAGAAGGTATATTATATAAATCATCTTTGTTTGGAGGGAATTTTGGCATTTCCACACCACGCTTGCCATGCGGGTTGGTTTGTATTATTTCCAGCCGCCCCTGACATGGGGAACAGACGCTGTTACATTGTCCAAACAAAGTGCCGAGAAACTACGAGTGACCCAATGAGCCGTGGAAAGAGCCATGCTAGGAATAAGCCTAAGAGACAGAGTCAGAAACGATACGGTGAGAGAAAAAACAAAGGTTTTTTGAATGTTTTAAATGTATGTGTAATTGTGATAAATGCATTATGAAAATTTTAAGATGATTGTGATGATCAAAATGAAATAATGCAATCTAATATCTAAACAAATTTTCTACCAAAATGGATTATCGATACTTTATTTGCCTGTCGTGTTTGTAAAAAAATAGCATTCACCGGGTGGTGACTAAAATGGCAATGGTCAGGTCACATAGCCAGAAGCTCAGATGAAAAGTGGACAAGAAGACTGCTGACTTGGAGACCGTGGACGGCAAAGAAAAGTGCAGGGCGACCGCAACTACGGTGGAATGATGATCTGAACAGACATATCGGAATAACCTGGATGCAGTCTGCACAGGACAGGGTGACATGGAAGCGAATCGAGGAGGTCCAGGAGTGGACGGGAATAGGCTGAGGAAGAAGAAGTAGAAGAAGATTATATAAATAATTTTAATTTAAAGTGCGATACGTTTTATCAAAGAGTTATTCAATTTTGAATTTACAATACATAGTGCTGGGAATGAAGAATCTAAATGTTTTTTCGAATAATACAATTTGGGTAAGACACGGGTACCTGTCTGTTTTACCCGAAGTGAGACACTCTCCAGGGTTCCTTCCAGTCAATGCAATGTCGGTATCTATGTGTATAGTCTGATACAATTTGTACCATAGATTTAACATCTGCATCTTTATCAAGGTGATGATAAAAGAAATTATATTTAAGAAAAAATACATTTTTGACATGAAATGTTTTACAGGTATGGTTGAATTTAGTGACGGAGTAGTTATTAAAAATGATTTGAAAATCGAGCTTTAACATTTTTCATTTTATTTATAAATGCACCCAGTAAAAAGTTTGACATAATTAATTTGAATTTAAACTTCTTGACTGAATAATTGCGACAATTGTGACGTACGAAATAAAGAGTTAGTTATTCAATCATATTTGCTGTATTTGATGTAATCAGAAGTGTGAAACAATGATATGTGATTTCCTTGTAGCTCTACAACTTATTTGATAATGTATTACGTTAGATAAGATTTTGATAACACTGTGATAATTCAATAAAAAAATTGATAAGGGTCCAAAATTCTGTATTTTGCCGTATGGAATGTTCTGGACTATTCAATTTAAAATTACATTTAGTCAATAAAAATTTATATTTTAAGTTCAATGAACTCCAACCTCGACTATAAATTTTATTATTTTTACGTGACCATAAAATTCACCGAGAACGTCATGAATTTTAAAATTTAATGTACTACTATTTGTGATAGAAGAAATTTGAACAATATATAAAAATTAAAACAAAACGATCTGAAGGTGTACTAATATTTTTGATTCTTTAAATTCTTATCAATCAACAAAAACGTTGAAAAGAAGTAGATAAAACCTCGTACTTCTGCAACGTGTGTTTGTGTAGTAATTACCCATAAGAAACACACAATCCCTTCATTATGAAACACAAATGGCGTCGCCTGTAATCGGGGTATACATCGACTATTTTTAGCAATTTCGACTAGCGAACATGGACGAAATGTTTAGCGTTTTTATCCAATAGCTTTTGACATTTTTGCAACCTCATTATCGAAGAACGATACAGAGACACAAATATTTGGCGATAAGTGACTAGGGTGACTAAAATGGATCGTGTTCGTCGTCATATTCATTATGCACTTTTTCAATTGATTTATCTCTTATGACATTATCCAAAAATGTTCAATTCATACAACGAATTGAATATTTCGAATAAAAAATAATATCTGAAATAAATATTTGGGACTCTCTGTACACAAAATATCCAAGAAAGAGACAGAGAACAGTATCAAGTGCAATAATTAAGCTGCATTAAATCCATGATTCTATTTGAAACAAATAAGACGATTCATCAATTACATCACTCGACTTATTGTGCATATCCACTTATGCAAAGCGCCCTTGAGGTGAGTTATTCACAAAAAACGACGATATAAAAATTAGCCTGATTATAATTATTATTATTACCCATACACCACGCTTCTGGGGAAATTGCAATCATTAATCCTCAAGTATCAATCGATGAAGGGTAATATCCACTAGAAATACGTCTATTAAATTTCTCATAACTCAACAAAAAAAGCGTGATATAATAACTAATAACACAGTGAAGGCAAATATATAAGAAATTCAAGGTTATTATAGGAGTATAATATATTTTGGACGAATGACCAAGGAATTTTTCTCACCTAGATCTGGAATTGAGCTGGAAGGCTCTTCGTAGGGAGAATTGTGGCGAGGCGCCTTTGGCGGGGGCGGGGGCGGCGGAGGCCGCATGGAGCAGTGCGTGATGACCCCCGGACTGGTGGAGGACACTAGCGCTGGCGGCGGGGCAGGAGAACGGAACTCCTCCGGTGGCAGCGCCACCACCTGCAGGCCAGGGCGGCACAGCTCGATAGCGGCCCGCTGCTGTTCCCGTAACCTCTGCTGTTCCTCGTAACACCCGTTGGCGTCGCGAAATATCACTTGATCCTCCTTGGACCCGTTACTCTCCGGGTACTTGGGATCTTCTTTGCTGTTCTCTCTAAATCTCAATAATTCTTCGAGATTGGGCTTAGCCTCTCGACTTTGATCTCCGTTTTTAAGCATTTCTATTCTCTGAATTCGCGGCTCCATGCTGGATCTAATCAACTCGCAACCCCTGAATTCCAAAACTTCCATCTTCGGGGAAACAATTCTACTCGGTTCTATAATGACTCTGGGATGCTCGGGGCTAGACGATCCCGATCCACTCTGGATCTGGGGGAAGGAGGGCTCCTCGCCGACCGTCTCCTCGTGGTCCACCTCGTCCACCGCGAGGCCGCGCTCGGCGGGCGGACTGGCCTCGCGCGGGGCCTCCCGCTCCAGTTTGGGCACGAGATGGGCGAAGCTCTGCATAGCGGGCCACCCGGTACCGATCTTATCTTGCTCCGAGTTTGAATGTCAAGCGGGCGGCCTTATCTCCCGGTACAGTTTTGACTCCTTTATCTCTCTGTCCCGCTGCAAGTGGTGAACTTGAACATAACCTTCCACAATGTTAAAGAGGCGCCCACCGATGGGAGATTACGGACGCACCTGTTTGTCCGCCAACACCTTATACTCGCTATTTCCGTCCAATTTAGTTTACGGGATGGATCAAGCGCCGTGCGGAGATAAGCGCGGGGCGGGGCGGGGGCGGGGGCGGCCTTGACCGCCCTGTCACGGCCGCGAAAGTAAAGTGCAGCGCAGAGAATACGGATCGTTTTGTATTCCAAAACAGACGTCTCAGTATTCTTCAAAACTAACAACAAAACAAAACAACTAATTTTAAACAGCGAATCCAAGTTGGTATCGTATGTTAGAAACAAAATATTTGTAAAGTTGTTTTACCGATAACAGATTTAAAAACTACGATAGGACATATTCACTCATTGTACTGAGAAAGCACATATGTGCATGAAAGATAACATTCACCTTGAAACATCTGTGTTATCCAAAGCGTCTATTCACAACTATACTTCACAATATTCACATTTCTTTTCACTGTGAAAATACGTTTTTTGTCACTTAATAAAGTATCACATTTAACAACACTTTTTCATGTATACATATGTTATGGTAGAAAAAAGATTTTCACTGTCTCGCAAATAGTAGTGAATTAATTTTCAAATCGCCAAAAACTTTTTTTTCTTCTAAATAGCCACTATGTAAAGTTGTTGCAAGTATAAACAATTACAGTAACTAATCGCGAAAGAAAAAACTGTCGCATATAAATTTCAACAGGTAAATTTGTATGAAAGATTCTCGTAAATTACGCTCGCTCGCTACGCCGATCGTAGCCGCCGTCGTAGCTCTGAGAACTGGACCGCGCGGCACGGCCAACTTTCTCCTACTGACAGTACTGACAGGACCGGCGGACGAAAGTGAATCTAGCGTAGGGCTCAGCGCCGCTGCATGCGCGCTGCACGACAACACTTCGCCGGCCGGCCGATATACGGAGGCGGTATATTTTAGTTTAGTTTAGATGCAGTTACGGAATAATTTTAATAAATCGTAATAAAGATATTAATGTGAATCAAATAAAATCTTTTTGGTGGTTGAAAATAGAATTTTATTTTAACTTTAACTCTAATAGTAATGGAATAAACATTTTAATTTTATTTTGAACATTAAATTTAACACTTAAAGTTTTATAGTTATTCAATCATTTTACACAAAGGTGTTGTTTCTATCCCGATTGTATTTTACTAGGCAAGAGCACATATTTCAATTTGTTTTAAGCAATGTTAATTATTACAATAAATTACAGTATTTTTATATTTTTCATTCGTTTCGTTTAAAGTCTTTTTTTTACATTCAAGAAGAAAATGTTTCTATATTATTTCAGTAAAGAAATTTATTTAAAAAAAAATGCAATATTTTGGCACTTACTTACTCTTCGAAAAAAAAATATTTATTAAGTAAAAATTCAAACATTCGTTGACAGAGTTGAAAATGATACATTCTTTCCAGATTTTTAAATATAGAAGTAAATGTCAAGTTGCATATTTTCGAATTCCAATTGGAATTTTTAATCGAGACCAATTCATATTTCTCTAGACGCAATGTGTTAAGTCGCAATACTCACGCACATACCACCACAATTACAATACCAACCCTCTTTGCACCCACACATGTATACAGTACAGAATAAATGAGTGCAGACATTGCACCAGACTAAATTGCGCCAGTGTGTGTGACTATCGACCCCACGCAACAAGCTACGAGGGGAGTGAGTGCAATTCAAGAACTCGAAGTAAAAATGTGAAATCATTAATCCCTCCAGCAAATTTTATGCAGATTCTCGTTTTCACATTTTTGAAAATGTTTCACTGTTTTTTTAGTATTTCAATGAAGACCGACTGAGAGGGTCAATGTGAATTTACTGAGTGTACAAGTTCAAGTTAAGAGACCCCTGGTAAAAAGTGTATTATTGTAAATATTTTTGAAGAAAATAAGTGTATTGTAGAACTTGTCTTCTTTTATTACGGTGCTATTTTCTGGGTACTGAGTTTTTCAAACACCAAGCAATTTGACTAATAAATATATATATTTCTGAAATTTCATCGATATATGATATGTCAGGTATATTATCTTATGGAACATACAACATCAATCAAATATTTAACTCAACATGAGAACTAAGTTATAATATTTATAAATTAAGATGACATTCATAATATATAAGAAAATAAAGTTATATAATAACCATTGAAACTGTAAGATTTTTATAGCATACTCGAAACATGAACTTGTATGATGCAAATACCATTTCTTAAATTTTTCAAATTAAATAAGTACAATTATTTCTCATTGTATAATTAAAATAATTAATGAAGACATTTACTAACGAAGCAAATGATAAATCAAAGTTTTATTAACTTCTTCTATTTAGTATCAAAAGGCCATCGATTCTTAGAGGTGGTTAAACTCTCCTGAGGGTCGCAAGACAAGAGAAAGTGTTCTATAGAGGGCAAAGCCTTCTCCCTCCCTCCCCGTCAGCCGCCCTGTTCCACCCCCGACTGACTCATAAACCCGCCCCGTTAGCTTTCTGGTTTATTTTTGGAGCAGCTGAAATAAAAGTAGCAAATGCAAGACATTTCGTGCGTTTTGAAATACCATCCCCGTTGATACTTGTAGAATTATATTACTAAATATGAAAATAAATAATGTTACTGAATAAAATTAAACAAAAATTTTAAAAATTTATTTTCACAAGCAAATCGGAGTATAACTATTACACAAAATCAATAGAAACACATGAAATATATTTAATTTATCAATAAATGAAAATATGTTTTCAATAAAGGTTGTTGTACATTTTTTATTCCAAAAATTTTATTTTAATTTTAATCGGTTTCAGTTGTTGCGTGTGATGGAATACTAGTATATATTAAATATTATATTAATGGTCTGTCGAAAGAATTATATACACATATTCTCTTTTAACATTTCACATTATTATAATCCTTTATTCAGGAAAATCGGTTCCTTAAGACTTTAAAGGCTGGATATATATTTTTTTAATATTTTGTTACAGGCACCTTTTCAAGCTTTAATTTAGAAGACAAATTCTTTCAATTGTGTGTACTAAAAATAATTTAAAACTTTTTTGAAAATTTAAAATCGTGACAATGTTGAGGGATGTTAATATTGAACTTGAACTTGGACTTGGATCTTGTGGCTTACAGAGGTTCAGAACTTGTGGCTATTCCTCTTAAGTCTAATGGGAAAATTGTTGGAAAGGTGATTTATATTGTTAACACAAAAACAGTTTGAAAGGTTATTAAAAACGTATTTCGTTCAGTCGACAACAATTCCGAATTATCATTTAATCTACAACTTATTCAACTTTAATACTACTCTTTCTATTTTTCAAACATTATTTATAAATGTATCAGCTGTGATCAATTTAAATTCCGTTGTAATGAAAACAGAAATCTCTTAAATAACTTTAATATCAATATTCAATTCAATTCATTCAATTTTACATAATTATTTTAATATTTTTTAAGTATAGAATCATGTTTATTATCACCCCTGATCTGCATGTACAATTTATAAAAGAGTCCGTTAATAACAGTGTTACCAGTCTGTCGATGTCAGCGAACCTGGCGAAACCGATCGCTATCGAAATTAAGTCAAAAGTAGAAGTAGTTAAATAACATAGTTTTATTTCATTATTATTTATAATGAACATCCATCAAGATATTTCAGTAAAATCATTCGATTTTCCGGCCGTGGAATATGCTGTTCTCACAAAGGGTAAACCAATGGATATTTTTTCTTGTGCGAACTAAACTAAGGGGTACGTATGGTTCTGTCTACTCGGCCATGGAGAATGCGTTCGACTGTTATTATTTGTTTGCGAAGCAACTTTGCAGTTTGCGAGAATTGACTTGTTTGTAGGGATTCATACGTCTGCTCCCGCCGGGCCGGGGTCGTTACCCCAAGGTACACCAATCATAATAAGAAATGTTTCATCAAACTTTGGCAGACTTATTATTCCAATTAACAGTGTGGGCTTCACTTCATTAAAAACCCTAACAACAGACATGTCTACAATATACACAATATTTTATTACTGCTAATTGGGTTCTTAACAGATTCTCATTAGTTTTATAAAGATTAAATTAGTTTTAAGGGATTACGGATGGTAAGTATAAGCGGAATACGGAATACTGATAAATCTTGTACCATTAATTTAACACGTCATGTTTCTTATATTTTCGATATGTTTTTTTATAGCGTTTGGGGATTTCAGCCACCCCCATTCAAAATAAACTGAGTATAATTTCAAATCCATAAAAGAATTCTGAGTTTCTGAATTGAGTTGAATGAGTCTCTGATATTTAACAGCCAAGACGCCTTTTGCGGGTCCATGTCATCCTTCAATCTTGCACATTATAATCATCTTAATATATAAACATAATGAATTATTTGGCCTTTATCGTTTGGCTTACTTACCAAACATAGCTTGTACTTATCTTACTTTACTTAAGCCAACGCAGTTTTTTTCATTCCTTTCAATTTGAGAGTTCCTTGAAAGGTCTTTCATTATTGACACCCAACTTTTAAAGACATAATTACCTCTTTTAAACATTATCAGAGCTCGTAAGATTTTAGAAACTTGGACTTGGATCTTCTTAGCTTCATCTCTTGTAGCTTTTCCTCTTTTCAGAAATAAAATAAAATAATTATAGACTGCAAAATAAATAACAAATTATTGTAAAATTAAAAAGATACACAATTTAATAATTAAATATATGTCCACCCAAAAATATATTTTAGTATATAAAGATACAACATATTTGTTTTAATTTTAAATGTTATCATTACACACAGAGAATATATGGAGAGAAAAATTAATTGAGAAATTCTTGTTTCGAAACATAAAATGCGGTAGAGTATTGAGTAATAAATTATTTTAGTTATAAATATACAATTATAATAAGGCTAGGTTAAGGTTATGTAGGCTTGGTTAATCAAACGGTTGAAGTCCTAGTCTGGACTAGATAATTTTATTAACTAAATTATCTTCATTAACTTCAATAATTTTATTTGTATAGTTCAATATGAAAAACAGTTATTATTAATTTTACAATAGTTTCACAATATTTATATATAAATTATGGAATTGCTAATAAATCAGTTTCTTTGTTACTTAAATTGTTTAGTACTGTAGTTTTTATGTGGGACAAAACACGTGTCGACCGATATATTAAAAACAATATTTATACCTTTAACATGTGTATGTATTCCTCGGGTATAAAAGTACTAACGTTATTATGATCGAAACGGTTATGTAGGCGCGATAAAAATTATACAAATATTTTAAATTTCAGGCGATAAGAAACAGAGCCCAACCCATTCAATAACTCATACTTTAAAACCAAATTCGTCAGATTATATATAGTATTGTACTTATACAATCGAAACCAAATTTAACAAATTAATTTGAATAAAAACAATCCCTAACTTTTTAATTCATAATATAATGCCAAAACAATCAGTTTTATTTTTGTAGTATGAAAATAATATGTATAAAAAGACATATTTCGTATACATATTATATACGTGAAACAATTTCAATTTGGATAAAAACGAACTTTAAGTAAAAAGGCATGATTTGTTAGCGTGTATTCATTTTTGTGCGATAAAAATGTCCGAGATTTGTTATGCACCGGCGAGGTATTAGGTACATATAGTGTGGTACAGTAAGTGTGTAAGTGTGTGTAAACGCATACAATTGAATATTGTTGCGGCGTCACGCTCATAAACCGCGATAGCATGTTTCAAGTGCAAGGTCGGGATTTGTGCGCCCACAGGCCCTCAAACTGTTTTCAGACATTCATCCGATTAACTTACAAATTTGCAGTTCATCATTTTAACATAGATGCACTGTTAATCATATAACTTTGGATTAAAACCACAATTCCTTACAGCTCAAATTATTATTTTTTTTAATTATGAAATTGTTATGAGATTAATGAGAACTTCTCACAAACATAAACTTCTCATAAATAACAAATGTCCTCGGATTATAGCACACTTCTAAACAATAATAACTGATGGAAGACAGAACTGTATTTAAATGTTTTTATTTTTACAATGAAAGTAGAATAGAATACCATTTTTTAAATACCGTAAAGATATATAATATGTGATTGAGAGAAAACTGAACGTTTTTCGCGTTTTCGAGGATGATTGTATAGCTAAAAATTGGTTCTTCTAAAATGCACAAGAAGTATGATAAATAAAACTTCTTATTACAAATGTCCTGGATTAAAAAAATATTTGTAAACATGAACGAAATTAGATCATCGAAACGCCATAAACAAAACAAAGGTATAAGCAAATTACGGCAACGAACGTCATAATTGTCTTTTTTTTGCATAATCTTGTATAAAATAATAGCTTAGTGGTCTTGCGTATTTATTATTTATAATTGCCAATAAGCAATACAGACTGGAAGCATTTGAAAAGTTGATCTATCGCCGAATGCTCAGAATTCCCTGGACAGACATGGTTCCCGATACCGAAGTCCTGAGGCGAGCTAGAGTTGACGGGGAGCTGTTATCAACTATTAAGGTGCGGAAGATTTCACATCTGGGACATGTACTGCGTGGGGAAAAGTACCACCTTCTCCAACTTGCAAAATTGGAGGAGAAAATTGAGGGACGCCGAGGGCCCGGTAGGAGACAGATGTCCTGGCTGCGAAACGTGAGGGTGTGGACCGGCATCTGAAGTATGGAGGAGCTGTTCCGAGCGGCGGAGTACAGAGACAGGTTCGCCGAGGTGATCGCCAACGTTGGGGGGACCCGACAAGGCACTTGAAGAAGAAGAAGAGTTGGAAATAATTATAGAAATTAAAAAAATAATACATTATTTTTCTGCAATAAATCGTGAGAGTATGTGAAAGTGAAAGTAGAATACTAAAAATTATCCTGGGACCCAGACCCGGTGTTACAGCGGGAACTTGGAGGCATAGAACCAACCAAGAGATCCGTACGATGACCCAGCAGCCCCTTATAACGAGCACCGTGAGAGCCGGTCGCCTAGCATGGATTGGGCACGTATGCCGAGCCGAAGAGACCAGAGCAATCAAGACCCTGTACGCGTCTAAACCGACTTGAGTAAGACCTCTAGGAAGGCCTAGACAGCGCCTAATGGACAATGTTCTGGCTGATCTGGCTAGGTTGGGCGAATCGGACTGCTGGGAGCAAAAGGGGCAGAATCGAAGAGCTTGGCGAAAAATCATCAAGGAGGCTAAAACTCTTCAAGAGTTGTATGGCCATAGGAAGAGAAGAAGAAGAAATAAATCGTGAACAGTTTTACAAGCGCCCGCTAAAATGTACCAGTACTAAAATGAACAAGGTCAGTTTTTTTAAACAAACCATTGCGAACTGGCAGCGGCATACCAAACTATTTAGGTCTCATATTTACCGAGAATCAACTCACTATTACGATTTGATAACGTGGGACGCAATGGAATACATTCAATCACTTTACGGTTGAAGAGAGGATTCAAGTTCAAACATTTCACTGCCATCGCTCGCTTCATTAGCATATTATTTTGATGAGTAATGAGTAATGGATCCATAACCAAAGAATCAAGAATTGAAGCTGTATAATTTGACATTGCGCTTGTCGGGGTTAAATGCATAACCCATATAAGAGGACTTCGACTGCTGAATCAGCATATTTCATGATGAAATATATTACACGAATAACCGAAAACGCCTGACTTAGGACCTACTTATCAAAAGTGATGAATCGGGGCCCAGATTTATTCACACAAGTCACTAGGTCACTAGAGCAGAGCATCGTGTGAAAATGGAAGCAAAGCATATAAAAGCGATACATCCGACCACCATGGACAGTATTCCTTCTTGCGACTTCTAACCGACACGAGTCTACGCCGTCAAGTCTACGTACAAAGAACCCCCGACTCTCCCACCGAGCTACACTACTGTCTACACTGCTACGCCACGTAACTTCCGACGAGTCTTCGCTCCAGCCGACCGAAGCTACTGCCCAGCGAGCCATCAGCCCCAGCTCTTATCGACGTCCAGGCGCACGCTCCATCACGAGTACATAATACTGTTAACGTATGATAACTGGTGATCAGCAATAAACGTTGAAACCTCCACTGCTTTTAACTCTCACCACATCCCCCAAACGCTTAATAAATATATAACATTTTATTTTATATCCGTAACGTCGGCTAACAATAAACCAAAGGAAATGATATTAACCCCAAAATCGATTGATTGACTTGTTTAGCCTTGTTAGAATATGATCGGATGTGAACAGTAAACCTACTCTTTTCTTTAAAACCTTTTATAAGATATTCTCGTCATTTCTCAAACAATAATAACACACAGAGTTCATTCGAAAATAATTGGAATGGTTTGAACTTTGGATCTTCAGATATACAGCGGTTGAGCATAAAATGTGAAAAAATACATTTTTATCTCGTTTCAAAACAAATCTACGTCTAAAACGGTGAAAACTCTCATGCTAAGTCGGCAATTGTTTTTTAGATCTTTCTCTACTTTTATATCCCTCGCTCTATAATTTCATTTCTACTACAACTACCTAATACATATGTATTCAAGAGTACCTACTGTTTAGTTTTGTAAATATTCTAAAAGTAAAATTAAAGAAAAATAAATTCTCTGAAAAAAGGTTTTCAGTGGACTGAGATCAGCACTAGTATTTAGAGGTAAAATGACGAATTACACCAGTAAGATGAAGGCTATTCTTGTAATTAATTTGTGCATACATGGCATGGACCTCCTCGTTTTACTGATGTGGTGCGGGTCGGTGACGGTTTAGCCTCTCTCGGGATTATTAGAGGTGGAATCATATATTGTCACTGAAAAGACTTTGTGATTTTCTTCTCGTTTCGTATATTTAAAGTTTACAGTTAGGCTCTATGAGATGGTCTGACGGTTCACAGATCGGGGAGGGCTATATAAAGGCTACGGGTAAGTAGGGAAGTAGGGACGCTATCCTTGAATAAGAGTGCGGTAAACAAAATGCCTATGGCCTAATCTCTAAGGAATTTGGATATTAACAAAATGCGTAGTTTAAAGTATCAAAGAAAAGCATTGTTCGCGATAATACACTACAGCTTTGTTCTCGATATGGTTCAACCGAGATGAGTCACCCGAGATGGATCAGAATACATAACATACATTATATGATTAGTCACCCCTTCAAAATCATAAAGCTTAAATAAAAAAAAGTTAATCTAATGATTATTTTATACTACTCGTTAGCTTTATTCAAATTTGACGTCGTAAGAGGAAGGTTGGCATTGAGGAAAGACAGATCCATATCATTTAATGAGTAATGTTAGCGCCCTTACCCGATGACAGCCCACCGTTAACACACTCATTTGGTACATCAGAATACTGCGATTCCAGCTCTATTATTCCTTGCCCTACTCCAACTTCATCTCTTACATTTCCAAACCACGACCCAAATTATTACCTTCTTCCTTATCAATAATGACCCTTTACCACCAAGTTATCCACCATCATTCAGTCCTTTAATGCGGATAAAAATAATTTTAAAATCCTCCCCGATAGCCCACTAAGTACTCCGCCAAACAAAATGGTCTCACGCTGGATGCTGTCTCCTACCACAACTCCATCCAGGAACTGCTCCTCTTACAATTTTCGTTGATTAGTGTTTTAAATTCATCCCACTGTGTTTGTATTTCTACTGGTGGGTCCTGACGAAGTTGTCTCATCCCATTGTTGATTGCTTGCGAGATCGTACTTCTGATAACATCACTTTAAAATTTGGATGTGTCTATTCGAATTGTTGGTTTAGGCTTTTTTTATTTGTTTCAAGCTTACCTGAACGTCGGCCACTAATGGAACATGGTCAGAACCTATATCGGAAAAATAAAACAACTACCAAATCACATTCCAACAATGTTTTCTAGAGACGTAAGAGGAATAACCATTAGAGCCTGAACTTCTGTAAGCTAGAAGATCCAAGTCCAAGTCAAATTTGACTACTCCTATTATACTATTATACCTATTAGGCTTCATACGAATGTCAAAGTCTTTCTACCTTATACTTGAATTAATGGATATTCCCGTTGACAGTACTAAAACACTGATCAATTCCTTAGGTAATAACGTATGATATAAAATTATTTATTTCAATGCCCAAAATTAACAGTATTTTTTTAAATAATTAATACTAATGAAAACGTGTGTTTTCTTGAACTTTTATTATAATTTGTTTGAATGGCAGACTTTGCCTTTCTAAGGCATTATCAATTACATTAGATAATGCTTTAGAAAGGCGAATTATGTTATTCCGAAAAAATTATAATAAAACTTCTAGAAAACAGACGTTTTTTGTACAAATTATTTGATATGGAGTTTTACATCATTGTTCAAGAAAAAATAAAAAAGTAATTTTAAATATAATATATTTTTGTTGCAAACAAATTGTAATTAATTATTCACAATTAATAATTCTTTTAAAAATGTTTTACGAATCTTTTGCATAAATAAATAAATTGAAACAAGTCACATATAATCGTTTTAAAATCCTATAAAAGATTCGTTTCTTTAATTAATACCTAATAAAGAAAAGCATACTTTTATTTTCATGGACTTTTAATGTAAATTTAGTTGGAGTGGAATTAGCTATGCACGTGGACTATTAAGTATTGATCCGTCAGAGACCTTTGAGAGTTCAAACGACTTAAATTTAATTATTACTTCAGTGACTTACAAATTTTTATATCGAGTCCATCACGCGAGGTCAAGGTTTAGCCGAAATTTCAAGTGTCAAGTGGATGAAACACGCCAAAGTGGCTTATTGTAATAGAGTATCAACTTAAATGGATTTTATCTTTGAACGATTCTGGTGAAAAAGTATAATTTTATTCAATTCATTTTTTATATGCGGAAACAGTTAGTTTTGTTCTATTTCCGAACGGAAATTTCAATAAAAATCCATTACTTCAGTGATCACAATATAAATAATAATATAAACCAATAATATCAAAACCGGTCGGCAATAAAAAATAATAAACATCTATTTAAAAAAGTATATAACAAAGTTTATGGTATTATAAAGTAAATAATAATAATAAAAAATAAAATAAAAAATATGTGCAAATCACTTATATGTTGAAAATAAGTTCATGAGTGAAAAATATATTAAAAATAAATTTAAGATTAAAATAAAATTATTTGTGACATTTTGTGTTAAGTAAAAAAATGACGTTACAGAAACTACAGAAACTTGCCCTTTTTCCATTAATTCAGTTTGTGTAGTAACAATTTTAATGAATTAAATAAAACCCTTTTTTTTTGCTTACGTGGGTATTACCAAAATCAAACTAAACGTATTATCAAAAAGCATTAGTTTACCTTATATCATTTATGATATAAGACACGAACCCACATCCCTCGATTATTTCCTATTTATGCATTTTTTTTTTGTAATAGTTTTTTTATGACCAATGTTTGTTTCTATACGTGAACTTTAAATTAGGAGCAAAATGTTGACAATGATTTTTTATCATTGTATAATTCGTCATTTTATATGTATTAATTAAACATTTATTATAAAGATTTCTTAATTTTTATTTTTTATTATTAACAACGAGCTTTTCTTACGAAGAAACAAACAAAATACTCTTCCTATTATTTTCAAAGCAATAGTAACTGTGTGTATAACAATAACAAC
Source organism: Lepidostoma basale (assembly GCA_022606425.2). Classification (NCBI taxonomy): domain Eukaryota; kingdom Metazoa; phylum Arthropoda; class Insecta; order Trichoptera; family Lepidostomatidae; genus Lepidostoma; species Lepidostoma basale. The sequence continues at coordinate 1,221,573 of JAHDVF020000734.1, read as the reverse complement.
AACAACATTGGCGCTTCAGCCCTCTATGGGCCCCGGCCTCCTCCAGAATTCTTCGCGATTCTCCCCGGTTCATTGCACGCATTCTCCAGTTTGTAACACCAATTGCCCCGAGGTCTGTTCAGTTTTGGGCTTTCCACACATCGCTTTCTATCTGTTCGTGTATTGAGAATCTTCCCTGGGATTCGATATTCTTCCATTCGCAGGAAGTGTCCCAACTTCACTATGTTGGTCTCGTTGTAAAGTCATACCAGCTCCCGGTTATACCTCACTCTTCACAAAGTGTGTGTTTGAGGATACCAATATTTCAAAAGATTAAACGTCCTGTGTGATCAAAAAATTCCAAACTAAGGGCAGAGTCTACAAGATTGCAGTGATGCCCGCCATGCTATATGGAGCAGAGTGCTGGACTAACAAAAAAGTCCACGAAAGTCGAGTCCACGCTGCCGAGATGAAAATGTTAAGGTGGGCTGGAGGCGTCACAAGGCTGGACCACGTAAGGAACGAGTACGTGAGGGGTAGCTTTAAGGTTGCCCCAATAACGGAAAAATTAAGAGAATCTCGACTCCGGTGGTACGGTCATGTGATGCGAAGAGACAGCGAACACATTGTCCAAAAAGCCCTCAGCATTCCCACAAACCCAAGAAGAAGAGGTAGCCCAATGGCAACATGGTGGGCCAACATGGAAAAGGAGCTCCAACGCAAGAATTTGACAGTGGAGATAAGTCAAAATAGGAAAGTTTGGCGTTTTCGTACGAGGAGGGCCGACCCCAGATGATAGGAAATGACAAAGGGAAAGAAGAGGAGAGAACGAGTCACTGAGAACACAAAAATCTTGCAATGAGAGAAAGAGACGAGCATTGCGAACGAGGTCTAAGATTTATTAGAATAAGAATATTGATAAGGCACAGCGTTCTTATTACTGGCACCTACCGTAATGGCGCTTATATTATGTTCATCGCAGGTTCGTGCTTACCTTAGCACCTTGGCAGTGACTTTTGGTTGATGACCGATAATATCTTGCTCGAAAACGAAAATAAACACGCAACTAACATAAAATTCTGGCGTTATTTCTTGAGTTCAAGTTCAAGTGACCGATGTTGAAAGTCGATAAAATGAATATTAAATTATGTAACAGGGGTACGTATGTACGGCATTACCCCTCCAGGGTTTAATGGATCAAAGATTTCATTCTGCTTGGTACAAACTGTAGCAGTAAAACAATGTTACAAGTTCTTTATATATTTTTTAAATTTCATATATGTATTATTAGATTCCAGTTTTAATGTATGTAATTTAACAATTCATTTCTACTGCCTAATAAAAAAATCTAATAATAAAGTACAAAAAGAGGACCAACGGCACGCGGTGTTCCCAAGCGGTCACCCATCCAAGTACTGACCGCGCCCAATGTTGCTTAACTTCGGTGATCGGACGAGAACCGGTGCTTTCAACGTGGTATGGTCGTTGGCGAGAGCTTTGGTTGAGTTAACCTATATAACAGGATCACCTAGAGAGAAAATACATAAAGTAATGCAAAGTTAACGTATACAACAGAAGCGCCTGGAGATATAATAGATAAATTAATGCAGGTAATACAGAAAGTGATATGAGGCAACAGCGAAAAAAAACAAAAAGAGGAACCGGTGCTTTCAACATGGTATGGTCGTTGGCGAGAGCTTTGAGTGAGTTAACCTATATAACAGGATCACCTAGAGAGAAAATACATAAAGTAATGCAGAGTTAACGTATACAACAGAAGCGCCTGGAGAGACAATAGATAAATTAATGCAGGTAATACAGAAAGTGGTGGAGGCAACTGCGAAAAAAAAAAGAGGGCCAACGGCACGCGGTGTTCCCAAGCGGTCACCCATCCAAGTACTGACCGCGCCCAATGTTGCTTAACTTCGGTGATCGGACGAGAACCGGTGCTTTCAACGTGGTATGGTCGTTGGCAAGAGCTTTGAGTGAGTTATCCTATATAACAGGATCACCTAATAATTATTTTTAATTAAAATAATTTGGAAAACTGTGAGAATTGAGAGAAATTTAAAATACATACGTGTAGTCAAGATTTTTATCATTGAAATCCGATTGGGGGATATTTAAGTAAAACAGTTAAATAAAAATGTATATCTATTACAATATAACGGAGGCCATAACGAAGGCTAAGGCTCGATATGAAGAAGAAGAAAAAGATTTATGATATGAATATAATCTATTATTGTTGTATGGGCGAGGAAAAAATGGCTGAAAGCCGCCTACGTGCGAAGTTAGAAAAATCTAATGAATATTGAGCGCGAAAAGACAAATAAAAAAAGAACAGTGTGACGGCCCATCATTTCTGTCATTCACCTTAGAGAAAGGGCGTAATAGTGAATTATATAGTTATCTATACCTTGGAAGCAATATTACTATAAGGGCTCATTGAAAATAAATAAATAAATAATGACTCATTGTTAGAAAACACGCGAAGGTAGTGATTAAACAAATAAAAATTCATTAAAATATTGGTTAACGGAAATAATAAATATATAATTAGTTTTGAACTTGATGATTTTTTTAATTATAATTTGGTGGTGGTCTGGGGCAGTGGTCCCCAACCCCCGGGCCGCGGCCCGGTACCGGGCCGTGGACCAAATGTTACTGGGCCGCGGAAGGGCCTGCTTAAAAATCAAAATTACTTTTGAAAAATCGAACATACCCAATAAAACTTAATTATAGCTTAAAATAGTTATTCCGTTGAAAACCCCTTCACGCAATGTTACCACCGACCTTCCGACAATACCTTCGAAGTAAAACAACACCACACTACCATATGCATTCTTCATTTTTTCCACAAACCTTGTGTTTTCTCTACTATTATTTGTCAATATAACTTATGTACCACAGTTGTAAATTTTATTATTATGTATTGTACAAATATATTGTTATTATTTTTTTTTTTTAAAAACATTCAATGTGCCGCGTTAAAATTATGAAACGTTGACCGGTCCGCGGCGACAAAAAGGTTGAGGACCACTGGTCTAGGGGACAGAACGCTTGGCTCCTGATCCAGGCGACATGGGTTCGAGTCTGGACACGACCCGATTCCTTCTTCATGATAATGATAATGAGTTATTTTCTGCTCATATTGAATATTGTAAAATGAATTCTAATACCATTGATTTGAATCCTTGGGGTTAGTATTTTAATAAATAAATAAACTTGATTTATTTACAGTGAAATTTTATAAAGAAATTTCAAAAATAAACTTTTTAATCGATGTACGAAAATAATTGTTTCATTCTATAATATTATTCGTTTTCAATCAATCAACTTATGTATATTAATCCAAAACACCCCATCAATAAAAGTTTTAAATAACACGTTTCATTCGGTTCAAACACCTCCCATCCTTTTCTGTATATACTATTTGTTTGTATCTACCGTATGACGTAAATGGAATTTTCTATACTAACAGAGGCCTACGGAATTTGCGCGGGAACCCGGTTCTGGCCGCCCTTGGCCTACACGTGCCCCGCCAGCCCCGCGAAGGGTACTGCCCTTACCCACCCTCCGACCCATAACAAAAACATTTCCATACCCCGCAACCGTATACCAACCTTAAACAAAATTCGTACCACTCTCCTGTACATATAAAACCAAATTCATGCTCATAACATTCAACTGGGTCGATTTAGTCAAGATAACATTACTGCGGTAGCAAAACGCGGTTTAGCTAAGCATAAGCCTAGCGTTTGACACAATGTGCGATTGCGGTGAAGCCGCGTGTACACTCATCGAAATCTCTTCAGTGATACGTATTCAATTCGGATTCTATTATATTTTCCAATGAGCCATTGAGAATTTCAGTTGATATTGCTCTGCCGCTAAGGATAAGCGCATCTAATAATAAACAAGTTCTCAAGGTCCTTCCGCTTTTCTTGGGTAAGGAAATAACACAAGATTAAGAAGAATGTCCCTCGCGCTGCAATTAATATTAATGTTCTTAATTAAGTAAATTACCTTAATAACTTACAATCTTACACTTCGCACAAATGTTTGTATAGAATGCATCAGTAAACTCGAAAAATACTATCCAAAATACAAACTAACGATGTTGTCCTAAACTCTCCCTTCATAATGACATAATTATGGAGAAAAAAATCCAATTTTCACACATACGTACCATGAGATTAATTCAGAATATTTGGCTTCTAAATCCAAAGCTTTCAATCATCGATCTTACAAAAATAAACTACTGATAAAATCTTTGTTTTTCTTACATACTGTTTTAAAAGGTGTAAGTATGGTTTAGCAAAGATGGCAGTGCACGAATGGGGTTCTAGTGCTGACCCTTATTTATGGAAATGAATTTTGAATACATCAGAAGAAAGACGAAAGTAGGATAAATGCTGTAGAAATGAGATCACTGAGAAGAATGAGTGGAAAAACAATGTATGATGGAATGCCGAACGAATGAATGCGTCATAAAAATGGTAAAATTTAGAAAGGGTCATTGGACGGTTTGAACATACGGAACGAATGAGATAGATATGAATTGTTAAAAAGATGTATTCAAGTAGTGTGAAAGGAAAAGGGAGTCTTCATCATCATCATCAGCCGTCTGTCATCCACTGCTGAACGTAGGCCTCTCCCAAAGCACGCCACCGCCCCCTATCCATTGCCGCTCCCATGCGTCCATGTCCAGCAATCCTCTTCAGATCGTCGGTCCAGCGGGCAGAGGGACGTCCACAGGAAAAATAAATCGAGAAAGGCCTAATAAGATATGGCACGAACAAATTAAAACATTATTAAAATAAATATTCGAAGTCAGAAAAATCGACGAACGTGCTTGTTACGATGTATGAATGTATTCGAGGCCCGAGATATATGTCAGGACATAGGAGTATGGCGGTCCATCCTCTCTGCCTACCTCTCCGGGGTAACGGCGTGATGGTTAGCTTATTTGCTTCATTTGTATGTAATTATAATAACATTTACAAGTCTCGAGACAATATAAATATTTTTTAACAAATTTCGCATTTTTCTCTTATGTTATATATTGTTAAATACATATTCAAGAAAGTATAAAAGACCTTTTGCTACTTCTACACAAGCGTTTCTTCACGTGTCAACTATTTTATCTCGGTGAAGAAATCTTCTCTAGGTTATTCCTCCCTCAGGTCTATTATACAACTTTAGTATGTAGCCCAAGTTTTTTGGGGATCAAATGCTGAAAAAGGAACAACGATAAATCAGCCTGTTTGTTTACATAAAGGAATATTCGGATGAACTTGAAATGTTTATTCATATATACGTGAGAACTTTTATAATCCGAGTACATTTGTTATAACAAAACACTATATTTACTTTTTCAAAAATATATATATATTTCGGATGGTTGCCATCTCTCATCAATAAAACAATTTTAATAAGTAATAACACAAAATCATCTGGAGGGATGAAATTAATTTTGGAAGTAGGTAGAGGTAATTGTTATTTAACCAGAATTGTGCGGATGAGACTAAAAATTTAATATGAAAACATTTATACATTTATAAAATAAAAATTCGATGAAACAAAGTTTATAAATAATTGCTTCTACATTTATCTTTTTTTCGACAGCGACCGGTTTCGCCAGGCTGGCTGGGATTTCGGACTCTCGACAGATCTATCGGTGCAAACCAGACTGGCGAAACCGGTCGCTGCCGAAATAAATAAAAAAGTCCAGTTATTTAAAAACATTGTTTATTATTATTGTTTTTAAATTTAATGAAAGTCCATCTATATATTTCAATTAAATCATTATAACATTTTTTTGTATCTATAAAATTAACAGATTTATTTTATTCTCTTTACGCCTTCATTTTATATTGTGGATTAACATTTGAGTAACTCTTATAAATCATTGTTTTTTTCAAGATAGGTTATAGATATTTTTTAAGTGCTGTGAAAATAGATGTTTATAGCAAATTTGAATGCCGTTATCTCATTTATGAAATTGTATATAAATAAAATGTGGTATACGATTTAAGAAAAAATCATATTTAATAGACATCTCATCTGCTATTTTTGTTGTACAACAATAAGAAAGATAACTAAATACAAAGATGGATTACAATTATTACTACCACCGGACTAACCTATACCCCTTCAGAACTGTCGGAAATAGAAGAAGAACAAGTGGAATGAAACGAAACAAAATAATATAATTCATCCAACCGTGATAAATTACACACACGTGAAAACATATTTTTGTATTCTTTATTATTATAAATCGAAAGTTCAAAGTACAATAAAAGTGAAATATTAAAATACAAACAACACAAAATAGAAAAATAATTTAATAAAACTTGACAATTTATAAAGTCAATAGCGTTGAAATTTGGATATTTTATGTTCACACAACGATTACTTTTTATTTCCCGTCGGTATTATACTCGTATAACAAGAATCAGCCCAGTACGACTCCTTAGACGCAAAGAAACTATTGATTTTCTCACCAGCGCAATTATTCCAGCACAAAAAAACATCACGCGAGATTGGGATATAAAACTTAGGTATATCATCAAATACTGTTTCAATGGATACGGCTTTAAAAAATATTGAAACGAATTTTATATTCTAAAATTTAATAATTAACTAATACGAGTATTACATTTCTACAACTAATCATGTTACAATATTTAATACAAATCATAAATATCAGCCATCGGCCAAGTGAGAAGTCAAAGAAATCGACACGAGTGCGTTGATGATCCGAGAAAAGTATAGCAAGAAAGACTATTGCAAAGGTCCATCCTTTCATTCTACCATTTCGAAAAAAACGAAGTGATAGCGGGTTAGTTATTCACTAACAAAATAAAAAGCGCGCTGGTTTCATTAACATTTATCTTTGGATTCGCGTGATTTCAGTAAAAAAAATATATCTTCATGAAGTTTCGTGTCTTTCAAATTATAAAAATATATTAATAAATAATCGTGTGCATTAAAAAAGAGTTAGATAATGCCTTAAACAGGCGAAACGTGTCATTCACATAAAATATATTATAAAATTTCTTGAAAACAGACGTTCTAATTCGTATTAATTTAAAAAATTGTATTTATAATCTCAAATTTCTTTTTTAATGAATTGAAACACTGTTGGATTTTATTTTATCGACATGTTTCGAAGGTTTTACACCTTAATCATCGGAAGAACGACATATTCTCAAAATGAAAAAAACCGTGTTATAATTCATAATAAAATCATCATTTTGGAATTCCATAGTGTTTTGTAAATAATTTGATAATTATTGTATAATAATACAGAATAGAGCAAGAGAAACATGTCAGGAAATAGCATTGTGGTGGTTCACCATTTCTGCTCCCCCTTCGGATAGATGGTGCAATCATTAGTTAGTTGAGACTTATTTATCTGTATCTATGTATCTTATTTAATATTGTAATATTTTATAATATTGGTTATTTTGTTGAATCGATTTTTACATATTAGTATACAGCGCGAGCCAAATCGATATTAAGAGTATGGCTTTCATATTTATTCTCATGACATGGTATAAGTAGCTGATTTATCGTCATTTTATTGCCACGTGAATTCTACACCAGACAAAAGACAGTGTGAGAATCACAGTATCATCACCGCGAATCGAACACGGAACTTTCGGTTGTGGCCATCATAGCTGTTGCCACTCCACCACGAGGTCGTAGAGTTCATATAATTACTTTGACAACAACATACACATTAATAAAAGATAACCTAGAGCTCTTAAAAATAAAGAACGGATCTTATTGAAACGAAAATATTCAAAAACATGTTCGTCGTTAATCTATAATCAAAGTAAGAAGTTACTTCTGATTCCAATAAACAATTAAGAATAGACTTCCAAATATGCTTAGTCCGAAGTCAGGGCTCAGATCCTCCAGGTTTAATGCCCTACCAGTTATTTTGGGTTTTACTGAAACGCACTTCCTGAAATTTAGGTTCGTAGGGTAACCAAAATGACATCCATCTCCGAATCTGAAAACCCGTATTGACGTCATCACTTTAGTTGAAAAAAAAATCTGTGTTTATGAGGAAAAAACGAATTAAAAAAGATAATAAAAATTTCCCAATAAAATTTGTGACATTTAATAGGAATTTTGGCAATATTTCAGTAATTAGATAAGTACTATTATTTTATTATTAAATAAACATATCACTTTTAAATAGTCTATTGTTTTGGCCGAAACTCTTTGATACCTTAACATTTTAAACTGTTAAATTAGATAACTTTGTTTTTATATCACAATTGTATTTTACATTATTGTAACACATGATGATGTCAACATAGGTTGATGAAACAGCTGTCGCATAAAATAAAATACAATTGTGATACAAAAACAAAGTTATTTAATAACACTAAACTCCTTCTTATTACCAAAGTAAAGAGATTTTTTTATGAATTAAATCCCAGATATTTTCCACTTTTGAGATTATTCTTCTCGTCATGTTTTAAAGGTTTTACACCTGCATTATCGGAATAACGATATAAACGGTTGAGTTTATATTGTTCACCAGTTGATGAAGGCTTAACATCTTTGAAACATGGCGAGAAAAACAAACTATAGTACTAAGTGTAAAAACAGTGTTTAAATTCATCACAAATTTCGTTAATACGAAAGTTAACAGCATGAACGCCTTAAGTTTATCAAAAATGCATAAAATATAGTTTATTCAAACACATTTCTCACACATCTCTTAGAGTTATCTAAAATCATGAAATCGTCACATTGTTATTCAGTTTGAGAAGCGCTAGAATAAGTTTCTCTTAATAAATCTCCTTAGCATATATAATAAACGAAATAAATCACGTAATAGAATCAACGGAAAACACGGTTCGTAATATCGTACTTTGCAATGCAAATTCGTATTTAAATAATCCCAAATTGATACTAAAAGAGAGTCACCTCCGGGGAAGGGTGGGGATGTGTTGGCTGTTATCACGGCTGAAGGTCACGGGGTAGAGGGGGTAGAGGAGTGGGGAAGGTCGTTTACCCCGTGAAACTGGGTTTCCAGAGCCGCTGTACTGCTGCTCTGGGCCTCGGAAATCGATGGAGCATTTTGTGAACGGGTACCTACCCTCGCACAAATATGTACGCAGGCACCTACCCGTTCTACGGCATTACCGTATTACGCATTCCACGAGGTTGCGTAACTGCGAGCTTAAAAAATCTTAGAGTGTAACTAACGGTTTCTTTCAAATCGTTTTTTTTTTTGCATCTTTATCTTTTTTTTTATTAATTTAATAAATATATTTTTCTTACATTAATATACTTTTTTGTTTAATTTTTACGGTTCATTTTCAAAGGCGTTGCAGGATATAATTGAAATATACAAAATTATTGGAAATCACATTAAAACCATGAAGAACGATACATTCAGCTCTCTATAAATTTAATGAAACTTTCAAAACACATTTATTTTTACCTTAATCATGGAGGTGAATGGCCAGATAAAGGGAACCAAAAGAAAATTAAATAAAAGTAAATCATACAAAAAATCTGATGTTTGTAGTCAATATTTCAATGCCAATAGAATACTTTTAAGTCGCATATAATTCTGGCATTAATTTGGTCACGATCTGAGTTCCCTCCATTTTCCATCCTACTTTTTATAACACTTTACACGAACATAAAACCCTTTTTTTATTCAAATTGTTTCCAATATAACGTATGCTGGACCCTTCTGTAAAATATACCTAATCCATACATTAGCTTTCTCTAGCGATTTTCCCGGATAAAAGGTTTCCTAAGAAGAGGGCAACGCTCGCCCTTGAACTGAACTGAGGGTGAAGGGAAAAACAAATTTCCAAAAACACATACATTAAGCTCGCGTATTTATTCATCGTATTTTAAACGCCAAACTTTCGGTATGATTTTTTCGGGGATGATTTATGGAGCTTTTCAAAACTTTTGTGCAAAATAAATTACCGCTCTTTCATGGCGCTCAGAGTGCCGCCAGATGGAATGTTCTATCCGAACTTTGTGTCAGAATATATTTGATAAGAATCCTGGGCAAGGAATCTCAAACTATTCAGATGACTTCAAGATTTCATTAAAAGATAAAACTTGGTGGGGACATTAGTTGACTGTAATTATCGCTACTAATTCGCTTAGAACGCACAGATGGCGTAGAATTTACAAACATCCGGAAATGCCCTAGCAAAGCAAAACGTGTAACTCCCATAAAATATAATAAACCTTGGGAAAGCCGTGTTTCAAATCAATAATAATTTCCTACATGTATATTATGTATTTACTTTCGTAAACATACAAAACAATAAGGGAGGATGAAAGTTCTGCCCTTGTTGTTTTTTCTTATTATGTCATGCTATTATCGTTGGGATGGTCGTGATATGATCTAATATCTCATATTCACTTGCCTCTATGGTGGAAGATTTGAGCGAATAAGTGTCGTTTCCAGGGACGCCGATTTCTCGATCATCTATTTAAAAATTTGACATATAAATTGTTCTCCACGTGAAAAGTCGGGGAAATCGACAAGCGTGCATGACACGCATCATGGATGTTGAGATATCAAGAGAAGTGTGTCAGAAAACTCGGTGTGACGATCCATTATTTCTGCCTTCGGCGTCGGAATTCCAAGCCGGTCTGAGACGACGTGATATAGTTTTCGCATTTTCAGATGATTATTTTTGAATGTTTATGGTTTGACGTACGAGACGATAGGATATTTTATTTTTATTTTTCAATTCAATCATAAGTCTAGCGTAATCTTCTTATTCTTATTCTTCCTTTCTATAGACCTATGTGGTCTGTTATCCAGAAGGTTGCTTCTCCTGTGAGGTGGATTCCCAGCTGTCCTTCCATATTTTAAGAGGTCTTCCACGAGAACAGGTCCCGCGAGGCTAATTATGTAGTGCAATATAGGGGAGTCTTGTGGTGTCCATTATTAATACATAAACGAACCAGCTGTCCACTCCATCTTATTCTGGTGTTCCTCACTTGGGTTCTCGGTGTCTTGCCTGCTATCATCCTCAATGTCTTCATTTCGGAAGTCCAATAACTTGTTTGGTCCTTGAGTTTGTATGTTTAGGTAGTATGTATGTTTACAAAGGTTGGGCGAGTGGAGATTATAAATGGTTGGGGCAGGCAACAAAGGGAAAATGCGTTTAAAGTTGTAAACTAAATACTATCCAAAAAAATCTTAAATCACAGTGCACAATGGTGTTATTGTACCGACCCTTATGTATGGAAGTGAAGCGTGAATCTAGAAAAATAAGGATGAAAGTAGAATAAATGAAGTAGAAATGAGGTCTCTTTGACGAATGCGTGGAAAATCTGTATATGATGGAGTGTCGAATGAAAATATAAGAATGCAGTGCGTGTGAACGAAATGGTGAAAGGATAATTAGGTAAGATGATTTGGACTCATGGAAACAATGAATGAAGAAAGAATGGTAAAAAAGTATGATATATGTAAACGATATAAACGAAACTAGAAATAGAGGAAGACCGAGGAAAACGAAAATAAATCAAATATTGAATGTCTGCCACATGAAGAGTCGGAGAAATCGACGATTGTGCATCACTTAATGTATGAATGTTAAGGAATGGAGAGAATTATGTCAGGAAAGAACATCGTGGCGGTCTATTCTTTCTGCCTACCCGTTCGGGGAGACGGCGTGATGTTTACTTAATTAGTTAGTTATTTAAAATCTTTTGTGATCCAAGTTATTAAACGTTACTGCAATAAACCGCTTTTAATATCCGAGATGTACAGAATATCTCATCGGCCCGATGTAATAAAACACTGAATTTTTTATTTAGAGTTCATAATTCGGGTCTTACGGTGGCACTCTCTTTTAAAGCCTGGCATAATAAATTATGTATCCGTGCTTGCCTACAGTATCTTTATTACGTGAACATCTCAGAGAATGCGTTGCATTTTTGGCACAGATTCACCCATTGCCAAGGATTGGACCGAAATATCCACAGCTTTTTTACATTTTATACATGTATACAAACAATTTAAAAGTCTAATTTAATGTCCCGTTTGTCTTCGTAAACTGCCTAATAATTCTTCTTTCTTACAATTAGATTACTCAAAGCAATAAAAAGCACAGTTATTGTTATAATGATATTAGGTCCTTACATATGAAATTGGCGTTTTGCCGTACTGGCAACTTTGATCTCAAATATCTTCTCTTTGGTTAGGAATTCCAAATTCAAATTTATACAGCTATTTACTCAAGTATTTGTGTTTCGAAAATTATAATTCATTTGTTTTTTCCTCAATTGTTTTTTTTCTTTGCGTCACTCAGTTTACAAAATGGAAAACTTGAAATATCGCGTTATTTACGAGTACGAGTTCCACCGTGGCACCAGTGCTGCAGAAACGGCTCGAAGGATTAATGATGTGTATGGCGACGGTGCCGCAAAAGAAAACACAGTGCGTTTTTGGTTCCAACGTTTTCGTTCTGGAAATTTCGACCTGCAGAACAAGCCCCGTGGACGGCCGGAGACCAAAGTTGATAATGAAGAATTGAAGGCTATTGTGGAAGCGGATCCATCGCAAACCACGTCCGAGTTAGCTGCAGGCTGCGGTGTTAGTGATAAAACTGTTTTAATCCACTTGAAGCAAATTGGGAAGGTAAAAAAGCTTCAAAGGTGGGTACCTCACGAATTGAGTGAAGCAAATCAACAAACGCGCGTTGACTGCTGCGTTGTATTACTCAACCGGCACAATAATGAAGGGATTTTGAATCGAATCATTACCTGTGATGAAAAGTGGATCCTGTATGATAATCGGAAGCGCTCATTGCAATGGCTGAACCCTGCCGAACCAGCCAAACCATGCCCCAAGCGAAAATTGACTCCAAAAAAGTTACTTGTGAGCGTTTGGTGGACTAGTGCTGGTGTCATTCACTACAGCTTTCTTAAATCTGGCCAGACGATTACGGCAGATGTCTATTGTCAGCAACTGCAAACCATGATGGAAAAGCTAGCTGCTAAACAACCGAGGCTGGTTAATCGCTCTAGGCCACTGCTGCTTCATGATAACGCTAGACCACACACTGCACAACAGACGGCTATCAAATTAGAAGAGCTTCAATTGGAATGTCTAAGACATCCACCGTACTCTCCGGACCTTGTCTCAACAGATTATTATTTTTTTCGAAATTTGGATAACTTCTTGCAAGGGAAAAAATTCAACTCCGATGGGGCAGTCCAAACCGACTTCAAAGATTTTATTGATTCCCGTCCGAATGGTTTTTTTAGTAAAGGGATCGATGAACTACCTATGAGATGGCAAAAATGCATAGATAGCAATGGTACATACTTTGATTAAATAAATATATATTATATTTTAAAAAAATCAACTTTATGTTCCTCCCATACAAAACGCCAATTTCATATGTAAGGACCTAATATTTTAAACATTATTTTTTAGATTAATGTATGAAATTAGTTCGTTTTGACATCACCAAATTGTTCATTGAAATATAAATATTATACGAGCCACACACGGCCAACGCCACGAAGGAACTGCTCGCCTCGTTTAAATGGGATGTCCTGAACCATCCCGCGCATTCCCCTGGCCTAGAACCTTCAGATTACTATCTCTTTACCTCCCTGAAGCTGCACATGGGTAGAAAAAGGTTTTCAACCGACGAGGAGGTAAAGGAGGAGGTGGAGAAGTGGACGAAGGGGTTGGCGGGAAACTTCTTCGAGGAAGGCATCAAAAAGTTGATACCCCGCTTCACCACCTGCATTGAGAGGAATGGCGACTATGTCGAAAAATAGCTTACATATGTACTACGGTAACCACGTAATTTTTTTATTTAAATAAAAAAAAATGTAACCTAGGAAAATTCAGTACACTTTCTTTCTGGATATGCCTCGTATGTTACTTGGTACTAAAGTAAATAGTCAGATTTTAATATATGTGCATAAAATCAATCGTGTTTCAGTAAAAATAACGCACCGAGTAAATACTTAACACCCACACCGAATGAATTCAATGTTGGATATAATTTCTTGCGAAAGTTTATTCCAATATTTTCATATTCATTAAAAACATTACATGCACATTTCATAATAACCTCGCAAAGCGAAATATGTCACCCACTTAAAATATAGCTTGTAAACGGTCGTTTTCGACTTCTTCTTCTTCTTCGGTCGCCTTGTCAGGTTTCCACAACTTTTGCGATCACTGCAGCGAAAGCATTACTCTCCTGCGCCACTTGGAATAGGTTCTCAACTCTAGTAATTCCTTTCCACTCTCTTATATTTCGCAGCCAATACAACTGCCTTCTGCCAACTCCCCGACGTTCCTCGATTGTACCCATTATTATCAACCGAAGGAGGTTAACTTTCTCCCTTTAGCACATGGCCCAAATATGTGACCTTTTTTAACCTTCACACTGGACAACAGCTCTCTTTTGGCTCAGGCTCTCTGTAGAACATCTGCATTATTGACCCTAACGGACCACGTTATACGGAGCATTCTGCAGTATTCCACACCTCAAATTTAATATGAAGATTTATATCACTGTTTATCAATAAATAATATTCATTATCAGTTATGTAAATAGTTTAAAAAAATAAATGACCTTATATGTATTAATTTTAAAATATTTCTTAAATGTTTAAAAAGTTTCGACCGGTTTTAGCAGCTCACTGTTAACAATCAAAATAAATAATAATAATAATGTATAAAACGCTTAATTTGTATTGTGGCAATGTTAAAAATAATTTTAAACACTTGTTTATTTTGTTTTTACAAACTAAATTTTGTTTTATCGAACCTAAATTTGAAAATAAAGTGGTGTAACGAAAAAGTGTTTAAATTATTAAATAAATTATAAGTGTTTTAAATTATTTTTAACTGTACATTTGTTTGGAATAAATACCGTTGCTTTTAACTACGAAACTTTCTTAACACAATAACAGTATATTTTCCTTTTCTCAGAATGCCGTTTCTTCGACAACTTCCTTTCCGTAGCCCGGAGGTTGACTATTGTTAACTAACTAACCATCACGCCGTCTCCCCGAAAGGGTAGGCAGAAAGAATGAACTGTCACACGTTTACTGATGCGGCACTCCATCCTTCGCTTTTCACCCCGCGGGAGACGCAGTGTGATAGGTTGCGAACCTCATCGCCACATTGACTATTGCAGTTTGAGAATTTGCAGATCTTACCCGAAACGGTACGCAAAAAAAATGGACCACCACACTGTTCTTTCCTGACATATTTCTCTCGCTTCCTCGACATTCATACATCGTGTCATGCACGAACGTAGATTTTTTTAAATTAATTACGAATAAAAAAATCGTGTCATGTACAAATGAGTGTTAGTTTGCAAATAATGGAGTTTTTACAGGTACAAATGATTTTTTATGTATTTAGTAAAACAAATTTTCTCTAAATATAAAAAAATATAAATATAAATAAAACTCGAAATATAAATACAGATAAATGGAAAAAAATGTTAATTATATCTTATTTTATTTCCCCATATATAATATACTTTTTCATATTTTTTTGAGAATTTTATTTTAAATATTCTTTTATACTAATTCAAGTTGAAAGAAATATACATTTTTAATAATTTTACGTTAGATTTACCACATATTGTATAGTTTATATAATTTTACCCGTTAATTTAATACGCGATAAAAAAGAATACTCACGCTCTCACGGGTTAAACTTGAACTTGAAAATGCTGCTGACGTCACCGGACCATCAGCTGTGATCTTGCCCGCGGTCTGTAGGTCAGACTGAAATAAGAATCGCAAACTGCGCCGCAACACATAAGCATTATGATATTATGTATTCTGTTAAGTGTTATGTACGACTGCACAGTGTATCGTTTTGCATAAGCTTGATGCCCAAAATACAAAAGTTTGTGAACGATCAGGCAATACAAGATTGATGGTTTATTGTGTCATTGTGACAATCACTATCTATCTTAAAATTACACCATTTTCGATTTGTACTTATAGGACACACCGTCAAATTATTTAGTTAATAATTAAATAAAACGATGTTTTTTTAACTACTTCCACTTTGTCTTGTCGCCGGGCTCGCTGGCATCGACAGACTGGCCAGCGAGCCTGGTGAAACCGGTCGCTGTCTAAATAAAGACAAAAGTGGAAGTAGTTAAAAAAACATTGTTTTATTTAATTATTATTTAAAATGAACTTCCATCATGAGATTTCAGTAAAATCATTAAATTATTTAGTATTAATATACTATTTAGTATTATATTCTCTTATACTCATAATATTAAAAAAACTATTGAATTCGGTAATACATAGTAACAAAAATGTCGTCGCCGACCCTCGTGGCAGAGCGGTAAGAGCTCTGACTTCCATACCGAAGGTCCCAGGGTCAACTCCCGGCAATGGTTCACGTGACAAAAAAATGGCGATAGATTGACTACCTATCACATGTCATGAGATCAGTATAATAGCTAAAATAAATTGTATACAACAATAGGGTTCAAACGACTTGTTGTGTACAAGGGAAAAAAGATATATATTATTTTCATATTAATTTCCGTGTAATATTTTCATGTAATTTCCGGTTCGGTTTTTATTATAAATCTTTATAGGCTTTCGGACAAATTTTTTTATCCTCGTTGGTTGCGGGCGGGCTAAATGACTGAATGCTGGTGGATAACTTGATGGTAATAGATTTATTTTATCATTATAACATTGATAGTGAAGATTTATTTATCGAACAAGTATTATTTATTTAATCGTAATGACTCCGTAATCTTTTTGTAATTCATAATTTTGAATAAACTGAGATGGCCCGGTCACGTGCAGAGGATAACGTTATCACGAACCCCAAAAAGGATGCTGGAGCCATTCCAAGAAATTTAAATATATCTTATTTTCGATGATTTTTATGCAGTGCTGTTTCTATAAGCGTTCAACGTCTCATAATATTTATCAATCCATCATTATATTTCCAATGCCGCGGTGCTAAGGAGATCCAACTGCTCCAACTTGGAGACACTGCTCACTCGCGCTCTCTTGCGCTGGTCTATTCACGTGCTACGCATGAAAGTTAACAGACTTCCCAAAAACATATTATATAGTGAATTATTCGAAGGGAAAAGGAACAACTTGCATACTGCAGTAAAGAGTGTAGACAGACAAACGGACTGGGAGCGGTTGGCAACCATAGGGCGGAGTAGAGAAGATTCGTCGCTATGTGCCAGGGGCCAGAGAGACGGAGGGGACGGGGTCCAGCCGTAGGGGCAGAATATCCTTGTCCGGAGTGTGACAAAATCTGTCATTCTAGGATAGGACTATTTAGCCACAATCAGGTGGCACAGAAGACAGACCTAGATATTTTTGGGTTCCTTATGCTCGTACCCACGAGCAATGGGTATTATACAATATTTAACAGATAATGTTTAAGAGCGATGTCCTTCGTTGTTTTCAATTCGGTTATGATGGGATAATCTATTCCATAATGGCGATCTAGCTAATTTTGAGTCGCCTGAATATTAATATGAATTACAAATTATTCCCTTGGTCCAAGAATAATGGGCTTTGAAAGGTATATTAAAGAGAGATGCGTTTTTTTAACGAAAGCTTTTTGAAAGAGAGACCGAATTTGTACACCATTAATATGAATATGTCACATGTCACATGTACGCAATTAAAATTTTTGATCTTAAGTATTTCCATTATATACATAGTAACTGAACCACCGTGTGCCACCCACCACTGTTGCACATCGTTTGCTCACTTTTTGTATGCACGCTTACGTAATACAGCGAAATAAAAATAACGTGTGTACCGAAATAATCTGACGATAAATTATCATTTTTATAATTTAATGACTTGATATTCCTTGATCATCAAAATAATTCATTTTAATATTGTATATTTCTCTTTGATTTTTTTACAGCTTAACCTGAATGGAGTTTATTTATTTATTGAATTTTTTTGTTTAAATTTATTGTGCAAATTAAAATCTATTTTAAAACATTTTTATTAAAAAAATAAAAAATAAAAAACCTCCCCGGCGCACAATGGGGCAGGATTCAGATTTCTCATACAATAACCCAAAAAATAAAAATTATGATTCTTTAAACGCTTTGTTATTATACGATGACTCAGATATATTTAGCATATGATCACGAGCAGATAGACAAGCTAGACTGTGAAACGTTCGCTCTAGCACCCCTCAATCGGAGCCGATTACTCGTAGAGGTTACACGTCCGTTATTTCAAGTCAGCGCAACACCTAGTTTCTAACATTTCTTTAGTTGTATTATTGATAAAAAATTTAAAGTTTTAGTATGGAACCTTACACGTCAGGTATGTATCCTCTTTTTCGAGTTAAATTAATTGTAATTACGGCTTGTTTTAAATGTAAAAAAATTAAACCGATTTCGCATTAAAATGATACAGAGGTTTTTGTAATATTAAAAAAACATTTAGAGATTTAGTATAGAATCCCGATGAATTCCGCAAGTATTTTAATTGATTTATAATAAGTAATTGTTGTACTTTATTGATATGATGTTATTTTTTGCCACTTTTTGCACTTTTTTATAATAACAGCACATTTCGAATAACCAAAAATGAAAAAAAAATACACCAAATTTGTATCTTATTCTGTTTTTCCTTTTCTCGCATACCTAGGTACCAGCTCCAGCACTTTGTTCATGACAAAGCATCAATTAATAACGCTTATGAAGAGTTTCGGAAAAGAAAAATTGGAGAATCAGATTGATTTCCTGCAAAAAGAAATCATAAAACGGACAGGGTGTGTTGATGAGTTAGGAAAAAGTGTTACGTGTGTTAAAAATTTTATTCGGTTTAAATTTGATTATAAATCATGATGGGAATCAGCTCACTGGATGAAAGAAAGATTTCTCGATGTTAATAAAACGTGGCTTAATACATCCGTTTCTTTCATTCGCGCTACAAAAACATGTGGCGGTCGCCCGATGATTCCTTTTGAGGAGAGTACAGAAAGGGTGAAGCGGCAAAAGACGGTTAATCTGAGGAATTCTGCATCTCTGCCAGACTTACTCTACGCAACACAAATGGAACTTAGAGCTGCATGACAGGCAGATGCCTCAAAGTTGGTTCGAGGTATTTTATCTGTTCCAACAGGTTCAGGTAAATCTCATCAAACTTCCAGGGAGTCTTTTGGAAACGTGTTCATGTCAGCAGGAGATGCTTTAGCACTTTTAATAGAAGCGGACTTGCCTCCACATCAGTATAACGCTATTAAGTTGAAATCTAAAAACTTATATCCTTCGTATAAAACTGTACAGGCCTAAAAAAGACGATGTTATCCAGAGCCAGAAAATAAACATGTCACGGATACTTTGGTATATTTTGATTTGCAGATCATGCTTAATCTCACGATTGAGCGTTTAATTATCACCCATCAAGATGTTTTGATTTTACACTCAAACCCAAAGAATTAAATAATATGATATTATATTCCAAATGGGGAGTTGATGGAAGTTCGGGGCACAGTTCACATAAACAGGCTTTTTTTGACGCAGATGCCGATGATGCAGCGGTTTTTATCACATCATTTGCCCCCTTACGCCTAGTGTCTGGTGCCAAAATTATTTGGCAAAATCCAAGACCTGGTTCAACGAGGTATTGCAGACCTCTGAAAATAGAATTTATTAAGGAATGCACAGCAGTACCTTTGGAAGAGAAACGAAGGGTAGATGAAGAAATAAAAAATATTACCACAACCATAGTCAGACTAGTAATCAAACATCATTTAATATTCGCAATGATTGATGGCAAAGTATGTAATGCTATCACACATACTTCTTCTACCCAAAAATGTTACATAGGTGGTGCCACATCTAAACAATTGAATTATAATATATAGATGCATTGCTAACAAAATAAATAAAAACAGAAAATTTAGAATTCGGCATTTCGGTCTTGCACGGATGTATACGCTTTTTTTAGTGTCTTCTCCATTTGACGTACAAACTGCCTATAAAATCTCGAGGGACAGACAAAGAAATAGTTGAAGAAACTAAGAAAAAAATTCAAGCTCAGTTCAAAGAAAAACTAGGTTTGATCGTGGACAAACCAAGCCGGGCTTTGGTAACACAAACGATGGAAATACCGCCAGGCGTTTTTTTTTAAGTGCAGAGGTGTCTGCAGAAATAACCAATTTAGATGTAGAATTAATAAAAAAAATGCACACCATTTTAATAGTTATATCATGTGGTCATGAAATTAGTGTGGAAAAATACCGGGAGTATGCGTTACATACAGCCAGATATTTTGAAGAAAAATATCCGTGGTGTAATATGCCACCCACACTTCACGAATATTTAATACACGGACCTGAAATAATAAAAACGTCAATATTGCCGATAGGTCAATTAACCGAAGAAGCGCAGGAAGCACGTAACAAAGATTTTAAAAAGTTTAGGGAGTACCACTCGAGGAAATCCAGCAGAACGAATTCAAACACGGATATTTTAAATAATAATTAAATAAAACGATGTTTTTTAACTACGGATATTTTAAATTTTCTTTTACTCTCATCAGATCCTTTAATAACTAGTAAGAGGAAATTACCGAAAGAGGAACTAACTAGATTCCTCAAAGACGTTTTGGATCTGATAATACCTCCATCTACAGGGTCCTCCAGCCAAAGCGAAAATGATGAATCCGATGACAATGATGGTGTCTCAGAAATATCTGATAACGAGTAAAAAAAATATTGGTGTGTATTTATGAAGGGTAAAATGGACGTTCTTTCAAGAAACGTATATATTATGTAAAACTAAGCTGCATTTTACGTTATTAAAAATAATAAAAAATGACTTTAACGAGCATATAAAAATAAGACAGTATTTGACACATATTTCATTGTTATTGGAAAAATAAAGTGTTAATATTCATGACATTGTCTCTTATTTTCATTAACCTACCTAATTACATTAAATCCTTTGATTTATAGCTATATATATAGCTTCTATGAGTTAATGACACGTTTTCATATTTTGGCCCCACTGTGCGGCGGGGAATCGAACCCCGGTCTCCCGCGTGACAGGCGGGGATACTGACCACTATACTACCGAGGATGAAGACAAAGCGGGAAAAATTCGGTACAATTGTAAAAATATTTATTATTTTTATAATCGATATTTTTATACATGTTTTAACATATGCAATCAACGTATATTACAATAACTTAAATGTTACTCTATTGAATTCCATAATGACGATTTTTTTTTAAATTTATTATAACACTGTTTTATCCACTTTTGAGTTTATTTTCTCGGCATGTTTCGAAGGTTTTACACATTCGTCATCTAACTGACTAACCATCACGCCGTCTCCCCGGAGGGGTTGGCAGAAAGAATAGACCGCCACACTGTTCTGTCCTGACATACTTCTCTCGATTCCTCTACATTCATACATATTGTCATGCACGTACGTCGATTTCTCCGACTCCTCACGTGACCGACATTTAATATTTGATTTATTTGACCGTGACACGTTTCATCATCTAAATGACTATATAAACCTGATGACAAAAGTGAAAAAAAACAGTGTTTT